>JAWRVZ010000060.1:1150000-1750000 GCA_037043235.1 Rhodeus uyekii
ACAACTCTGCACAATTCCCCCTGCCTCTGTGGAGTCCAGATGAACCAGGTGGTACTCTGGCGAGGACATGAGTGTGACGGTCCGCCGACCATTAGAGCGGTCTTTGGAGCTGGATTTCAGGGCTGATTTTTTTGGTTGGAGAGGCGGAGGGGTTGGCTGCGGAAGGGGAGAACTGGGCGGTTCTCCTTTTGGAGGCAGTGGAGGTGCCACAAGACCTTTGCTGGATGTGGGGCTGCATGTGACTGGGATTCTCTGTCCAGGTAAATCTGTGGCATAGGGGTTGAGCGGCAACGCTACTCCATTCGAGAGACACATTTGAGTCCCATTGGGTGTGAGTTTGTTGCAGTCTGGAAGTGTTGGGACTCTCAGGCCATTGACGTACAAGGGTTCCTGCTTGCTCTCAATTTTTCGGACCTTCTTCTTCAGTTTCTGGAATGTTCCTCTACCGCTCATATTATCCGCAGGACCGCAATGCGTTCCATCGCTGTGGACAATAGCGGGACTCATCCCAATGTACGTCTCCTTAATCTGTTCGATCCGGACTAGCCGGTTGGGAAGGGTGGGAGCAACCCAACATGGTACCTTCTTCCCTTCTACTTCCCCGTTAGGTACTGACAGAGTATTTGAGTTAAAGCTAGGATCATGGGGTTCATTTAGAAAGGTCCCACAAGAGTTGCACTGCTTGTTTGCTGCGGTCTCTGACCCTTTGCCATTTAACAAACTCTTCTTGGCTTTTGTCTTCCAGAAAATTGAATCCTTCGAGCCATGTCCTGTCTCTGCCTGTCCATTAACATAAGATGACAAGGTGGGTTTGGACACCAGTAGGCCCTGTGCTCTTTCTCCAGCCCTGCGTCGCTGGCGTAGCCGCTCCAGGTAGCGCACCTCGGCATCCTTTTCGGATTCGTCTTCGAAACGCACGCGCGTTGGGGACTGGCCGTGTCTCCTCCGTGTTCCACCCACTGAGTCGCAACTGGAGGAGTCACTGAGGTTTCCAGAGACCACTGCCACTCCCTCCTTCCCGGCAAGAGGAGCCTGGTGTAAGGGTACACCAACCCAGGAGAGCAGCTCCCTGAACACACATGCACATATATGAAATTAGTTGCATTCCTGTGCACTTAGATACGCAAAGAAACGGATGCATGCCAAAGTGGCCTGCAGTCTATCTCTCAGCATGGAGACATGGGCAAATTCCTAAAAAAAAAAAAATGCCTCTGCTTTGGCTCCTCTCTGCACATTCCTGAAATGCTTTTTACTCCTTTTATGAAGGTCGTCTTCAGCGCACCAGACATTTTGATATCAACTCTGTTACATAAAAGAAAACCAAAACTAGTGTCTTTCTATATTCTTTCTATATTTAGCTATATATATATTCTATATTGCTAAGACGAGGGATTGCAGAAATAGTAATCTACAGGTGTATTATTGTGCACTGGGACCTTTTATGCCAGTTAAGCATTGTGTACTGTTCTGAAACCTATGGGACTTTTTACAGCTGTGAGTTTGTCTTAAACATTCAATCTCAAGGGAGGCAGTTAAGTGTTAAGTTTAACCCGAGCAATCTGACAGCAGTGTAATCAACATCACTGAGCTGTTTTCCCCATAAGGGAGAGGCAGGGAGGGAATTAGGGAGAAGGAAAGTAACAGCTGGCAGACATGACAGGTGTAGCGGAGCAGTGCAGCAAAGCAGTTTCATCAAAGCTCCGTGTCAGTCAGTCACTAATTCACTGTTATTGGTTTAAATCCAAGCCAGAATATGGATATACAATTTGCATTTTTATTTGTTTTGTTCATTTAATTTAAAGGCTTTATAAAACTTAATACACCAAGTACAATTGAAAAAAAATAAAAATAAATTCAAACCAGCTAATAGCAAATTGCTGACAACTGTAATAATTTTAATTTAATTTCTCATATATACATTTAAAATATTACTTTTTATTATTAACATATATTTGTTAAATAATTTTAATATATATTTGTTATTATTATGGTTTTTTTTATTCTTTCTTTTCTCAGTGCTTGTCAGGTTTTGTTGTGACGTTTAAAATTGCCCTAATCTGTTCCGGATGCTGCCATGCAGTGCACCGCTTGTCTTCATACCAAACAAGGAGACAAGCGTTTTGGGGCGGCTCGCCCATCTGTCTTTGTGTGAAAGTGCTGAGGTAGAGAACAGAGTGCTGGATGGGGAAGTGGGATTTAGAGGCACCAGGCGTGCGGACACGTTGTATAATTCAGGTTGTCTTATATAACACGTGGCCGGGAGAAATAAAGAAGAAGAGTTTGGAGGAGGACGCCAGTTTACTTAGTTTAGAAGTTTAAATTCAGGCTATCATTAGCGTCCTTCTGCTTTCACTGATAGTGAAAGGGCATCTTTGTTATATTATTATATAATACTTGTATATATACGTCATTAAAATACATAGAAGACACAACCTTATTTTAATGTAATATAATGCCATATTGTATGCTATATTAAAAAACCAGGCCAAAATAGAAAGCAGCACCTGTTGCTTCTTAAAATATATTTGCCGAACACTTCCCCCCTTCCCTTTTATCAGCTGCCCGCCTCCAAACGGAGGAAAGACAACTCAGTCCAGCCCCAAATAACACATGAAATCATCATCTCCCACACAAATCCTCAAGTGTAAGCAAGCGAAGGTTTCCTTGTTTTGATATGAAGAGAGGCATGTAGACACCCTCCCTTCCCATGATGCCTAAGCCTCTAAACCCCAACCCCCCCAGCAGAAACCCAAACAAGCCGAAGACTAGAGAAAAAAAGAGACCTGAGAAACTTACGGGTTGTCCCTCTGGACGGGTAGGATGGTGTGGTCGGCTTTGAGAGGGTTGGACCGGGCCTTCATACGCGCTCTCTCCAGCAGTCGTTTGGCCTGCTCGTGGCGAGGGCTCAGCGGAAGATCGTCGCCCAAAACAAAGGCCCTGTGGGCCGGCCAGAGAGAGACAGAGAGAAAGAAACACGTCAGCTCCTGTTCAGAGTGTGTGTGTGTGTGTGTGTGTGTGTGTGGGGTGGGGGGGGGGGGGGGATTAAGTACAGCAGGCCGTCATCACTAATTAGGCTGACGGTTGTTGAGTGTGTGTTGGGTTTGTACCTGATTATGATGCACTTGATGGGCTTATGCATAGGTTTACATGATCAAAGGCTTGAATATTACTCTAAAATAGAAATATGGCCGTAGCAAGAGATAAAAAGACTTTAATCAGAATCTATGGCTCATTCTCAGGAACAGGTCTCAGAAATTATGTCATTAATTAAAAACCTAAACTCTGTTCAGTGTGTAATGTAAAATCATTTTTTAGCCTAATTTGTTTATCACTAATTCACAAATATATTACTTTAAATCTAAGCAAAGATATGGATACACTATTTATATGCATATATTTATATGTCTAATGCTATTATATAAAGATTAAAAGAAAGCATTTAAAAAAAAAGACCATTGAAAAGGAATAACAGACACATTTTCACTACAGAAAGCAATTATATAAAATACTTTATATTGGCTCAGAGAAAAGGGCTGAGCTATTTCCTTTGTTATTCATCTCTTAGGTGGAGTTTGCAGGAGAGGCAGGAAGAAGCAATGATATGATCTCGTTCCTTTGCTTATGAAAAACTTCAGCAGCTGTTTTCTCCTGAGCTCACATTTCCCTTTTTGGTATGTTCAACATTTAGACACATGCGATGCTGTTTTTTTTAGGAGAAATTAAGGAAAACTACTTTGGAGAGTCTCAGACAACTGAAATAATAAATCTCTAATCAGCACTGTGAGAAGTTAAATATACATGGTGTGTGAGAAATAGTGTCAGAGCATTAATCTGTGCTGCCCACCTTTGGCTGTGTTCACTACCTTGGAGCGATATCCCAGAATCCCAATCACTGTCATTCAGACCACATATATCTGTGGAAACATACAGAGACATTCGAGGTGCAAATTACAGGGGGATCTGACCTTTCTAATTAAATATAGTTGTCTCTTATAGAGAGAGAGAGAGAGAGAGAGAGAGAGAGTAATGTAAGTATATAATTTATATAAAATTTTATTTAATTCTTTTCCTGCTTTCAGATCAGAACAGACCTGCATTCCATCAGTCTTACTGCAGTGCAGCATCTGCTTCAAGTTTAACAGCTAAAAGCCAGCTATTTATCTCTCTTGGCATGACAAGGTCATATTGCTTGTCAACATCTGGTGCTACAAAAGTGAGTAAAACAAGCAAATAAATGAAGCGCCACACCGTCTTTGTTTTTCCCTTTATCACAGTAAGTTGTTTTTAATCAGTGTAATTCTCATTCTTATCCTTCTGTTCCCTCATATCTGGATTATCCAGCTCTCTCATCTATATGACCTCTGCTTCATTAGAGAGGTCGTGTGCACCTGCCGCGTGTAATCCTTAAACGTGTGTCATCTCGTCAGACATGCGCTAACGGCATTTAACACCTGCATGATAGCCTTGAATTACCTATGCATTATATCGTACATTACATTACACTGGATAAGGCTGATTACGTCACAGCTTCTGGAAACACTGCAGATTTTGAGCCGAGTTTGAAACTCCAGGTTCTTAAAAAATTTAATATTTGTATTCATTTTGATTTTTTATGGTTTTGAAGATTTTTAATACCACTTTCAATAGTTTTAGTTGAATTACTTAGTCTAAATGTGTCATGTGGTGTAACCATCCAGTTACAATTAATAACACACATCTAATTCATTATTATTTATTTTAAAAAGTAATACAAAAATCAACGTAAAAAGGATTTTTATTTAAAAAAATTGCTTTATATTTTACTATGTTTTTAGGAAGTCATTTTATAAACTGAATTAACTTTAAAAAATAAAAAGGTCATTTTAATTCGATTTTATTATTATTCATTTTTGTTCATTATAATATTTCTTACTTTAAAATACATAAAAAATGCAAGTAAAAAAAGCATCATAGAAGAGGTTTGTTAAAGTCATATCTGTGTGTCCGAATTGCATTTTTTACATACTTTTTGAAGAAATAAATAGATCCAGACAAAAAAAATTGCACCATGTCACTGAGCTACTGTAAAGCAGCGAGTATACTTTGGTCGTCTGCATCCACGTACTGTCCGTGTGATGTAATTTTCGCCATTAGGAGGGTTTGCAGACGTATGTGGAGTGTATTTTAAAAGCTTTGTGGACACGACTGCGTGAGATTCATCCGGATGCGGAAATTGAAGTAAACCCGTGCCTTAACAGATTTCCTTACCTCTACCGCCAATGCGCGTCGGGTCCTCCAGCCTCTGTCCTGGCACGTGCTCTTTGTTCTGGGCTTTCTGCAGCATTTGTTTAAGAAGACCACGGTTCATCTCGACCCTCTCTGCCAGAGACAGTGTGCTTCCACTGCTGCACACGCTCTCCAAGCTGTCGGCCCGCCAGAGTCCACTTTGTCCCGCCTCGCCATGATTGTACCTGCGTAGGTGACTCTCCAGGCTGTCAGACCTTTGGAGTTCCCTTGGAAACTTGTGGCGCATTTTAGAAATCGGCATCTCCGGTTTAATGGCCCTCCAGAAACACTTTGGAGGCATCCAAGGTTTATCGGAAGCATCATCTTGAGTAATGCAAACACCGTTCGAGAGGTTCTCCAGGCTTGCTCCTTCTCCAAGGCCACGGGGAATTGCCAGCAAGTTTTCGGAAGAGATGGTATCATTGTTGAGCTCTATCCGAGGCTTGGCGTCACCTGTGAGGAACATCAGGGGCTTGCGAGGTTCCCCGTCTTCATCGCTGCTGCTGGAGCCCCAAGCGTCAGTGAGGGCGTATCCCAGCATGAAGGTCCCGGGAACCACCCTCTTGTCCTGGTTCTTACTTCCAGCTTCTTTCCAGACAATTTTGCGATCTGAGAGAGCCTTGACCTTGGACTGCAGTGCCGATACGGCAGAGCCTTGAGATTGCTGATTTGAAGGCGAGGATGGGAAGTCAGGAGCTGGACTGCTGCTAGAAGGACACCCGTCCTCCGGCTCTCCGAGGTGGATGTCAGTGTTTTGGGAGCCGGCAGGCAGGGGTTCAGCATCCTCAGAGGTCACTGCTTCCTCCATGGTGAATCAGAGAGTCAGTGGAACATTATGGTGGCTGAGAGGATGGAAAGAAACAGAACAAGAGAGAGTCATTGACAAATAACTGCATTGATTATTCATATTTGTACACACAGGAAAACAAGTAATCTCTGCCCATTTCACAAAGGTGCATCACACACATGAACCTTGTTCTTAAACTCATTCTAATCTTAATGAATCTGCAGTATTTTCATGAGAGACTGCATGAGGTTAGTAATTTGCATAAAATACGGACAAACCATGTCCATATACAGGCTTTCGGCAAAACCTTTCCTTGTCGGCCTTTCGAACATTTTTGGAGAATCATAATTTATTCGTAAAAACATTCGTACACAGATTTCACACACAACCGTGGTGAAATGTGAATGAAATCACATACCGGTACTTACATTTAATTATTTGATTATGAAATAAAGTCTTTATATAAAGAAGAACCCCTATGGTTTTGTCTCTTTTTTTTTTTCAAACAAAATATGAGAAAGTTTTCAGAGAAAGTAGAAAGTTTATTTTTTGTTTCTGCAAATTTATTGAATAAATGGTGAATTTCCTGTGACGTTTTTTTCCCGTACCAATTCGTTCTTTGTTATCTGCACTGCAGCTGATATTTTTCGTAACTGTATTTAGTTATTTAAAATAATGTTACTGTTGGCTAAACGTGTAAAATATTTAGTCCAGTGAAAGAAACTGACCAACTAGAAACACATGAAGAAAATTCTCTACTTTTGTTTGTCACATCAAGATAAATTTACTTGGGAATCAACACTGCATAAGATATTTTTGAATATGAATGTATTTTGTCTTATTCCACTAGCTTTTAACAAGTTTATGACATAATTTATTCATTCCTTTTCTCAAAGATTTAAAAAAAGATATTTTTAAATAAAGACAGAAAATACAAGAATAAGTATAGAATTTCAATGAATTCAGTGTAAGCATTTGCATTTTTGGAGTGACATTTGAATGAATTGTGTGCAAACAGGACTTTAATAACTAGCATCACTTACTGCATGACATACTCTATTTGGTATATTACACTGTCTTTTTAAGGCCGTTAGTAACCGCAGAGGGTTTAATTGTCCTCAGACCAGTGAAAGCACATTCTTCATTCAACCGAATATTTGATAAATCACTTTCTGAGCTTCTCATCTTTCATTCTTTCCACAAAGCTTTGGCCAAGGCTTGACCACAGTGTCTAAAAAATGTCCACAGAATCCAAAAAATCTAAGATGTCACAAACAACTGCTAGTATGTCACTGTGGCATTGAAACTGGATTTTCCCAAGGCTGAGATTAATAATGAATATTTTAGTGTGTCACATAAATAGATAGAATAATAGAACAAATAGCTTCACCAGTAACCGATACAACACACGTACCTGTTCTGAGAATAATGTAGGGCTTGTTGACATTATCCCTATTTTAGCTTTCGGATTAACAGCACTATCCTGCTTTTAAACCTACAATTGTCATTTCACAAAACACAATGTTATCGAACTAACATCTGAACGCTCTTAACTTTTAATTATTAAACCTAACTGAGAGGTGTTCAGGTGTTAGAAACATGCACTTGGCATCTGATTATTCAGCACCGGAATGGAAATGCAAGTTTTCTCTAAGGTAAGTACACAAATGAGTGAGTTTTCCTGGAGGTTAATTTGATTTAATTGGTCCTCTGTTAATTAGGACTCCTTCCCGTTGCTCCAGGTACTTCACGTTTGCATACATAGATGTTATTCTGTCTGAAAACACACACAGAAAATAAGAAATCTAAACTATTTTAATTATTTATTAGTGTTTTAAAGACCTAACAAACCCGTTTGTGTGTCGCCCTTCATAAAAATTATTAAAGTGTTCAAGCTCCTATATTTACAACTAAATCTAGTTGTTAATTGACTAGAGATGGCGGCATATTTGACTGATGATAACTTTATAATTAAAAAATAATATTAATTATTTGAGGGACAAAAATATAGTCTCGTGGTACAGGATAAAAATTCCCTGACCTTCCTGTCTTTTTTTTTTTTTTTTTTTTTACAAATAAATGAAATAATTATTATATTTATTATAATTACAATGCTCACAAAGAGCAAATTCTAGCCAAATAAATATCTTAGAGTCAATAAATAAATAAAAATGTATAAAGAGATGCACAAATATTCACTGTATGTTTACATGATTTTGTTCCATGATTTTCTTTTAAGTTAATACATCAATAAAACAATATTATGCTCACAAAGAGCAATTTCTAGCCCATCGTTGAGTTGGGCATAAATTAAATAGAATATAGAAACATTCACTATAGAAGTTTACATCAACTTGTTTGATGACCTTTTTAATAAATAAATATATGGACAGACAGAACACTAGATAGATAGATAGATAGATAGATAGATAGATAGATAGATAGATAGATAGATAGATAGATAGATAGATAGATCAGATAAGGACACCTTATGGAGGCTATAAAAATAGAAATATGCACTATAGATTTTTTTAGATTTTGTTCCATGGATTAAAAAAAAAATGTATCAGCCAATTACAGAACTTAAAGTAAAGCATAAAAATAAACAGAATATATAAATATTTTTTCTCTAGAAATTTCAAGATTCTTTCCCATGACTTTTTAGGAGTTTTCCAGGCCTGGAAGTCTGATATTTCCATGTGCAATTCCAGTGAAAAAAAGAAGTTGAAAACTACAGGAAATGACACCATTTCAAAGCAGTGAGTAACACAATTCATACATGATATTTTCTTGATGTCTCATGTTGCGCTCGGGTCTAAAATCATTTTGCAACTGTTTGCAACCCCCAAACACACGGGACCACTTCCCTCATCTGAAGTTTATTTAACACAGGGGTCAGAGAAAACACAACACCACCCGAATGCAATGACTCGCGGTCAGGTGACCATCAAAACTGGACAAACACCCTTCAAACATCACGAGCGCTGCACATCCGACAAATCACGTCATCGCACTTACTGAGAAGAGCAGAAAACAAACAAATATCTTCTTCAAACATCTTACCTCCTTCCTCCATCTGCTGTCTATCTTCCACAGAAGCCATATGCGCCCTTAAACCCCCTTTTTATAATTTAAAAAATCATATTAGGTTACCAGGAGTCAGCAAAACTCCAGTCGAATCCCATCTCGCTCTAGTTTCAGTTTTGAGCGTCCCAAATCTTCCCTCATTCTCTTCTCTCTCTCGCTCCAGCTGTTCTGGGACAGCTCGTGTGTGCTCGGCTCACTCCCACTTCAAATTTGGATGCTTAGCGAGCACTGGCTATCGTTCACCCTCTCGCGTTACGGGACAAGGACCGACCGTAAAACTGGACTACTTGTGGAAAGATCGCTACGTTGCTATGGAGACCGTGGCGGCCACCTTTGAGAGAAACTGACCTGTGAGACGTTCCTATTGGTGGAGCGGCCCGCGTAGCTCCGCCCCCAAACAGGAGGAGCGTAATCCTACTACCCTTGAATTTGGGTGGAAAGGAGAAGGAAGAATTCTTAAACGTTGGGAGGAAGTTCTCGAGTCTCCAGGCGCGTATTGCAGCTGCCAAGGAATTTCCTTTGTCGATTGTGCCCGTCTTTATGTTTAATAGCTTTAACATCTACGCGACCCTCGCGTTAAGAGAACTTTTGGCATCTGGTTTGATGGTTTTTTAAACACGTATACCCATTTAGAAGTCACTCGGACTTCATACGTGATTGTTTTTCTTCCAGTAAGCACATAAATCCCTGATCTGAGGCCAGTTCTGAAGCAAAGCCAGATGTAACAGAGAGCACTGGGCTGGGTCCTGAACTTCATGCACTGCTGAGTCCAAGGACGCAAAAACTGCAAAACATAACAAAAAAAGAGACAGAATAGAGGTTATTTGTGCATTCCTCTGACACAGACCCAGCCCAGTCATTTGAGCATGGACAAAATACACTTGCAATCACTGTTGCTGTAAGCAAGTCATTATCCGAGTTAAACGTCCAATCATAGTCACACATACCTTGCAATTACATGCAAACCAGTACAACAGCTACAGAGAGGGGGCTAAGACTTGCATCTTATCCCTAGCAAGTCAGTTATTTAAAAATTAAGCTCTATTTATGTTATGTTATGTTTACGTTTATGTTAGATGCAATCAATCCATTAGTCGATTTGACAGCACAGTAATAAAATTATATTAATTAATTACATATACATATTTAAATCATATTATATTTAAACTTTACAATATTGTGTGTGTGTGTGTGTGTGTGTGTACACACATAATATACTCTAGTTTTAATATGTATATATAACTAATTAATATAAGGTTATATGCAGTATTATTTTGAATATTAGTTTCTAATGTATGCCATTTTAAATGTTAAATAATAAGTAATGATATTATGTTATATAATAGCACAGAATATAAATTTAAGTTTTATATGAAACTATAAAATTAGTTTTCTTGGAATATAATTTAATTATATTTTAATTAAATGTATATGACACTATAATATAGTCAAATATAATACTGTTAATCTTACCCTATAAAATATAAAATATTATTTTAATAATATAATACTTATATTAAATAATATAATATAATAAATTACTATAATAAAGTTTTGATTTGATGATAGAACTCTATCAGAAACTTTATTACAAATTGTGTAGATCTATAGAATACTGTAAAAACACCATTGAGTTACCTATAAGGGTTTTATTTGCATTTTATATGAAGTTCAAATCAGAAACACATTATAACTAGCGCTCACATATGAAATCTAACAATAAAGCATTCAAAGACATGTAGTTCACCTAACAGAACAAGCACTAATGTCAAGTTTTGTGACACTTACCTGTCAGTCACTGGTGACATGTGCATGGCTAGCCATTACAGTATTTCCAAACATTAAATACATTTGCTATACTTCCTCCAGAGCAATATAATCTTATCTAGATGAAGTTTACAGTGTTTTGACTTTACAAGTTCCTCACACATTAGTCTCAAGGAGGCACACAATTGGTTCGGTTGGTTAATCTGCCCAAAGATTAAGACAATACAAAATCCGTAACAACCAACCACTGGTGAGACTTTGTTGTGTAAATCACTTCAATCCGGCCTCCACGAGCCTCCCCAATATGAGTCAGTGAGGATCAGATGAGATTATTTCATCCAGCACCAGAATGAGTTCAGCTGTGCCAACGAGTAAAAACCTACCACAGAGCCGCAGAGCCACAGGTCACAGCAATTTGAGGACACCAGCGACAGGCCAGCAGTCTCAGACCGGTGTTATGGGGTAGAGTTTATAGCATCATTTACAGCATCATATAGTTATAGTGAAGGGTAAGGTTAAGGTCAACACCACACTAACTTCAGGTCTGAGGCTGCTGGCTTGGCGCTGCTGTCCTCAGACTGCTGTGACGTATGGTTCTGCAAGTAAGACATATCTCGTGCCTACAACTTGTGATGTCACCTGCTCTGATGCCAGCTGTGGAAGTGACCACCGTCCACAGGTTATTGTTGGGTTTAATTCAGCCTATCTGTTCTCAGAACAGTCCAATTTAAAGAAGTATAACTGTAGGTAATCCTGCACCATGTCACTGTAAACTTCTAAAATAAACTGGATCACAAAATGGTTTGTTTTTCAGTTGGTGTAAATGCGAATGTGAAGTGATCACATGCAGTCTTGATTCATGTTCTGGGTTCTGGGTTTTAGAGGCGTTGGTAGTTCAGTATCATTTCATTTTGACCCTTGTTCACTAAGCTGTAAGTGGGAAAGGTCACTGGGGGAAACACTGAGCTGGATGAAGCTTAAAGGCAAATCAAATGCAGTGTGATGTATATAGATACATGACTGCAGATGCAAAACCAAAAAAACTTCACAATGTTACTTATTTAAAAGACAATCTATAAATGTGTTTTTGCACAAATGCAAGTTTTTTTTTTGCGTGAACATTAATTGCGACCAATTTCCAGGGAAATTCTTCCATCTAGTGGTAGCATGTTGTATCTGATCCGACTGACAAATTAATGTCACTTATTGGAATGAGTTGTTATTATAACCTATTTTTTAGGCTTATTCGGGAGGCTGTAATACATAATAACATGTAATAACCCAGTTTGCAACACATTTACATTAGATTTTTTAAGGAAGACAAAGTACAGTAACAAGAAAACATTACTTAATAAATTCTATGTACAATTCTATTTAATGCTGAAATACACATACAGAAAAATAGGAAAGAAAAAATGAATGTCAATTAATTTGTTAGGGAATTATATTAAAAACGTTAAATGATGAATTAAAATGTATTATATTTAATACTACAGTTTATTATTATTCTGTAAAGTCTTTAAAATAAGATTGACAGGAATGTTCTCGATTGCCTTTTCATGCACGAGTTATTTGCTCTTCAAACGATGCCTAAGCTAATATCTCATTATAACGAACTGTGTAAAGTAAATAAAAGTCTGTGAAAGGTAATAAAAGTCGTGTTGATCATCTGACACAGTGACATAAGGCATCAGCTGAGAGAAGAAGGAGGAAGAGAGTGATGATGTCACTTTGCTAGTCGCACACACTCTCCATTTGTCAACAAACCGAAAGAGGGTAGATTTACTAATTTTATCAATTTCATTGATTAACTTGTAAACACGTTTCGCTTTTCTTTAACGTCTTGAGATGTTTGTTTTTGTCGGTTTATCGTCGGTTTTAGCATTACGGCGCCGCGAGCGCAAGCTAACTCTGAAACCGACAAGAGAAGTTCGACGGCTAAATTATGATTACTGTAAAACAGAGGCAATATATACATGGATATGGTCTCTGTTTACTATTTAACACCTAAAAATGCTCCCAGCGGGCTTTCATTCAACTGTTTGTATGTGTTTAGGCAGCGAGGATGGCGTTTGTGAAGAGCGGATGGCTGCACAGACAGAGTGAGTGTTTATTACACCATATTTGTCGCGTTTAAAAATACGCAAATAACCCAAACGAAGGATTTTAATCGAGTTGTTGCTTTGTGGGATGTTTTTGTAATGCATATACTATATTAAGTTGCACATTTATCATTTAAAGCCTTCTGGGAACTCATTAAATATAAATGTATAATGCATAATGTTTTAGCTTGGAGGTTGAATTGAAAAGCTTTTCGGCTTCCAGAACGATTGGTTTCTTTTCCTCTTCTTCTTGGCAAGTTGTCTTGGCATGAGTTGTTAGAGGGAAGTTGAAAAATAGCTGAACTTTGTCTTTTGACTGTGTCTCAAATACCTAGTGAGATGACTAGGCTGCGTCTTGTTATTCTTGTAAGTGTTTTAAAGCTATTTTTTAGATGTTGACCATGATTTCTTTTTTTGTTGTTTTGTATTTTACGGATAGTTTTGATCATGTAGAACTATAGGAGGTCAGATTACATACGATAAATATATTTTTTAATTTTATAATTTAATTTAGAATAAATATGTAATGTAAAAATATTAATACATTTGATGCATTCAATTATTTTATAAAATAATGTAGTTATATTTATAAATATATTTTCTATTCTAAAAGGTAATTAAACATGTCATAATTTTGTCTAAAATTATCATTTTATATTTAGTAATATTATAATTGGATACATTTAGAATACATTTATAACATGTATAATTAATACAAAATGTATTTTATTTTATAATATAATTAAATAATCATTTTATTAAATTATCATTTTTAGAACGTAAAATATAAATAAACTTGGAATATTTAATTATTTTATAATATAAATATATTAAAAATGAATTACTTTTTTATAAAACTAATTAAATATACATAATAAACTTGTGCTTTAATTATTATTTTATAATATAATTTAAAATATATTTGTATTAAATTTATAATAAAATAATGACACAAATATAAATAAAATAATTACATTTTATAATAAAAAATTATATTGTATTAGTTTTATAAAAACATAAATATATACATACATTTAATCCACCTTTTACTTTTATTATTTATAATTTATTTAAAAAATAATACTTTATTAAATTGTATAACTCTAAAAAGTAATTAAATAAAACAAAAACAAAATGAATAATTAAATAAATAAGCCTGTGTCTAACTGCTGTCATCTGTCAGGCACCATCTTGCGGCGCTGGAAGAGGAACTGGTTTGACCTCTGGTCGGATGGACGTCTGGTCTTCTACGATGATCAGCAGCGGCGGGACATGGAAGACGAGATTCACATGAAGGTGGACTGCATCAACATCCGCAACGCCAGCGCTTGTAGAGGTGGGTGTGATCCACATTCCACTCTTCATTTGCTGTCTTTCCTTCTGCTTTTAAACCGCAGGACACGAGAAAGCCTCAGAATTGCCTTTTTATGTATGACTTGAGAAGTTTTTTCCAACAATAGATGGAAAATAAATAGAAAGTTCTGATGTGGTGTTGTTGTTCATCCTTCTCTATTATTTATTCCCAGAGCTCACACCACCTGAAGGCAAAAGCAAAGACTCCCTCCTGCAGATCGTCTGCCGGGACGGTCGGATCATCAGCATCTGCGCAGACAGTGCAGACGATGCTTTGTGAGTCCAGTTTCTCATTATTATTTTACAATGTGTGCTTTAAAAGGAGATTCCTTAATCGAAACTTTCTTTTCTCACAGGGCTTGGACCATGGCACTCCAGGATGCCAGACTCAACACTGTGAGTTTTATATATATATATATATATACACATACACATATGCACGTTTGAACCTTCCAATAGTGCAGGTTCAGATTTAAAAAGCATTGGAGAGGCATTTACTTGGTGTGTTTTTTAGGTTGTGCCGCCACCCCAGCTGGGTTTTGCAGAGGACGTCGTAGCATCAGCACCTCCGCCATATTCTGAATTAAATCCAACTCCACAAGTAATAAATATATCCTCTCAGATATTTAAAAGAAAATGGTTGTATATCTGTGATAAATGTTTATTACTACAGGAAATAATATTTTATATTAATAAGGTATCCAGTTGTAGTTACACTTGTAGTTTGGGTTCTCTTGATTATTTTGGTCTGGACCAATAAATAAAATGATACATTTAGTTGTGGTTAGCGTTCACACTGCTATTTTGAACACACACACACACACACACACACACACACACACACACACACACACACACACACACACACACACACACACACACACACACACACACACACACACACACACACACACACACACACACACACACACACACACATATATATATCATCATATACTGTATATCATATTTACACATTTTGGTTTCAGCTAGTTTAATGGAGGAAAATAGGACCCTAATGTTAATTGTTTTCTGATCATTATTTTCATGTTATGGCTGATATGAAAATTCTATATTTTTTTGTCTAAATAAGTTATAATTATTTAAATTTGATCATTTATTTGATTATAAAATAATTTTTGTAAATGGCAGAAAATAAGTACTATGCATTTTTTAATAATGTAGTTTAATTACATTTTTATTATTATTTTAAATGATTAAAATATGATTAAATAATACACAAAATGAAGAAAAAAAACTTTGAAATGTAATAATTGAAATGTAAAAACAGTAAAGAAAAAAAGCACACTTAACTAAATATTCCAAAACCAATAATAACAAAAGTGATTGATAAAGTAATAATTTATTTTATAGTATGATTTTAAAATAATAATTGAATTAAATGTTGTAATAATAAAAAAATATTAAAAGTGTAATTTAAATCTAAAAAAACTAAAATAAATTTAGAAAAAATTCTAAATGTAAAAATTTGGGAAATTATCATCCACAAATGTATATCATCCCGATATGATACAGACAAATAATCCATCCCTAATTTTTCTGTTTTAAGGTTTTCTATCCTGATGGATATGGCGGTTATGTTCCTCATCCTCCGCCTTACGCCACACAGATGGTCTATTCTGCAGATGGGCAGCAGTATGCAGTTTCTTACCCTTATCATTATCAAGGTAACAGGAAGTTAGTTGGCTTTGATCTATGACCTTTGTCATTTGATTGACCTTTGACCCTTTTCCCATCAGGTGGATACACACCCGGCGTCAACCACGTCATAGTCCAGGACCGTCGTCGTGACGACACAGGTGATGTTGCTCTGGGGATGTTGGCCGGCGCTGCAACGGGATTGGCCCTCGGCTCTCTGTTTTCCGTATTCTAATGTGTGTGCTTCACTTCCCAGCCCAACCCCTCCTGATCTACAGCACTGGCAACCGTGTTGTTTTAACTTCCTTTATGCCTCGTAACGCGCAGGTCTGATAATGTAGCCGGGCTGGGGATGCGTTGGCTTTCTTTTCTGTATTCGTCTTTGTACCAAAGCTTACGTACTTTTGATTAGGCACCGAAGACGTGTTTGCTTTGCAAATCTGTAACTTACAAACATGAGCACTAAAGTATTGGCGGCTGGCCTTAAGATAAGGATAATCAGTTAGGTTTAAAGCTGCATCTGCTCTCTAATAAGACAAAGTGTCTTTCTTTTTATGCTAATGAAGCCCTATGAAGAAATGGAACAGACCCTGATGAAATGAATGATGGGTAACTTGTTTTTTTTTTCCATATTATTTCTTGAAATAGTTTTCGGTGTGTTGCTTGCAGCTGCAAAGCTAAAATACTGCAAAATTAAATGTTTATGACAGTCTTTAAAAAAGGAATAGTTAATATTAAATATTTTTTTGAAGTGTCAGTGAACACCCATAAAAATGTTTTAAAATATCAACCTGAAACTTTAATTAAAAACATGTTTCAAACTATTTTATAGTGAGTAGATAATGACAGTAGATTAAAAAAAAATCATTTTGTGTGAAATATTAATTTAAAGCTAATTTGACTGGAAAATAATACTAATGATGATACTTGGTTAATACAGCAGTTGCAATGTTATTCAGGAAAGAGTATGTCCTTAATTCTACAGCACCTTTTTTGGTTTATTTTTCCTTTCTTTGCCTTTGTTTTTTGTGGTGGCCTTTATGTAATTGTTTATTTAATTGTTTAGTTATTAAGTGTGTATTTTTCCCTTTTTTGTGGAGTTTACACTTTCTTTGTGAAATAATTTTATAAGCTTTTTTTCTCTTAAGAGTTAATATGAAATATTACATATTTCCTATTAACTATCACAATGATTATTCCCAGTGTTTGTGATGGGATGTGATAAGGGAAACTTCAGGGAAAAGTGAGATCGACTCATGATTGACTAGACTTGTCACATTTACACAATTATGTGTTCGATTTAACTTGTGTTTTACTTCGCAGGCATAGTTATGAGTTTATATGTGATAATATAAGAGATAATGATTATAATTTCCATTTATACAGGATTTATCAGAATGGATTTCAGGTCATGGTTCAGTTTAACTCTGGTTCTTTGTTTAATGATATTTTTATCTAAGATATGGTTATATGATTTCAGGTGTCGTTGTTTTATCTTTATTGCTATGTTGTTTGAAACTTAACCAACATAATTTAAATGTTGTAAAATACACCAACATAATTATCAGTGTATGTTTAAACTATTAAAATAGTACAGTGTGTCCTGTGATTTATTGTCAGTTTATTCGTTGTGTATCAATTATCAAATGCATTTTACATTAGATACAAACACACCTTGGGGATTCCTTGAATAATCTTAAATCAAGCACATTTGAGCACATTGTTTTTTTTTTTTAATTAGCGGTTTATTATTTCTTTAGGTTTTTCTAAATAACAATAATGATGAGCACTGATAAATAATTTATAAGAAACAGTGCAGCGTTGCATTAAAAAGAGCCTCAATTTTGAAAACATAAAAATACTGAAGGATAAGCTTTAGTGCTTTGTGACTTTAAAAGAGTGACGTAATCACGTAAATGACGTAACTGGACAGTGCTACGTCTTTGTTAATAGCGCCCCCTGCCGTTTAGTGTTGGTACTTTTCTGGTTGCGATTTCTTTCAAGTGCTGTTTGTAATCATTCGATCACAGACATGAAAAACACATGATTTTGTACATTTTATTTACAGATTAAAGTAGAAAAACAATCCTCAAAGACCACAAAAAGTTTTGATTACCCCAAACGTATTCACATATTCTCATATCTTGTCTTTGATTCTGGTTCAAAGTTTCTGAATGACCATTATCTCACTCAGTCCTGTTAAAGACACAATTTTACATTTAGCTTTCTCTATTTAACAGGAAGTTCATTAGTCGATTCAGCAGGAAGTTGAGCATCTCGCCCTTTCTCATCAGACTGGGGAACTTTGACAAGTTTGGAGGGTGGTGCGCTCTCTTTCTCCTTCAGGTACTGCTTGAGCTGCTCCGCTCGGTCCAGATACTCGGCACACTTCGCTCTGATGCGACATTTGAACATGTCATCCTGAGCTTCATCTACACAACAAAACATCAACATAAGAAAAGATTTGTAATTATAATTGAAATATTAAGTTGTAGGGCAAATATAATTAAAGACCTGAGGATGAATGAAGACCAGGAGTCAGAAGTGCAGTCAATTATAGAAATTTTAGTGAAGAATAGTTTGCAGTTTCATCAGCAGAAGCTTCAGGTCTCACAAGGAGTTCGTAGGCCACCCCACATACAATAACATTGTTACAGCAATTATACTCTAACAGAGGGTACTAACTACGTCAGTAGTGAAGGTTACATGATTCTGATTGGCTAAGAAAGGAAGAAAGGTAAACAAAACTAATAATATTTACTTGTATCTCAAAGCAAAATTTAGCTTGAAGGCATGATCGTATCTCGAAATACTCGTACTGTATGTCGGGACGATCATATCTCCAGGTATTACTGTGTATATACACAGATAAGAAAAATAAAATAATATATATACAAGCGGCAATGGATTTCAGAATCGTCCCCCACAAAGTAAACATTTATTAATATCTATTCATAACATTAAATAATTTATATACTATTAATTTCAAGTGTATTTAATTATTTATCTAAATATTTTAAATATAAAATATGTATAAATAAAATATAAATGCATTTAAAATGTGCCAGTAATATTTAAATTAATATTATTAATTGTTTTAAAAAACTTACACTTCACCACATGAAGAAAATACTGGATTGCATGTTGATAGAGGCGCAGAGCTTCCTCGTAATTTTTTGCCTCGTCCTCCTCCGAGGCTCTGCTGGCCAAATCAATGGCTTTCTATTGCACAGAAGAGACAGATGAGACATCAGGACATCATAATGTTACATTTCTTCAACTTCCAGGCACTTTTGGGTCATTTCCACTGTATCTAAAATGATGCATTGTGTTAGAAACTCCATTTTTAACTTTTGCAACTTATTCTAATTTCAATTTTATGTTTTGTGGCATACAAAACTTGTATGACATAAATTGATTAATAAAATCACAGCTTGATTGGAAATGAAATGATCGTGCTCAAAAGTGATATTTCTCTTAATGTTTCTAAGTTAAAATTAAAGTGTAACAAAAAACAAACATAAAAGTGAAACAACAGCGGCTGTAGTTAAAGATTTTTTTAAAATCATGTCATATATGATTATATTATAATGTGGTCTAATGTACCACAAAAGTGATAAAAACTGACTTTTTTAAAAAACATAAAAAAATGTTGTATGTACTGAAAAATGGAAAAGATTGACTGAGACTATTCACCCCAGGCTGTTCCAGAGACACATCACACTGTGTTGAAAGCCTCAGCATTGTCTTAACACACATCTCCAGAGACATGGGCATATAACACCTCACCCCTACTTTTGCATTTCTCTCTGTTCCCCTTTTTCTCCCCCTCACATAAATCTAATAATTTGTTACGTTTGATTATATTCTGACTTCCTCTGAAATTATTAACTTTAGAAGATTGCGTTGCATTCTTTGTTACTGCAAAGGTGCATCAGGTTAGTTAGCGGACTAAAGTCCAGTTCGAGTTGGAATATAGAAAACCACCGACTGAGGCTTTAGAGATCCGGCTAACACACTTAGGCGCTGGTTAAGTTACTTCGACTGTAAAGGCCAATAAATGGAATTTCCGTTTCGGGCAACGAAATGTTGATCGACCGACCTAAATAGGGTGCGCCTTCCCTCTGGTTATCGTAATATAATTCTAGATAAGTGTACGTGGGAAACCACGACATGACTAAACCAAAGCTACTATAGAGAAAGTAAAACTGGTCAGCTTATATCTGTAGTAGTGACCTCTGACTAGAAATAGTGTTGCTTTAATTAAGGTTATACGGATCTATAGGGACTAAATAAAGTACTTTTAGACAGTGCATACACAGATGCAGCCCTCTAAATAGTATCAGTCAATTACCTCTGTCTAGTGACCAAGACTGACAGATTTGTGACCGAGACATCCACGTGGTCAAGCCAGCGTGAGACTGAGCGACAGAATGATCAAGTGCAATAAGAGTAACGAGTTTGATAGAATCAAATGTCTATTTGCCAAATTATTATACAAATGACCAACAACCAATTGGCTTTTTAAACTAAATTTGCAGTCATAATTAAACATGGAGTCAGATAGGAAACTAATGGGGATTCGCCATAACTGAAAAGACCGAATGCGCAGCGATCCTTCACCCGCTCCACAGAAACCGTCATTGGACTGAGCGAGCAGGCCTTACAGTATGAATCAAAAAAGTAAATAATCCTCCTAAGTAATGAGAATAAAAGGTATGCCAAACCAATATACATATTAAAACTGAACAATACAATGAATATTTTAGACTCTATATTGTCAAATGTTTATATGCTAAACTATAGACATGAACACATGAAAACGCAATTATTATGACTGTCATTCCACTTGTAAAGTCTCTCACTTGTAAATTTGGATTTGTCATTGTTAACAGTAATTTTGAGGTGAATTTATGATTCGTTACGGCTCAAATGTAAATGTTTTTTAAATGAATGCATCTCAGATTCACGGTGTGTTGGTGAATCTGTGTGCCCTCACGCACTTTTGCGTTGAGTGTTTGGGTGACAGGCGTCGAGCCGGTGTTACGAGATTTTCAATTTTGGGGATTTTTTTGTGTCAGTGGGTGGAGCTTACATGAATAGTCATGAATTTCCCAGACATGCACGTGGAACTGAGAATTGACTCCTTGGCTCCTTTCAAACCAGCAACATCATCCCACTTAATGTTGGGCTTCTCCATCACAATAGCACCTGTAAGGTATGAAAATCCTAGTTTGCTTGCAGATCCAATTAAGACTTCAAAAAAATCTGTACAGTATGAAATGTTGTACCCTGGAGTTGACTTTTGTTCTCTGAATGGCCATGATTACTGTCGGTCCTGTAAAAGACAGAATTTTACATTTAGTTTTCTTTATTTAACAGGAAGTTCATTAGTCGATTCAGTGGGAAGTTGAGCATCTCACCCTTTCTCATCAGACTGGGGAACTTTGACAGGTTTGGAGGGCGGTGCGCTCTCTTTCTCCTTCAGGTACTGCTTGAGCTGCTCCGCTCGGTCCAGATACTCGGCACACTTCGCTCTGATGCGACATTTGAACATGTCATCCTGAGCTTCATCTACACAACAAAACATTAACATAAGAAAAGATTTGTAATTATAATTGAAATATTAAGTTGTAGGGCAAATATAATTAAAGACCTGAGGATGAATGAAGACCAGGAGTCAGAATTGCAGTCAATTATAGAAATTTTAGTGAAGAATAGTTTGCAGTTTCATCAGCAGAAGCTTCAGGTCTCACAAGGAGTTCGTAGGCCGCCCCACTTACAATCATATTGTTACAGTAATTATACTCTAACAGAGGGTACTAACTACGTCAGTAGTGAAGGTTACATGATTCTGATTGGCTAAGAAAGGAAGAAAGGTAAACAAAACTAATAATATTTACTTGTATCTCAAAGCAAAATTTAGCTTGAAGGCATGATCGTATCTCGAAATACTCGTACTGTATGTCAGGACGATCATATCTCAAGGTATTACTGTGTATATACACAAATAAGAAAAATAAAAAATATATACAAGCGGCAATGGACGAACAGACTCGTCCCCTACAAAGTATTTATTAATACCAATTCATAACATTAAATTATTTATATACTATTAATTTCAAGTGTATTTATGTTTAATTATTTATCTAAATATTTTAAATATAAAATATGTATAAATAAAATATAAATGCATTTAAAATGTGCCAATAATATTTCAATGAATATTATTAATTGTTTTTAAAAAAACACTTACACTTCACCACATGAAGAAAATATCGGACTGCTTGATTATAGAGGTGCAGAGCTTCCACAAAATTTTTTGCCTTGTCCTCCTCCGAGGCTCTGCTGGCCAAATCAGTGGCTTTCTGTTGCACAGAAGAGACAGATGAGACATCAGGACATCATAATGTGTTACAGATGAGCATTTCTGCAACTTCCAGGCATTTTTAGATCATTTCCACTGTATCTAAAATGATTTATTGTGTTAGAAACTCAATTTTTAACATTTGCAACTTGTTCTAATTTCAGTTTTATGTTTTATAAATACACACAATTAACTATGTTTTAACACTTGTGGCATAAATTGATTAATAAAATCACAGCTTGATTGGAAATGAAATGATCGTGCTCAAAAGAGATATTTCTCTTAATGTTTCTAAGTTAAAATTAAAGTGTAACAAAAAACAAACATAAAAGTGAAACAACAGCGGCTGTAGTTAAATATTTTTTTTAAATCATGTCATATATGATTATATTATAATGTGGTCTAATGTACCACAAAACTGATAAAAACTGACTTTTAAAAAAAAACATTAAAAAAGCATCAAATAAGATAATAAACACCTTCTTACATTTATGCATGTATGTGTATGTATGCGTGTATGTACTGAAAAATGGAAAAGATTGACTGAGACTCTTCACACCAGGCTGTTCCAGAGACACATCACGCTGTGTTGAAAACCTTAGCATTGTCTTAACACACATCTCCAGAGACACAACATGCTGGGCATATAACACCTCACCTTCACTTTTGCATTTCTCTCTGTTCCCCTTTTTCTCCCCCTCACATAAATCTTATAATTTGTTACGTTTGATTATATTCTGTCTTACTCTGAAATTATTAACTTTAGTAGATTGTGTTGCATCCTTTGCGGTGTTGCACACCTCGCGGTGTGTTGGTGAATCTGTGTGCCCTCACGCACTTTTGCGTTGAGTGTTTGGGTGACAGGCGTCGAGCCGGTGTTACGAGATTTTCAATTTTGGGGATTTTTTTGTGTCAGTGGGTGGAGCTTACATGAATAGTCATGAATTTCCCAGACATGCACGTGGAACTGAGAATTGACTCCTTGGCTCCTTTCAAACCAGCAACATCATCCCACTTAATTTTGGGCTTCTCCATCACAATAGCACCTGTAAAGCATGAAAATCCCAATTGTTTCCTTGCAGATCCAATTAAGACTTCAAAAAAATCTGTACATTATGAAATGTTGTACCCTGGAGTTGACTTTTGTTCTCTGAATGGACATGATTACTGTCGGGCCTGTAAAAGACGGAATTTTACATTTAGTTTTCTCTATTTAACAGGAAGTTCATTAGTCGATTCAGTGGGAAGTTGAGCATCTCACCCTTTCTCATCAGACTGGGGAACTTTGACAGGTTTGGAGGGCGGTGCGCTCTCTTTCTCCTTCAGGTACTGCTTGAGCTGCTCCGCTCGGTCCAGATACTCGCCACACTTCGCTCTGATGCGACATTTGGACATGTCATCCTGAGCTTCATCTACACCACAAAACAGCAACATAAGAAAAGATTTGTAATTATAATTGAAATATTATTAAGTAAACATTTATTATTTCATTAATATCTATTCATAACATTAAATTATTAATATACTATTTATTTAAAGTGTATTTAAATGTAATTATTTTATCTAAATATATTTTAAAATAAACATAAAATATGTATAAATAAAATATAAATGCATTTAAAATGTGCCAGTAATATTTAAATTAATATTATTAATTGTTTTAAAAAACTTACACTTCACCACATGAAGAAAACAATAGGTTGCATGTTGATAGAGGCGCAGAGCTTCCTCGTAATTTTTTGCCTTGTCCTCCTCCGAGGCTCTGCTGGCCAAATCAGTGGCTTTCTATTGCACAGAAGAGACAGATGAGACATCAGGACATCATAATGTTACATTTCTTCAACTTCCAGGCACTTTTGGTCATTTCCACTGTATCTAAAATGATGCATTGTGTTAGAAACTCAATTTTTAACATTTACGACTTATTCTAATTAGAGTTTTATGTTTTATAAATACACACAATTAAATATGTTTTCACAATTTTGGCATAAATTGATTAATAAAATGACAGCTTGATTGGAAATTAAATAAAATGATCCTGTTCAAAAGTGATATTTCTCTTAATGTTTCTAAGTTAAAATTAAAGTGTAACAAAAAACAAACATAAAAGTTAAACAACAGCAGTTGTAGTTAAAGAAATGTTTCTAATCGTGTTATATTTGATTGTTATAATGTGGTGTAATGTACAAATAACTGGTTAGACCAGTTTAAGAACAGGCCGAGGAAAACACAACAGATATTAGTAAAAAAAAGAACAAAAAAAAACTTCAAATAAGTTACATTTATGCATGAATGAATGTATGTATCGAAAAAGTAAACCATCCTCCTAACAATCCAAGTAACGAGAATAAAAGGTATAAAACGCATATTTACCTGCCAAATCAATAAAACCGAACAATATATTGAATATTTTAGACTCTATATTGTCAAAACATTTATATGCTAAACTATAGACATTAAACGTTAAAAAGTACATATTATATAGGATACAACACATGAAAATGGCAATTATTATGACTGTCATTTCACTTGTAAAGTCGCTCACCTGTAAAGTGGGGTTCGTCATTGTTAACAGTAATTTTGAGGTGAATTTATGATCCATTACGGCTCAAATGTAAATGTTTTTTTAAATGAATGTCTCGCAGATTCGCGGTGTGTTGGTAAATCTGTGCGAGTTAAACTTTTCAGTTCCTGGGATTATCAATTTCTGGGATTTTTAGTGTCAGTGCCAGTGGGCGGAGTTAACATGAATATTCATAAGTTTCCCAGACATGCGCGTGGAACTGAGAATTTTAATTCACGCTCCTCTTTGTTTCTCCGCAAATGTAATAGATTATTTAAAATCTCGTCCTTGAAAGAATGCAGGAATATTCACAATATTCGGGTAATGTCAAGACACCAAACACTGCAAACTTCAACTAGCCCTATACATTGCGAACTAAAGACATTATAAACTTATGAAACGATCCACAATTGAAGCGTATTTAGTCTAAATTCTTGCTAGAAATATCTATATTTATCAAAAGCTATTTATTTATCAGTTTGCGTGCCAACATGTGTAGGGACAATGATCTGAGACCTCCTTGTCGATTTATGTAAACCACAACTGTATAGTTTTGTCCTTTCTCACAACATGATGCCCCTTCAAGAAAGGGAGAAAATGCTTCGAAGCCAGAAACACGGCTAGCATTTCCATGTAGTTTATGTGAAGATTGGTTAGATAATGATCTCATCTATCTCATTCACTATCCTCTGAACCAGAAAGGTTGGGAGTCTCCACTGGCGCAGCGCCAAAACGGCTGCTGACGTCACTCTCATCCGGGAGTGCCATAATGGGTCCAACCCCAGGGAAGCCACCCAGCCTTGAAACTCTCTCATGAACAGCCTGCCTAAATGAACCAACAGGGCTTTTCTCACTTTCTCCTCTGACTGAGCTGTCACCAATCAGTCGTCTTTATCAGTGTTTCCAAACCCTGTTCCTGGAGGCACACCAACTGTAGCCTACACATTTTGGATGCGTCCCTTATCTGCCCCATATAGTTCTGGTCTTGGGAGTCTCTACTAACAAACTGATGAGTTGAATCAGGTGTGTTTAATTAGGAAGAGTTGGAAAACCTGTAGTGTTGGTGTGCCTCCAGGAACAGGGTTGGGACTCTATATGTAAGTAGCGAGACGAATGCCTCTGTACACTTTACAAACACTCTTGGGATGAGAGACAAGCCTAATTGGAGAACTAGATATTCGTATGTCACGCCCAGGAAAGCAAACCTCAGGTATTTCCTGTGGGGTGGATATATACCGCATTTTCGCCATATAAGACGCTCTGGAACATAAGACGCACCCAATTTTAAAGGAGGAAAATCTAGAAAAAAAAAGATTCTGAACCAAATACTGTAGTAAAATATGTAGTAAAACTGTATAAAGTTAACAGCAGTTTAAGAACAATTTTATGCCAACTATGTAACATATTAAGAACTATCTTTACTCTCATTAACAGTCAGTAAAGTCAGTAAACAGTGAAAGTAACAAAAATAAGGTTGTAATGTTTTTATTCGAACCCCAATAATTCCCCTTTTTCGCTGCTATCAGAAATGAGGAAGGACAGATCCATGCAGTCATTGTCATTGTCTTCTGTTCCATCCAAGGCATTACTAAAAGTCGTTGAGTTTACTTCATTGTGAGGGGGGGTTGTAAGCTTGTTTTAATGGAATTTATATGCAATTATATATGAAATTTATATATGAACGCGTTTGACGCTCACGCTTCACTTTCTGTGAGTCACGCCTCTTTCGTCATCAGCGCTCCGCGGATTTTTTTTATATTTGTCGGATAGGACGCACCAACTTTCCCCCCCAGCCCGGGTCCCTTTTTTTTTGGAACGGTAAAGTACCTTCAGTAAAACCCACTGTGACTTTGCTCGGGTGGAAACACTCTTATCGCCCTTTTGTTCAACAAAGAGGAAATTTCCTCCTGAAGAACATTTTAACTCTCCCCGCTCTCTGGTGTGAATTATCCGTACCCGAACTGCGTTGAGCTCAAGCTTTCTTCTTTTAAGAGTTAATATGAAATGTTACATATTTCCTATTAATTACCACAATGATTATTCCCAGTGTTTGTATGTAATAAGGGAAACTTCAGGGAAAAGTGAGATCAACTCATGATTGATTAGACTTATTGTCACATTTGCACAATTATGTGTTCGACTGTTGTGTTTTACTTTGCAGGCATAATTATGAGTGTATATATAAACAGTAGAACCTGGTTATGTCGACGGCCTTGGGGGTTGCAAAAAAGCATCAAGATAACTGTTTAGCGAGATCATCAAACAAATCGCCATATTGGCTGTTGGTTAAGCGATTGGCATGCTATAAAAATGTACATACACTGTATATGTTTGCTAACAACAAAAGGCATATGTGCACCAACTAACAACAGAGATTTACCAGTATACAATAAAAAACACCTTCGATTCTTGATACAAACCTTTAATTATATTCTCCAACATCGCAAACACAATGATCGCTCACAGCGTAAACACATTAGCTCATAACATATTCGTGAGGTCATCACGCTGTACTACATTGCATACTTTCTTGCGTTCTGCCTGTCTAATGTGCTTTCTCAACAAATTCGGCTTCGTCCCGTCTTTTAATAACCATGTTCTTCAATCCGCAGCGGCGCTGAGCAGAGCGCCCGTCAGAACAGAAGCAGGTGTGTGTGTGTGTTTGTGTGTGTGTGTGTGTGTGTGTGTGTTCATCTAAGCCTCATACTCATTGGTCGGTAACTGCTCGTCAATGTCAAAATATTTGAGAAAACCAATCAAATCAGAGAAGACGGGCTTTGTGTGCACACAGCTATAAGAGGATAGGGGATGGACCCACGACAGCACTTGCTGCATGTTGAGAAGCGTAAGAATGATATATGCTTTCAGTTCAGAGAGTCTCTAAAAGTCTCCAATAACTCCAGATAAAGTCGTTAGATTTGCCGCTAGTCGCTTTTTTGAAAATTTGGTCTGAATACGCGCTAAATATAGCGACAAAGGCTGATATATTTAGTTGGCAACACTGTCTGCGAGTTCTTCTGCGGCTGCGCAGCACTGTGAGACAAAGTCACTGGAGATTCACGTGTGATCCACGTGCAACGCAAACTCAGCGCATGCGCAGTGAACTAGGTACTAGGTCCCTCTTTTATGCTCGAGATGTTAGTGTTCGGCGACATACAAGAATCGATGTAACCGATGAGAAAATGCCTAGACAAATAGGGAGTTTGGCGGTTCCACTTCAAAAACGTCGACATAATAGTGTTGGCGAGTTAACCGTGAATCAAGATAAGTTAACTCCATTGTATATATCTAATATATATATATTTAAGAGATAATGATCATAATTTCCATTTATACAGGATTTATCAGAATGGATTTCAGGTCATGGTTCAGTTTAACTCTGGTTCTTTGTTTTCATGATATTTTCATCTAAGATATGGCTATATGATTTCAGGTGTCGTTGTTTTATCTTTATTGCTATGTTGTTTGAAACTTAACCAACATAATTTAAATGTTGTAAAATACACCAACATAATTATCAGTGTATGTTTAAACTATTAAAATAGTACAGTGTGTCCTGTGATTTATTGCCAGTTTATTTGTTGTGTATCAATTATCAAATGCATTTTACATTAGATACAAACACACCTTTGGGATTCCTTGAATAATCTTAAACCAAGCAATTAGAGTACATTTGAGCACATTATTGTTTTTTTTTAATTAGCTGTTTATTATTTCTTTAGGTTTTTCTAAATAACAATGAGGAGCACTGATAAATAATTTATAAGAAACACTGCAGCGTTGCATTAAAAAGAGCCTCAATTTTGAAAACATAAAAATACTAAAGGATAAGCTTTAGTACTTTGTAACTTCAAAAGAATGACGTAATCACGCAAATAACGTAACTGGACAGTGCTACGTCATTTGTTAATAGCGCCCCCTGCCGTTTAGTGTTGGTACTTTTCTGGTTGCGATTTCTTTCAAGTGCTGCTAGTAATCATTCGATCAAAGACATGAAAAACACATGATTAGAGGTCAATTATACATTTTATTTACAGATGAAAGTAGAAAAATAAACCTCAAATGCCACAAAAAGATTTGATTACCCCAAACGTATTCACATATTTGTAAAAACGTTTTCACAGATCTTGTTTTTGATTCTGGTTCGAAGTTTAGTATTTTGAATTTTTTGTCTGTTGTTTAGAAAAAAAGTCTTATTTAGAAATGAGGTACAAAAGAGACCAGCCATTAAGGCACAAGTAGCCAACATAAAAATACTTCTGTTTTCCTCTCCCAAAAGTCTTAGTATAAACATCGGGGTCCATTTGTAACAGCCCACTTAAGATGAGAGGATCTTTAGTAATTGATTTGTTTCAAATGACTGCTGATGGTTAATCATCCCCAAACTCATAACCACTAATCGCTGATGTTCAGGACAATATCAAGCCAGTTCAGCTCACAAAAATGTTTCACCCCCAGTCCAGAAAATGTCAAAATGAAGAGTTTGAAAGGTAAAAGATGCAGAAATTGCTTTGTAAACACAACGGGAGAAAATATAAATTAACGCCACAAGAATTTTCAGCAAAATTTCAGCCCTCCTGCCCAAAGTCCTCAGTGAACTTCTTCAGCTTCACTAGATCGTCCTCGTTGACGGTGGGCTTGGCTTTCTCGAGGGACCTGAACATGTCCTCCTGAGACACAGACCACAAGGTCAAAACAAGCTCTGGGAGTTTATTATTTTATTTTTTGCTAAACTTGAGCTTACCAAGCTAACTATCGGCTCCAGGAGTTTATCGCTCGCCACGTCCACCCAGGTCATCTCGATTGCGTTTGGGTCGTTTGGAGAGCAGGGGGTCAAGAGGTCATCCACGTCAGCATCCGGGTTGTTCCATGCCTTTCCTCTGACCTGTTAAAACAGACATGAGAGCATGGAATCAGATCAATTTGAACGCTTTAATTGCTGCGCAAATGTCCTTTTGTACCTTTTTGAAGTGAGTTGAGGACTGCACTTTGCGAATGGGCTGCATGAGGGCGTCGCGAACAACGATGCTGATGTCGGCACCCGAAAAGCCGTTGGACTTCTTCCCGAGTGTGATAAAATCAGCTTCGTTGAGGCTGTTGGGGGTGGAGCCGAGGTGCAGCTTGAACATGGAGGAGCGAGCGGGCTGCTCAGGAAGAGGGATGTAGATGCGCTTTTCAAACCTGTAATAATATAATAATAAACAAATGCCAATAAAGAAATTTAAAGGCATGGATTCGTATAACGCACCTTCTTCTGATCGCAGAATCCAGAGTCCAGGGGATGTTGGTCGCACCAAGGACAAGAATTCCTTCATTGTCGCTTCCCACACCTGTGAGAATGGGAAAATTAAAGATATAATTAATAAATATATATACAGAACACAGCAATGAACAAAAAGATTTAAACATAATAAAATGAATTGCTAGATTGGCATTTACCTTGCATCTGGACCAGGAACTCTGTTTTGATCCTGCGGGCCGCTTCGCTCTCGTTCTCGCTTCTCGAGCCGCACATGGAGTCGATCTCATCAATGAATATAATTGAGGGCTTGTTATCCCGAGCCAAACTGAACAGATTCTTCACTAACCTAAAGACAATTACAGTATTACTAATGAAGCACCAAACATCTGTGTACAATGATACAAATTGAGATCATATTTAGAGAGTAGAAAAAAAATCTTATTATGAATACACAATATTAATATAAATGCTACAATGTAAAAAAAATTTTTTAAATTATTTATAAGTACAAATATACACATAAACAGTACATGTGCGAGTATTCCATACGAGTATTCCGAGATACGAGCAAGCCTTTGAGAAATATTTTTGCTTTGAGATGCGAGTAAATGTTTGATATACAAGCAGCTTACAGATGCCGACTCTAGTAGTGGAGCACTCTGAGCAGCTCAAGCCGCCTCACTCCTTCACTTCACATGTTCGTGGACTAAAATAAAAGTGTTTGTGCGAGCGAAAACAGCAGTCGAGAGAAGATTGAGTGTGCACATGTGGGGAGTGTTTGCGCATGTGTATTGCGTGCAGATGAGATTTCATGCTCCTGTTTTTAGTTATCCCTCCCTCCTCCGCACAAAAAAACCCACAAGATTTTATATTTCAAATGACGTTTTAATCTTACCTTTAACCCTTTGACGCGTACAATCACACTGGTGTGATTAGAGCGTTCAGTGCGCGTTGGCTGGCGCTGATCCAGAGACAGACGCACTCAGAGCTGGTCATGTATCAACTCTATTCAGGGTTTTCAACCACGTATCTTTATTGTAGGTTTCAGACATTTAAATACTCATAAGTACGCGCAAAACAAAAATACACACTGATTCACCGGACACTTACTGCCATGTATTTTGGGAGAAGTGTCTGAATTTACGTGTTGTAAATCAGACATATTCGATTCTCTGAATTTCTGCGTAAACTAACACGGCGGCACCTTTCGAGCACATGCCTTTATCGTCTTTCTCGAAGGTAAGAACTCATAATTAAAACAACATTTTATTTCATTCACAGGAATCCTTACATACTATAATTTTGTGTGTGTCTCTATATAGCAATTAAAAACATGTTTTTCCCATTGTTATTAGCACTAAAAAGGGAGTTTCTTTAGAAGGCTGGAACGGATTACAGTAATACCTCGAGATACGAGCGTCTCTACATACAAGTATTCCAAGATACGAGCAAGCATTCGGGCAGATTTTTGCTTCTAGATACGAGTAAATATTAGAGATACGAGCACGCGTACTGACGCCGATGCACGTTCACTTCACGTTCATGTTCGCCGACTTCTGTATAGAAATGTCGCCCGTGAGTAGCTGGTTTTCTCTCTATTTTGTGCATTATTCTTCATAATAGCGATGAGTTCTAAGAAAGTGAGTGGAAAGGATGGTAGTGAGAAGAAACGCATGACGACCATGGAAATGAATCATGAAATTGTGGATAAATATGAGCGTGGTGCTCGCATGAGTGATCTAGCGCATAGGAGCATTAGGAGGAACTGTCGACTGAGGAGTTGATCGAGCTGCAGACGATGGAACATACGCAGGTGTTGCAAGAGCTCAGCAGTGGCGAGGAGGAAGAGGGTGAAACTAAGACAGAAGAAATCTCCCTCAATTGGTATTTCGTTAAAAGGTCTGCGCCAAGTGAAAGTGAAAGTGAGGGTAGTCAGGCGAAAAGAGGGAAGAAAACAAATTGAAAAAGCAAAACAATAACAGAAAAGTAAAAAAAAAATACGTAAGCTAAGTTCAGTTATGTTAATTTAAGTTTACGTAAGTTACGTAGTGTTCGTGTAAGGTACGATACGGAATCAAGTGTCTGCGTACCAACCCCCTTCCCCCCTCCCTCCTCCACACCTGCCACTACTGTCTGTAAAAACGTATAATTAAAACCACATTTTATTTGATATCACACGAATCCTTATACTGTATACATGTACTATAATTGTGTGTGTGTCTACACCAATAAAATACGTTTTTTCCCCCCGTTATTACGGCTCTGGAATGGATTAATTTGTTTTCTATTATTTCTTATGGGAAAACATGATTCCAGATACGAGCAATTCGAGTTATGAGCTCTGCCCTGGAACGGATTATGCTTGTATCTAGAGGTATTACTGTAGTATATATTAAAAATGATGCCAATGATTGAAAATAAATAATATAGAAATAATGTATGAAATATTAAGTAACAATAAAATCCACAAAATATTCATTATTATTAAATATCTATATTAATACTTAAATAATACTACTCAAAAATCATTAATATTTCATAATTTGTTTGAATATAAATATAATATTAATTTAAATTGTATTTCTATACTACAAGTCCTACTAACTTAACTTCATTATGAACGATGTTGAAATCATTCAAACTCAACATCTGAAGATCACTTACTTCTCGCTCTCTCCCAGCCACTTGGACACCAGATCTGATGATGAGATGGAAAAGAACGTGGAGTTGTTGGCTTCAGTAGCCACAGCTTTGGCCAGGTAGGACTTCCCTGTTCCCGGTGGGCCAAAGAGCAAAATCCCTCTCCATGGAGTTCTTTTCCCTGTGGATAATGATGTTTAGAGCTGTTCTGAAAGACAGTTTCAAACATATTTCAGTTTATAACCCAAATACCAGTGAAAAGATGAGGGAATTTGATTGGCAAGATGACGGCTTCTTTAAGGGCCTCCTTGGCTCCTTCCAAACCAGCAACATCATCCCACTTAATGTTGGGCTTCTCCATCACAATAGCACCTGTAAAGAATGAAATCCCAGTTGTTTGCTTGCAGATCCAATTAAGACTTCAAAAAGTCTGTACAGTATGAAATGTTGTACCCTGGAGTTGACTTTTAAATTTCTTTTTCTCTGAATCTCCATCATCACTGTCGGTCCTGTAAAAGATGGAATTTTACATTTAGTTTTCTCTATTTAACAGGAAGTTCATTAGTCGATTCAGTGGGAAGTTGAGCATCTCACCCTTTCTCATCAGACTGGGGAACTTTGACAGGTTTGGATGGCGGTGCGCTCTCTTTCTTTTTCAGGTACTGCTTGAGCTGCTCCGCTCGGTCCAGATACTCGGCACACTTCGCTCTGATGCTCTGCTTGGACTTTTCACCCTGAGCTTCATCTACACCACGAAACATCAACATAAGAAAACGTGCCATTATACATATATATATATATATATATATATATATATATATATATATATATATATATATATATATATATATATACTATTAATTTAAAGTGTATTTATATAAATTTATTTTAAATACATATAATGTTGTAAATTATTTAAAAAACACGTACACTTCACCACATGAAGAAAATACTGGATTGCATGTTGATAGAGGCGCAGAGCTTCCTCGTAATTTTTTGCCTTGTCCTCCTCCGAGGCTCTGCTGGCCAAATCAATGGCTTTCTATTGCACAGAAGAGACAGATGAGACATCAGGACATCATAATGTTTTACAGATGGGCATTTCTTCAACTTCCAGGCACTTTTGGGTCATTTCCACTGTATTTCCACATTTATCATCATTCATTCTAATTTCAGTTTTATGTTTTATAAATACACACATTTAAATATGCTTTCACACTTTTGCCATAATTTGATTAATAAAATGACAGCTTGATTGGAAATTAAAAATAAAACGATCCTGTTCAAAAGTGATATTTCTCTTAATGTTTCTCAGTTAAAATTAAAGTGAAACAAAAATCAAACATTAAAGTGTAACAACAGCGGCTGTAGTTAAAGAAATTTTTAAAATTATGTTATGATTATGTTATAATGTGGTGTAATGTACGATTAACTGGTTAGACCAGTTTAAGGACAGGCTGAGGAAAACACAACAGACATTAGTTTAAAAACCTTCGAATAAGCATCAAATGAGTTAATAAACACCTTCTTACATTTATGTATGTGTATATGTATGAATGTATCAAAACAACCCCCCAAACTAACAATATATATACTAAAACTGAACAATATATTGAATATTTTAGACTATATATTGCCAAAAAAATGCATATGCTAAACTATAGACATTAAACGCTAAAAAGTACACATTATATAGAATACAACACATGAAAATGCCAATTATTATGACTGTCATTTCACTTGTAAAGTCTCTCACCTGTAAATTGGGATTCGTCATTATTGACAGTAATTTTGAGGTGAACTTATGATTCGTTACGGCTCAAATTTTAACATTGTTGAAATGAATCTATCGCAGATTCGCGGTGCGTTGGTAAATCTGTGCGTCCTCGCGCACTTCCGTGTTGAGTGTTTACCGTGACGTCACGGATGACAAGCAACACCTTTCCCGTGTTTCAGGCACGCCTTCAGCGTGACGTCAGGTGCAGATATTTTTAGAGAAAATATAAAATCCAAACCTTTAAAATATGATTTAACCATATTAGTGTACTTTCCTTTTTCTCTGTCATTGTAAATTTAATGTATGCAAACCTTTTTTTTCTTCTTTTTTTGTTCCCTACTCTGCAGTTGATTGTTTGATATGAAAGATACAATTTATATTTTATTCCCTGATTTTGTATTGTAATTATGTAAAGTTATGCAATAAAAATAAATAAAGTCCAAAACGTATGTCATTAATATACAGCAAGAAAAACTACTCATTAAAAACCCAAATAGTTTACAAAAATGGTTTTCTTAAACATGGTGTCATTAACGTTTAAATAAAAAATGTTGGTGTATTTTTTTTTAATAATCATAAAAGACGTTAAAAAGAAACATTTTCGTTTAGATTTATTGATTAGACAAACGTACAGTTTAAGATGCTTCACACATAGAGAAAAACGAGAAAATGTTAAGAAAACAAACCTTTAAGCACCAGGATTTTCTAAAGAAAATACAGAATGCATCTCAGCAAAAAATTAATATGACAAGAAAAGCTACTCATCAAAGAGCCAACAATTATTTAATTATTTTATCTAGTAAATATTGAGCTTTTTATTTGGTTCTGACTCTTTTTCCACTGATTCATGAGCTCTTTAAACAAAAACATGCTATTAATTAAAAAAACATTTGCAGGCTAAACATTAACGTTGTTAAAATAAAATTTTAAAGGAGCATAAAGTGCTGCTTCGTATAAAACATACAAATTTAAAGGTGCACTAATCAATATTGACAGCTGGGTACTTCAGTTCAAATTCAAAATATTGACCATTTCGTCTTCAGACTTGACGCTCACCAGAATTGAGAATTGTAACTGACAATATAACCTACCAAAGTAGAATAACTGGTATTCGCACTGTTTTAAGTATTTTAACTTTGCATGTTTCTCTCTGTCTTTTTTATGCTTCTGTAAAGTCACCAACAAAAAAAAAAGACATAAAAATTGAAAACAAAAAGCCAATGACATGTCATAATATTTCAAGGATGAAGAATAAGCAATTTGCTTTTCAGTGCATTTGTGTTGTTCAAGCATCCGCTGTATGAGACTGGAAAGCCTTTGCAGGCAGCGACTGCTCTGATTTTAGTCTCCCGGGACTGAGACGAAGTGCATTCATTTTTCATGGACTTAAAAAACAAACACAGCAGTCATCAACTCCCTCCATTCAGCATCGGCAGTCGCAGGATTCTTAGGATGCGCTCGCTCTTCGTAAGATCCTCCGGCAGTTCGTTGTTCTGTAGAGCGAATGTGATGCCATTAGCACATGGTACAACAGAGCCATGAAAGTACAAGATTAAACCTCTATTTTCATTGACTCCTATGAATTTGATTACTGCAGCATTTAGTGTATTTTTAGCTACTGCCTGCAGTACATTCATATTAGCCTACTTAAACTCCAACCCTGACCAGTAGATGGAAGTGCTGGACATGTACAACAATGTAACAATATCAGAGATATCATGCATGTTTTTTAACTCATAGGCCCAGTTTCACATTTGGCAGGATTAGACCTTAGTTCAATAGGTGCTTACGCACATTTGGTGAGGAAAATAAATAAATAAATAAATAAATATATATACATACATACACGCACACATACATTTTTTACTCACACACACATACATACATATACATATATATATATATATATATATATATATATATATATATATATATATATATATATATATATATTTCAGTATTAATTTGCATGGACAACTGGCACAATTATTTATTTATTAAAATATCTATATCTGCAAGTCTCAAACTGACCTTGTTGGGTAAAGCTGGATCGGCATTTGCCTTCAGCAACAGTGCAACTGTTTTCGGATCCCCACCCATGACGGCGGCATGAAGAGCTGTAGAACCGTTCTAGATTGCACAACAAAAAACACAGTTCATATGCAGGAAAAAGACATTTGCTTGAAGATCAACTTTTTTTTTTTTTCAAACACGGTAACAAATTTAATCAACATTTTTCAGATGTCAGATGATGTTTCTCATACTTTCAGAAGGCCAAGTGAGGGTGAGAACTTGAGCAGTTCCTCAATGACGTTACAGTATCCTTTATGTGCAGCCTTGAACAGAGCCGTGGAACCATCCTTCAGTCAGAAACACAAGCATTACAGTCATGACACTGACACTCAGGCACTCACATAATAGAATAAATGAGGCATTTGTCACACATTTCATGCATTTTTAATAAGATTCTTTTACACCTGGCTGAACTGTTTGACTCAAGCTAGGGTAGAGATATAAAGAAAATATTGTGGAAAATAAGTCAAATAAAATAATTCAATTAAAAAACAAATACAATATAATAATAAAATGAATTAATCAAAATTAAAATTTGTAATTATTTAATTACAAAAAACAATAAAATGCATAATAATAAATATTGAATTAAAGAACAATTATTTATATAAAAACAATAAATATTATAATAAAATGAAATATGTAAATTGAATGAAACAAACCATCAAATAAAATTGTAATAAATTCAATGGGATAATAACGTGCAACAATAATTAAGGAATAAAATACAATAAAATAATAATTAAAATTGAATTGAGCTAAAAAAAATTAATACATATAACAGTAATAATAAAATAAAATATCCAGCTAGCGATATGGACCTACTGCAAGTTGGAATTTTTTTTGAAGAGAGAAAGTTTTCAACATACTTTTCTATCTGCATCACGATCCGCACCTCGTAGCAGCAGAACTTTCACCACCTCACTATGTCCCATCTGGGCTGCCATCCAGAGAGGAGCCGTGCCATCCTGACCCAAAAAAAAACACATCAAGATCGACAAGAAGAACAAAATTAATATCATAACAGCATACCAAACACAAATGAAAGACAGAAACTACAACGTGTAAGGCATTATCATAAATCAGACCTCTCGAGGTTGATTGACTTTAGCCCCAGATGACATAAGCTGACGTATTACGGTCACATGACCTTCTTGGGAAGCCAAAAATAAGGCTGTGGCACCATCCTGAAACAGAGAAGACGGTTATTTCATTTATGTATGACAGATGAAAATGGAATTTAGAGTATATATATATATATATATATATAAACTGCATAAAATAACATTACATTAACAAAAACAAATAGTAAAATAAAATAAATATTAAATTAGTACAAAATAATATTACATAAAATCAAAAATAAAATATTTTTTAAATCTAATATTAACAAAAATAGTTAAAAAAAAACAAAAAAAGATAAATGAAATAAAATTAACTAAAAAAAATCATTAGATCACATTGAATTACAAAAACGATAATAAAAAATAAGTAAATAAATAATACATTAAAATAAATATGATTTTAAGATATTACATTTGAATGAAAAAAAAAACTATAGAAATAACATACATATATAAAAAAATGTATTGTGAAAACTTTATTTCTATAAACTTTTTTGTTTCTTTCAAATTAATGTTATTTAATTTTTGTTTTAAACTTAATTAAAAATAAATAAATGACGGTTGATTTATTATGACTATAAATATCATATATATATATGAATTATATTAAAATAACATTATATTGAAAATAAAATAAAAAATACATTACAAATAAACTTATTTGCCAAGACATTCAACTGCTAAAACAAATATTTCCACTAAATTATCAGAAAAATGTCTGTCCCTCAAGAATGTATTTGGGCTATAAGGTAAAAAAAAATCAATCAACTGTTCCATTCCGTTCCCAAGAGCAGAGTTTAGACCCTGAATCAGCAGAAACCTTAGAGGAACTGGCATAAACACATGCATCTCGTGGCTGGCCTCATGGGAGTGAGACGTGTTTACTAACATTGAGCTGGTCGTGGACATTGGCGCCGTTCTTCAGAAGGGTTTCCACCACTTTAGAGTGACCGTACTGACAGGCTGCGGAGAGCGCTGTGCCGCCATCCTGTAGATTACAAACTCGTCAGTTCTGAATGATCAGATTTATTCCAAGTCACAACTTCCTCCCATAAATACTGCAATTGTTATTTTAGGCAGTAACTTACTGCACCTTTGTCCGAAACTCAGTGGATGCTCCAAATTCAAAGAGGAGCTTGACAATCTCATTATGGCCCTGTTGTGAAGCAAAGAAGAGGGCAGTGGAACCTGTCTGGAGGAACAGTGACATTATCTGCGTCATCTTCGGCACACTCATGTACACAAACATACTTAAGATGTTATCAGCAGCACTTCCACACCCGTTTGAAGAGTGATATTACCACACATTAATGCACTATTAACAACCTGTCACTCGTTCTATATTTAGGTCTGACAAAAATAACATTCACTGCAGCTTATTGCTGGGTAGATGTCAACAGAAATGCAAAAAAAAAGAAAAACAATAATGAAATAAATAAACTTAAATTAAAACAGCACTGACAAATACATATTGCATTGGCTTAATTATTTTTTAATGTAATGCTATTTTTATTTAATCAATTTGTTTATTTTAATATTTTAAGATTATTTTTTTTTAATTAATTTAATGTTTATTTATTTCTAATGTAAATAATGAAAGAAATAAATGTTTTGAAAGAAATGAAACATAATGAAATGAAAAGATTAGATCAGATTGAAGTATAATTACAAAACATAATTTAATAAATATAAGAAAACATAATTAAATGAAACATAAAAATAAAATAAACAAACATTACATTAAAATATAATGAACAATCTAATTAAATTAAATAAGGCAAAATAAAATTAATAGGTAAATAAAATAAATATGACTAGATTGAAATGGAATAAAAAATAAAAATATTAATAAATATTAAAAATCTATTTAAATAAAAATACAACAATATTGCAACATAAATATATACAAATAACATTAGAATGCATAAAAATAACATTTAAAATACATTTAAATTAAAGGAATAAAGAAAATAAATAATAAAACATCATTACAAAAACAAGCTAGAAATATTACTGAGGATTAAAAACAGCTACATAAAATAGTCCATTATAATATCAATGCAAGCATGACGGAGATTCATACCTCTCTTTGCAGATTAATATCGGCACCTTGCATGATGAGTTCCCGAACACACTCGTAATGGCCGCCGTAAGATGCCACCATTAACGCAGAGGTGCCATACTGCTGAAACACACCAAAAAGCATTATTCTATGGCAATGCTGATTGCATTGAGGAGAATGCAAGAAAGAAGCAGTTCATACACCATCTTTGCAGTCTACATCCACTCGGCCGCTGTTCAGCAACAGCTGAAGCAAAGCCAAGTTTCCTTTCCTTGCTGCCCAAAACACAGCGTTGGCAAGAGGAGTCTCCTTCTGTCAGACACATAAACAAGCACAATCAGACAGAAACAAAGCATACAATCATCATTTAACAAGAGAATTTTAAATATTACACCTCACGTAGAGGTTAAATGCAGTTTATTTACTCATATTATTATATTATTGAAGGACTGCTGAATCGAGTCCAGCATGAATCCTCTCTAGTCCTTAGTCAACATTATCAAAGTAATGTTAAAATATCATTAAAAAGAATTAAAAGCACTAAATTAATTTGAAATACACTTTGAAAGAGTTTTAAAAAAAATAGTGCTGTCAAATCGATTGAACAAAAGTTTGTAAATAAATGTGTACACACACACACACACGTGTATATACAGTAATACCTCGAGATACGAGCGTCTCTACATACGAGTATTCCAAGATACGAGCAAGCCTGCAGGCAGATTTTTGCTTCTAGATACGGGTAAATATTCGAAATACGAGCACGCGTACTGATGCCAACGATGGCGACGCACGTTCACTTCACGTGTTCACTGACTTCTGTATGCGTCGCCCGCAAGTAGCTGATTTTCTCTATATGTTGTGCATTATTCTTCATAAGAGCGAAAGTGGGAAAGTTCTAAGAAACTGGGTAGTAAGGATGGCAGTGAGAAGAGGAAATGCATGATGACCATGGAAATGAAGCATGAAATTGTGGATAAATATGAGCGCGGTGCCCGCTTAAGTCATCTAGCTCGCACTTATGATCGCAGTTCATCAACCATGCAGAAGGATGTTATCAAGAATGTAAATCCTTCCAAGGGTGTGACGATTATATCAAAGTTATGTTCGAATATAAATGATGAGATGGAGAGGTTTCTGTTGTTGTGGATAAAGTAGAAGCAGATCTCCCTCGATAGATATTTCGTTAAAAGTTCTGCGCCAAGTGAAAGTGAAAGTAAGGATAGTCAGGCGAAAAAAGGTAAGAAAAGTGATCAAAAGTAAAGAATACAAATCGGGAAAAAATAAAAACAACAATATAAAATAGAAAAGTAAAAAAAAATACATAAGCTAAGTTCAGCAATGCTTAGTTCCTGCTATTCAAGAAAATTATAGTTTTTACTAAACGAAAAAAGTAACGAAAAGTGATCAAAAGCAAAGATTACAAATCGAAAAAAATCAACAATAATATAAAATAGAAAAGTAAAAAGTTATGTTAATTTAAGTTATGTTTTGTTGTGTAAGTTACGATACAGAATCAAGTGTCTCCTACCAGCATCCTCCCTCCCTCCTCCACCTGCCGCTACTAAATTTATAATTAAAACCACATTTTATTTGATATCACACATGTATCATACAGTATACACATACTATAATTGTGTGTGTGTGTGTGTGTGTGTGTATACCAATAAAACAAATTTTTTTTCATTGTTACAGGTTTGGAACGGATTAATTTGTTTTCTTTTATTTCTTATGGGAAAACATGATTTGAGATACGAACAATTCGAGTTACGAGCTTATTATTGTATTATTTTATAATAAATAATACAAAAATAGTCTAGTATATAAAAAATATTCACACACACAAATATATATATATATATATACATATATATATATATATATATATATATATAGACACATTATATAAAACTATAATGTGATATTATATATACACACACACACATTGATGTTAGACAGCACTATTCCAAATTAAATTATCACAATAAATTACTTTTAAATTAAATATATGAATTCAGAAGTGCAGAGTATGAACCTGTTAAACAAAATGACAAGAAAGGAGATTCCAAAATAATGTACCATGATTAGCATAAGAAGCGTAAACTACGGTTACCATGGTGATTTTGGGAAGGGCGGGACAGGCGGACACTCGTCATCGGGCCATAGACGCCCGTGACTGATGGAAAAACTCTCAATTAGCTATTCAGTGACACGTTTATTAGTATTAATAAATATTATTTACTAATATTAATATTAGTATCTTCAGATTGTATAAATAAAGCTTTGTACCAAAGCAAATATTCATGTTTACCTTGAAAGACATGCTAGGAATCTCATTCGTGCTTCATCGTGCAGGTTTGCGCGGTGTCCCTGTAACGTCCGTCAGCAGCGCCCATTCGCCCCAGCCAAGCTCTGAATCAACGGATAGTCTTGTTTACCGCAGTGAGTGTTACACGGAACCGAGCCAGAACAAACATGAGCGAGCAGCTTTTGCATCAACTGCGAATTTCCTTGTGTCCCCCCTCCTCTCTGTCTTTCTCCCTCTTTTAAGGTCGATGTGTTCGACTCCTAAATGAATCGTTCATATGAATCGACTCTTTCCTATGAATCAGTCGAATCACGTCACAAAACCGATAATCTTTGTTTCTTTGTTTTAATTGAACAATTCGTAATGAGCCGTAAACAGAAAATTGATTAAAAGGTAAGCAGAGGATTTGACTGGTGAGGCGAAAGTTCATTCAATAGTCATTCATAAGTTCATTCAATAGTCAAATAACGCAGAAATGTTATAAATAAAACCCCGAAAAGCCCTTATTAACAACAACACGTGCGTTCATAAACCCTTGTTTAGGAATTTTCGCTGAATGTTAGGAACGACGAAATGACGCAATTTAAACAAAAAATATTTTAGTTTAAATAATTTTCAGATTTTAAAGTTTAAATTATTTAAGTAATAATACAAATATAATTAAGTAATATATTAAGTAATGTATGAGGAAACTATGATAGAATATAATATACAAATAATAACCAATAACAAAAAAGCTATAGTAATGAAATATATATATATATCACTATAGTATATATCTATCACTATAGGTTAAATATATGGTCAGAAAGACATTATTGTCTATAGTAAAAAATTAACTATAGTATAAAATACAATATAACATAAATTATATAATAATTATATTATTTTTTATTATAATACAGCAAAGTAATTTGTAAGTAAAATAAGGTTATTCACTATGTTTTAAAATATGGTCATAATAAATTATAAGATTTCACTAAAGTATAAAATATAGTCTATGATAAAACAATATATAGTCTACAGTAAAAATAAGTCATATAGCCTGTATAGTATAAAAATATAATATAAAATAAAAATATAGGCTTTAGTAAAAAAAAAAAAGAAAGAAAAGAAAAGAAGAAGAAATGTCTAACCCCTATATTTAATACTGCAAAGTAATTTGGTAAAGCTGTTCATCTGTACCTGCCCTACAACACAGACTGTTTATAATGAAGAGTCCCAAAATATGACCTGCAGAAGCAATCATGGGATGAACTGTAATAATGGGGCTAAATTATGACAGCACTGAAGAACATACAGCCTGACTGGAAAACAAGAAAGACAGATGACTCAGCAGTCACCCCTGTAATAAAGGCCTTGGTATGGTTGGACTATACTTTGAGGATATAATGTCTGAAATAGTACGTTCATTATATTCCAAACAAGAATCGGGTCAGACAAAACACGTCAGGCATTCAAACATCGCTGACTCAGTCCTGATTTAAATATTCAATAACAAAAGAAAATGTGTTATATGAACCATCACATTTGATTTTGATAAGGTGACATTTGGGAGATTTTCATGTGCTGCAATGTCAGTGTATTGATAAGTTGTTAAGTTAGCATTTTAAGTCTCGCTAATTAGTGCCTTCTTCTTGCAGGATGACACAGTATAGCAAGCTCTAACAGTATGGACACACCTTCCGTATGATGGTATATAAAGCAGAAGACATGCTGCAGTTTCACCTACACAGCACTCAAGACGCTCAGCCGGACACTTTCTGCAGGGCCTGTGCATCAACATGTTCGGTAAGTCTGGAAGGAATCATATAGGCCTTAGGAACTTTGGATATGGTGTAAATATTGTTTAGTTCAGTTGTTTAAATAATGATGTTACATTGTTTGTTATACATATTTATTTTAATAAAATTGTTAAACCAAAAATGTAACCTAAATTTTGCTCATTGTTATTATTTATTTATTTGTTTGTAAAAGGGAATCAGTCTAAGAATAAGAACTCAAAAAGCAAATAACCGAACGTTTGATTTGGACCTTTACAAACAAATACAGTTGTGTAAATATTTATGTTACATATTTAGTTATAAACAATTATTTAAAAGTAATATTTTATGCAACCAAACTTGTGCTCAATATTTGTATTAATTTATTTTATTTATCTATTTGTGTATGTGTTGTAAAAGTGTATCCCTCCATAAAAAAGAACTCAAAAAATGGTTAGTTGTTTAAATTAAATATTTAGTTAAAAATATTGTTTCAAATTAAATTGCTGAACCAAACAAATGTCAATTAAACTGTGCTCAATATTTCTATTTATTTTTTTTATTTTTTTGAAAAGTGAATAAGTAAAAAAAAAAAAAAAAAACTTGAACTTTCAGGTTTATCTAAAGTGTGGAAGCATTTCATTTTGAACCTGGTGTATTTTATGATAAATATTTCATTTTACAGATTTATTTAAGTTGAATTGATGGAACCATAAACCGAAAATGGGCTCATTATGTATTTTTTTTTTATTAATTTATTTTATTGTATTAAAAGCAAATCAGTCTAATAGAAACTGAAAACACAAACAAACAAATAATGTAACTTTTAGGCCATTTATTAAATTTAAATTGAATTGTTTAACCAAAAACCAACTGAAATTATGCTCAGTATTTATTTATTTCCATATTTATTTCTTTGTGTATATATTGTAAAAGTAAATCTAAGAAAAGAACTTAAAAATAAAATAAGAAATGTATATATTTTGTTGATGTAATGTGTTTTTTGCATAGATACCTATCAAGCACCCTGGGTGGCACTGTTCGTTAGAGCGGCAGTGTTTGCACTCCTGATGTGGGCGCCTCTGCAGGTGGCATCAGATTCAGAAGAGGAGGTGGCCTCAGAGTGGACGCTGTGGAAAAAAGTACATGAAATATCCTACGATGAAGAGGTTAGTTATGGTCATTTAAGTGTGGCTTAAAAAGACAGTTTAATGAAAATTCAGTCATCATTCACTCCTGTTGAAACACAGCAGGAGACGTTCCGAAGACATGAGGGTGAGTAAATAAAGACTGAATTTTCATCTTGGGTGAACTGTTCCTTTAAAAACCACTATTGTGCTTTTGAGGCACTTAACTTATATAATTATATGTTATGCCGTATGTTATGCAATGCATTTTTGTGTGTACTTCTTATGAAGTTATACTTTATAATTGTAGGACAACAGTCAGAGACAGACCATCTGGGAAACCAACATGAGGATGATAGAGAAAAACAACGATGATTTTCGTTTCGGATTATCAACGTTTACCATGGCGATGAACAAATACGGTGATCTTGTAAGTAAAACGCTGAAAAAATATGAGAACATTATGAGAAACTCTTTTATTAGCTTTGTTAAAGGTGGTCTTATAGTTGTATGGATGTCATCATGTACAATGTAAAAAAATGTGGTCCAAGATGATCTTATCTGCTTTTTGTGTTAACTTCAGACCAAGATTGAGTATAACCGCTTGCTGGGTGCCAAAATTAATGGCCCAGTACATAGAAGAGACAAGATTGCATCCGCTCAAACACTCCGTATCAATGCCAACAAACTGGGATTGACCAATGTTGACTATCGAGCACAAGGATATGTGACTGAAGTCAAAGACCAGGTGGGATTTTATTTTTATTTTTGTTCCAAAGTGTTATGCCAGCTAACAAAAACATAAGACTGTTTTTCTTACATTGCCATTAAGTCAGTGATTCTTAACCTGGGTTCGATCGAAACCCCAGGGGTTCGGTGAGTCAGTCTTAGGGGTTCGGTGGAGCAGTGGTCGCCAACCCCCGGTCCGCATCGCGGATCAAATGGTATCGGTCCGCCCATGGAAATACAATTATGTCCATTTTATTGGACATAAATAAACCCCTGGGGTTCGGTGAATGCGCATATGAAACCGATGAGGTTCAGTACCTCCAAAAAGGTTAAGAACCACTGCATTAAGTAATGAAAACGTTAATGTGAATAATGTCTTAAAAAACAGTTCTTGATTATGTGAATGTCAAGGAAACGTTTATTTGTATGATTTTTCAAATATTATGTGAATGTTACTTTTGAATTTTCTCTGAACGTAACCTTTCAGAAAAAACCCGCCATGAACAATATATAATTAACTTTTTTTGTGATATATTTTGAGAATATTCTTAAAGACCAGATAACTTTGAAAGTCAGATATAACAACGCTGAAGAAGATATGCTCTCCTAACCTAGAGACTCACTTCATAAACTGTAAACCTTTCTATTCACCGCGTGAGCCTCGTTTATTCTGGTCAATTTTTACATTCCTCCAGACGCGTGTGTCGGCACAGCATTACAACAGCTGACTGAACAAATAGCTGAGACTGAGCAAAAGTATCCAGATTCTCTTTTAATCATTCTTGGGGATTTTAACAAAGCAAATCTCTCCCGTGAACTGCCAAAATACAGACAGCACATTACATGTCCCACCAGAGACAGTAATATTCTTGACCACTGCTACACCACAATAAAGAATGCATATCACTCCGTCCCACGGGCAGCTTTGGGGCTTTCTGATCATTGTGTGGTTCATCGTATACCATCCTACAGGCAGAAACTGAAATCAGCTAAACCTGCAAAAAAGACTGTTAAAAGATGGACTAATGAAGCAGAACAAGTATTAAAAGCATGCTTTGATTGCACTGATTGGAATGTTTTTGAAGCTGCTACCACTGATCTGGACGAGCTCACAGATACTGTAACACAGTGCTTCTCAATTATTTTCTGTCGCGCCCCCCCTAGGAAGAAGTAAACATTTCGCGCGCCCCCCCTCCTCCTATTTTGGAACTTTCGCTTTATTGTTTCCATGGCAACGCGTCATGCTTGTCACGTGACAGACCGCAGTCACAAAGAGCGCTGTTTGATAGATGTTTCACATTTATTTAGTTTTTTTCTTTTTTATTCAAAATAGTCACCAACTTGTTGGCTCTGTTATCAACTACCTGATATTCAGATTCTCAGATATGTGGAAGTGAATGTTTGTCGCTTAAAAAACCTTTATAATGATCAAGTTCTCTGAGCGCGTCTTTTTTGGATCAGTGCCAGATAGCGCGTGAAAACACGTGTGAATTTAGCGATTGATCACGTAACACATGAACACCGGTGATCGTACACATCAACGGGTGAAGGGTTTGTTATCTGAACTTCATATCTTCTGCTCTTGTTCAGTGCAAGAAAACCTACTCCCTGACAAAAAAAGCATGTTCCCCACGGTCACGCGCGCCCCCCCCTGGCATCGCTCCCCACTATTTGAGAACCACTGCTGTAACATCATACATCAGTTTCTGTGAGGATACACACATTCCTACCAGGACATTCTTATCATTTCCTAATGATAAACCATGGTTTACTGGGAAACTCAAACAGCTTCGTCATAACAAAGAGGACGCTTACAGAAGGGGGGATGGTGTTTTGTACAAACAGACCAGGAACAGACTGACAAAGGAGATAAGAGCAGCTAAAAGAAGTTATACTGAAAAGCTGAGAAACCAGTTCTCTTCCAACAACCCTTCTGCTGTCTGGTCAGGCCTGAAGAATATCACCAATTATAAGCCACCATCCCACCGACCTGCTGAGAATCAACATCTGGCGGATGAGCTAAACACTTTTTACTGCAGGTTTGAGAAACCCAATCTCACACCTCAAAACCACTCTGAACTACACTTCACACGTCCTCCAACACCTCCTGCACTCCCTCTCCCCCCCTCCGCCACCCAACCAGTGCTTAAGGTCTGTGTGGAGCAGGTAACCAAAATCTTCAAAAGACAGAAGATAAGGAAAGCTTCAGGCCCAGACGGCATCTCATCTGCTTGTTTGAAAGCCTGCGCTGACCAACTGGCCCCAGTCTTTATGCGGATCTTCAATAGATCATTGGAGCAGTGTGAAGTCCCCCGTTGCTTCAAACGCTCCACCATCATTCCTGTCCCAAAAAAACCCCCAAATCACTGGACTTAATGACTACAGACCTGTCACTCTCACATTTGTGGTCATGAAGTAATTTGAAAGACTGGTTCTGGCCCACCTGAAGGACATCACTGGACCCTTGCTGGATCCTCTCCAATTTGCCTACAGAGCAAACAGGTCTGTGGATGATGCAGTCAACATGGGACTGCATTATATCCTGCAACATCTCGACAGACCTGGGACTTATGCAAGGATCTTATTTGTGGACTTCAGTTCGGCCTTCAACACCATCATGCCTGATCTTCTTACAGCTAAACTGACCCAGCTCTCCTTGCCATCCTCAATCTGTCAGTGGATCACCAGCTTCCTGACAGACCGGCAGCAGCGAGTGAGACTGGGGAAACTCACATCCAGGACTCTCACTACTAGCACACCCCCAGGGGTGTGTTCTCTCCCCACTGCTCTTCTCCCTGTACATCAATGACTGCACTTCTAAAGACCCTTCTGTGAAGCTCCTGAAATTTGCAGACGACACCACCGCCATCGGCCTCATCCGAAACGGTGACGAGTCTGCTTACAGACTGGAGGTTGAACAACTGGCTGTCTGGTGCAGTTATAACAACCTTGAGCTCAACACGCTCAAAACGGTGGAGATGATAGTGGACTTCAGGAGGAACAGCCCTGCTCTACCTCCACTCACCATCATGAACAGCACAGTGGCAGCAGTGGAGTCATTCAGGTTCCTGGGCACCACCATCTCTCAGGACCTGAAGTGGAACAATCACATTGACTCCATTGTAAAAAAGGCTCAGCAGAGACTGTACTTCCTTCGTCAGCTGAGGAAGCTCAACCTCCCACAGGAGCTGCTGATACAGTTCTACTCGGCCGTCATTGAGTCTGTTTTGTGCACCTCCATCACTGTCTGGTTTGGTTCAGCTACCAAATCTGACATCGGGAGACTATATCGCACAATCCGGACTGCAGAGAGGATTATTGGTGCTTCCCTGCCAGGAGGGCCAGGACCTGTACTCTTCCAGAGTGAAAAAGAGAGCAGGTAAAATCATCACAGACTCTGCTCACCCTGGAAACACCCTGTTTGAACTGTTACCGTCAGGACGGCGACTACGATCACTGACCACTAGAACATCTAGGCACAGGAACAGTTTCTTTCCACAGGCTATTTAACTCTTGAACAGTTGAATTAATAAGAGATAAAATGCTGGGCAGAGCGCAGGGAAAGAAAAACAATGCAGACGGATGTTATGGCTGACAATCTATCCCCTCTCCCACTCCATACAAAAAATCCCAGCATGTGACCCCATGTACTGTGTATGTTATGTATTACTATCGTTATTTGCTATGTAAACTCATGTTGTGTTGTATATGTGCACTGGAAGCTTCAATACCAAGACAAATTCCTTGTGTGTGCAAGCACACTTGGCAATAAAGCTCTTTCTGATTCTGATTCTGAGAGAACCTTTCCAGAACATTAGCCAAAGCAGTGAGAGCGTTCTCTGTTAGCCGGGATATATCTACACTGTTCAATGATTCTGTTGTATATTTGGAGGAAAATAGACTGATCTTTCATTTCTTTTCAGGGATACTGTGGATCTTGCTGGGCCTTTAGCACTACGGGTGCCATTGAAGGCCAAATGTTCAAAAGGACGGGACGGTTGGTGTCCTTGAGTGAGCAGCAACTGGTGGACTGCTCCAGGGCTTACGGCACGTATGGCTGCAGCGGAGCCTGGATGGCAAACGCCTACGATTATGTGATCTATAAAGGGTTGGAGAGCTCTGACACTTACCCCTATACATCAGCGGTGAGAGATCTTGCGCGTTAGAATTAAAGAAATAAGGTCTTTTCACACTTTAAATATTTATCCCTGGGTCATTCTAAACCCCGGGTTATCTCTCTTCACGTTTCACACTGCTCATAATTAAACTGGGGTTAACAATTTCACATTGTACATTCCTAAATCCTGGGTTAACGTCTTTATATTGGCCCATATCAACTTATCATATCTCATATAAACTTTATCCTGAAAGGGTACTTCAGACTCTAAAGATAAGAATGAAATGTGCAGTGTTTCCGTGACTGTCCATAGCATGCAAGTATGTGCGCGATTGTTTGTTGATAAGCGTCTATCTTTAAATTTTTGACACCGCATCGTTTCCCACAGTACAAGTTTGGCACCGCAATGCAGGGTTAATACTTTTAAAGCGGTGCTAACCTGCTCCGAAGCAGGGTTTCATAACCTCGGTTAAAAGCCGATGCCAACCCCGCTTCTAAATGACAAGTGTGAAATGTTAATTTACCCCGGGTTAAAAGCAGTGTTCGGAACAACGATAACCCAGGGTTAAGTGAAGTGTGAACAGCCCTGCAGACTGGGATTGATATTTCTCTGAATGTATCGTTTTTGGTTATGGTTTTACCAGGATGTTCAGCCCTGTTTCTATGACAGAAGTTTAGTTGTTGCCAGAATCAGTGATTACAGATTCATCCCAGCTGGAGATGAGCAGGCACTAGCTGACGCCGTGGCGACCATTGGTCCAATCACCGTCGCTATAGATGCTGACCATCCAAGCTTCCTCTTCTACAGTTCAGGTAAGATTTCACCTCTACTGATTCCATTTGCATTCAGAAAAAAATATTAGATATAAAATAATAATTGAGTAATCATTTTTTTAATTGTTTTTAAAATTATTATTATTTAATTATATTAACTATTTTACAATTTCTTTCTTTATATATATATACATACATATACATATTTGTTACATTCTTAAATAATCATTTATTAATTTGTCATTGACTTTAAAAAAATCAATATTTATTATATTTATTAAATATTGGTATAAATATTTTAACCACTTATTTAAATGTTTTTCTTTCTGTGTTTTATTTTTAGATACATTTAAATACAGATATATCAATAAACATATGTTAAACTGACATAACTATTTATATATAAATGTATATGCATTGTTTGTGTCTAAAGACCTGTATGTGCTTTCAACTCCTGCATTTTTAACCATTACAAGTCAAAATTATTTATATTATATTTATAGGAATCTACAAGGAATCTAACTGTAACCCTAACAACCTCAACCATGCTGTGCTTGTGGTTGGTTATGGCTCAGAGAAGGGCAAAAATTACTGGATAATAAAAAACAGGTAAGCGAACGCTCATCATTTATAAGTTTCATAAGTGCATTGACGCCTCATGTACACGCTAGCAAAACAACAAACTAAACACAGAAATGTTGAGCACTTGTAATGTAGATAACTTCATTACGGTAACAAAAAGTGACTTTATAGGATACCTTGTCTCAGGGTACATGTCCAATAAAGCATGGTAATTCCTTTCTAGTTGTGTGAACTTGTCTTTTCCTTTCTTTTTTACAGTTGGGGTACAGGATGGGGAGAAGGAGGCTACATGCGAATGTTACGTAATGGCAAAAACACTTGCGGGATCGCAAGTTATGCTCTTTATCCCATCATGTGAGAGGAAGGAGACATTTTCCAATAAAGACTTATGGAGTCTGAATTTTGTGTCAGAAATCGGTTCATTTAGAGCACTAGAACAACTATTACACTGTGAAAAGTGATCAGTTTGCTTTTTTTTAAAGTGAGGAACTTGACAATTCATTTCAATTATGCATTAAGTTTATTTGCTTGATTTTAAGGCAACTGGTTTCCTCACTTTTAGGTTGTCAACTGTTAAGTTTTACAGTGAACACTACAGAGTTGTACTTTATTCTTGCCACAGATCATGTTTGTGGCCCATCTTAAGGTGTGTTTTATCAGATTTTTTCATACAATTGTTCAATTGTGTTTAAAATCTGTTTTTTTTGTTGCATACCCAGGTGTGTTTTGAAACTATAATACTTTTAGATCTCACAATAGGCTACTAATGGAGACCAGGTCAAATGCTTAAATGTTATGTCTATTTGAGTGTGTCGATTTAACCTGCGCTGTCAACAACAGGTTTGATGCTATTGTTGTGCAGTGTTGCAGAAATTGTATTTAATCAGTGCATTTCATACATGACAAATGCGCTTTGATTAAAGATAAAATGTTAAATTGTGATGTTGACTTAAAAGAAATATTAATAATGAACAAAACTATTTAAGTTGCTGATTTAACCATTAAAAAAAACATAAACTGTTACAAACAGTAATGAAAATGTTACATTGATAATACTTGTATGTTCATTTAAAGTGATAAATAATACTCTAAATGTAATTGTTTATTTCATAATTTCTATATTGTAAAATATATTTAAAGCTTTTTGAAAAATACATTTAAAAGTGTTTCAAACTAGTCAACCCATACATAAAATAAATGCACGTTACATTGCTAAGGTGGAAAAACAAAAAGTTAATAATTTATGAAGTTCCTTGAGGTCACAGATATTCCTTGACTTGCCTATTGGTGGTGCCAGCAGGTGGGTAAAAATCACTGCCCTACCTGTGCTCTGTACACACTGCTATCACACACCTGGAGAGACAAACAGGAAGAAAAAGGAATTTTTGAACTTTGCCAAGAGTAAAGACCACACGTAGGTTATTATATCCAAGAGTGTCCAAGGTCTTGCAGTAAATGCATACATGGCATGTACATTTATGAATGGCTAAGTTCTTATTCTTGAGAGTCAGAATGATGTGGACCGGAGTACTGGTGCTCTTTTCTCTGGATCTCTGGGCATCTGCAGAGGAGCTGGGACGTCCAACCACATTCTGGTGGGACAATGATGTCCAGGTCAAAAACAACAACAATCAAGAGTCATGGAGGCATATTTTCAGGAAGTATTGTGATTCCACACACATTAAGGTAAGACATTACCTTAAAAGGTAAAAAAAAGAAGAAAAAAGAACAATATGAAATTAATAAAAGAGAGTAAAACTCTCAAACCAGTCGAATCTGGTCTTTGCTTAACAGATCTCACAGACTATAGTCTATTGTATGTTGGTGTTAAAAATAAATAAAATAACAAATATTGCATTAAGGTACTTTGGTCTGGTGCATCAGTAATGTCTTGATAATTCATAATATTTTCTAAATTAAGCCACTCGTTCAGTGAATTAATTGAATCGGCTCACAAAAATGATTCGTTTGAATCCGAAAGTCCGAAAAGTGACACAAACTATTGCTATATCCCAAGTATTCTGTGCTGTTTTTGTGAAGAAAAGTAGCCTGCATTTGAGTGTGTAGCAGAATATACTACTTCGTCATAACTCATAAGTAGTCGCTTTGTTCTGTGCGTCCTCCTGACACGGTTTAAACTGCCCTGCCAATCATCCAGTCACGGTCAAAATCATCCATATTCGAATTAATTTAACAGACTCTATGCACAACGCTGCCTACGTATTTCCGGTATCATCTCTAAGCCTACTAGCGGTAGAACTCTTTCCTGACGTATTACAAACTAAAAATAATTAAGTATTTTCTAGATAGGTATTGTTATAAATCTAAAAACATATAACATGTCATTCTAGTTGTTGAAAGTATAAATATGAATGGTGGAAGACAGTAAAAACATTATTTGTGACATTATTGTGTCTCGTTGTGAGAAAAGGGCTACATTTATTTACATTTATTCATTTAGCAGACGCTTTTATCCAAAGCGACTTAGCATACAATCTGAGGAGTACAGAAGCGATTTGTCCTGAGTATACAAAAGTACATAAGAGTGCTTGCAATACAAAGTTTCAAACATTCTATACACAAGTAGTACAAGCTATTACTCACCTTATTCTAGTATAATAGCTAAAAGCATGTATGCATTTATTTATTGCGGTCTTCTACAGTAATGCGCTGTCTTGTACAGAGGTGTGCTGTCTAGTACGGTAATGTGTTGTCTGGTACGGTAGTGTGCTGTCTGGTACAGTAATGGGCTTTCTGGTACAGTAATGTGTTTTCTGGTACAGTAATGGGCTTTCTGGTATAGTAATGGGCTTTCTGGTATAGTAATGTGTTTTCTGGTACAGTAATGCGATGTCTGGTACGGTAGTGTGCTGTCTGGTACAGTAATGGGCTTTCTGGTACAGTAATGTGTTTTCTGGTACAGTAATGTGTTTTCTGGTGTTGTAATGCGATGTCTGGTACGGTAGTGGGTTGTCTGGTATAGTAATTTGCTGTCTGGTACAGTAATGTGTTGTCTGGTACGATGGTGCGCTGTCTGGTACAGTAATGGGCTTTTTGGTACAGTAATGTGTTGTCTGGTACAGTAATGGGCTTTTTGGTACAGTAATGTGTTGTCTGGTACAGTAATGCACTGTCTGGTACGGTAGTGGGTTGTCTAGTATAGTAATCTGCTGTCTGGTACAGTAATGTATTTTCTGGTACAGTAATGTGCGCTCTGGTACGGTAGTGGGTTGTCTGGTATAGTAATCTGCTGTCTGGTACAGTAATATGTTTTCTGGTGCGCTAATGTATTGTCCAATACAGTAATGTGTTTTCTGGTACAACAATGTGTTCTTTAGTACAGTAATGTATTGTCTGCTACGTTAATGTGCTGTACGATACAGTAATATGTTTTCTGGTACACAAATGTACTGTCTGGTATAGTAATGCACTGTCCATGTGTTATAGTTAATATTCATAGTCCATCAGTTAAAAGGAACACAGTTTATATAAACATGTTAACTAGATAGATGAAAACAAAAAACGAGATGACAGATATGAATGGTCAGAGTATGAATGGCTTAGCTAGAATTAGAGCTATTATTGTGTAGAAATTGTTTAATCAGTGTATTGACATCAATCTTTATTCAAAATCAATTAATTTGGATATATACACGGCTTTACCTATACTATAGTACATGTTGATTTTTCCCAAGGAAATGTGAATGTGTGAGAGTTAGTAGCCCTGAGTCTGACTAATTCAATATTTTTTTCAGACAGGTTCAAGCATGTTTTTCTTTAGGTATGTCAGAAAACAGATTTAGTATGAATGCACTGGCATGCAGCCTAAATAAACAGGAGAAAACTATATACACTGTAAAAAGGGAAGACCTTAACCACAATGTTCTGTGTGGATCTGCCTGCGCAATGTTGAAGTTGGTGCTTATCTGTCTAATTATATGTCAAATTTGTAAAGTAATACCACACCTTAAGGGTTCAAGTTCAGATTCCCAGCTCTAATTTGTAGGTGTTTTCAAAGACCCGAAGTGTCCAAACTATAGTCATATACAGAGATTATGAAACTCATTGTGATTCACTGTTCTTAGAAAGCTTTCAGGTGCACACACCTGGATCTCATATGATAACCTTTTCCTCTGCATTTGCATCATTACAGGACTGTGATCGTGGTTATTACAGGGAGAGAAGAGGACCGCATAAGGGACAGTGTGTCCCTTGCAACTGCAATGGCCTGTCCAATGACTGCGAACCACATACTGGAAAATGTTTGGTATATAAATATATATATATATATATATATATATATATATATATATGTTTAGATAATGTTTGATTTCATCTTAAAACCTTTACAGATTAGCAGTGTTTGTATCCCATATCTCATCGTTATCTCCTCTTCATCTTTTATCTTATGTAACTTCTCAGTGAAAATATGTTTGTTTATATGCTATTGTGTAGCAATATACTAATTATGATGTTACATATTATATAATTTATATCATCTGATTTGCAGGTTCTTACTCTGTAGGCTAAGTAGATTTGCTTCATCAATGCTTATTAAATTTGTTAATTATATTTTTGGAATATTTTTTTACTTTTAAAACCTTTTATTGAGCCCCTATTTGTGATAAGTCAATAATTTACATTTGACATTTGGCAAACGCTTTTATCCAAAGCGACTTACATTGCATTCAAGGAACACATTGACATTCTAATCAGTTCTTGCTTTCCCTGGGGATCGAACCCATGACCTTGGCATTTTAAACACCAATGCTCTACTGGTTGAGCTACAGGAAATCATATCATTCATAATATGATATGCATAATATTGTATCTTTTGTGGTCACATTGTGGTCCTGTCATATTGAAATATGTTTATTTTTTTTGCAGAACTGCCAGTTCAATACAGCAGGCGATCACTGTGAGCGTTGTATGGAGGGCTACTATGGCAGCGCTGCTCTGAGAACCTGTCATATTTGTCCATGCCCCTTACCAGACCCATCCAAAAGGTGCAATGTCACATAATCTTAAAAATACATGCATAAAAGGGTATTATTTATTATTTTAAAATATCTATTTTTTTATTGTTTAACTCATTAAATGATTGTTTATTAATTTGTTCGTGCAGTTTTGCGATTGGATGTCTCTGGGTTGGAGATGAATTTGAATGTTTGTGCAAACCTGGTTACTCTGGGGTTCGATGTGAAAGGTGTGTCTGGTTTTTAAAATATATAAATAGGCAAAACATTGTGCATTAATGTTTTTGAAGAGATAGTTTTTTTTACTTCATATTTTAGGTGTGCGCTTGGATATTACGGCAGCCCTTTAGTAGAAAGAGGTAGTTGTCAGCCATGTGACTGTGACCACGGTTACGTATGTGACCCTCGTACAGGCGGTGAGCAAGCTCTTATGACTTACATAATAAAAGTAATAATAACATACAAATAGTAATAATTTTAATAAAAAAGTTTAGGCTGATTAAATAAAAAAACAAAACAAAGAAAACAACAAAAATATAGAAATAGTAATCATATAAAAGTTCAGGCTGCTTAAATAAAAAATAATAAAATAACTGTTTTCCTTGTTCTCATAGATTGTTATGAGGCTGATGACCCACACACTGGCAACTGCTACGGTTTGCACTCATAAACCTCAAATCGTTAAAAATACTCCTCAAAAAGTTTTTAAAAATTCCTTTAAAAGAATTTTAATAATATTCTGGGCCTATATATCCCTACATGGGGACTTTTTACAATTTGTATATTCCAGTGATATGTGATATTTATTCCGATGCAGATGTAACAATGTATGACTAAGATCTGGATTGACTAACTCTAGGTTTTTCCTGTTAGACTGCGATATCTGTGTCATTAAGTTAATGGATGATCTGGACGCAATGGATGATGAGTTCTCCACGCTGAAGAATCAAATTGAGTCATTTAGGCGGAATGTTACTTCACACACAGGGCTGGAAAAACTTGAAGATGCCATTGCTGGTACAAAGGTCCCTACAACAGTTTCCCACAACAGCTCTTTTGTAGAACTTTGTAATACCAATGTATTTCCACAGATCGTTTTTTGAAAACCATTTTCCCTTCTTTAGGTTTTGGTCCGCAAGTATACTAAATCTGTGTTCGCATTGCAACCAAAAATTGTGGAGCTTGAATCTGATATCGAAAGTATCAAAGATGACCTCACTGCTCTCAATGACAAGGTACGGTTACTTGCTATGGTGGTTTTATCTTGATATTGTCCATAAAATGAATCATGAATTGGCCTAGAATTACAACTACAGCTTGTGTTTGTTTCTACAGGCAATTGAGATGTCCTGTACTGCAGTTCAGTTACTAAAGACTTTGGACCAAACCTATCAAAGAGGGGACAACCTACGATCTGAGAGTGTGAACCTCTTACGAAAAATACAAGGTGAACCGACTAGATCCAGCTGAGCTTTTTATAACCAATTTTTTCTAGAAATGTTTTCTTTCAACTTGCTGGCAAGGTCACCAGTCACACGTTTAATTCTCGACCCACATAGAGTTCTTGGACGAGTTGAAGCAATCAAACCGCACAGGTGGGAACACAGAGGAAGCCACCAGGATGTTAAAAGAAGCCCGATGGATGTTAGAGAAGATGCAAAGACAGAACTGCAGGGTTCAGAGAGAGCTGGCTAACCAGGAGCTCAAAAAAGCACAAACACGTGGGTCAATCTCCTCCGAATTACACTAGTTAGGACAGTAGTGTCCACTCCTGCTCCAGGAGGTCCAATGTTCCTACAGAGTTTAGGTCCAACTTGCCCCAACACACTTGATTTTAATTTTTTTAGTAATCCGGAAGACCTTGATTAGCTGGTTCAGGTGTGTTTAATTGGGATTTGTGTTAAACTAGTCCTAGTCGTCTAGGAATGGACACCCCTGATTTAGTGGCCAAGTAGGGAACAAACTCCTTTTTAGGGTTTGAAAGTATGCTTGTTTCTCTTACAGTATTGAATCTCATCTTGAACGAACTGATGGTTCTTCTGAATGGCTCCTTGGGTGTGGCTGATCGTATTGGACAGAATCTCATGGATCTGATGGAAGATCTTCGAGATATACAAGAAGCGATAATAGACGCACAGCTTGATGTGATCAAGGCCAATGGTGTGAATAAACTCAACGAGGAAGAGCTGAAAAATATTTTGGTAAAACAGTGACTTTCCTGAGAATTTGAGAACTACTGCAATATAAGATCTGCATTTGTTCACGTGTAATTAATTACCTTTATCGATTGTTTTTTTTAACAGAAGCAGTTAAAAGTATTGAGGAAAAATCAAGGAAATATCATAGCCAATGTGAACATGACCAGAAGGACACTAAAAGAGACAACGGTTCTTCATGAAATGATGGATGACCTAACAAAGGTGATAAGTGATGACATTCTTCTGTGAAATGTTCACTAGTTTGGATACTTACATTTTGTTCTCTGCTAGGAAATGGCTCATCTTGCAGCTTTGATTGACGGAGCAAAAACTAATCTAGATGCAAAACTTGAGAGACTCGCCAGTGCAACTGCTAAAGAGGGAATTGTGAGACGGGCTGAGGAGCACGCGCAGGAACTTATGAAGCTGGCTATGGACTTTCAAATGTACATCATGATTCCTTCTAATATCTGAAACCATAGTTTTGTTTCTAATGATGTTTTAATGAGTACATGTGTCTTGTAGAGTCATATTAAGCATCACCAACTCAACTGCTGTTCATAATGCAATCGAAGCCATCAGAGCATTCACAGCCATCATTGATGCCATTAAGGAGGCGGAGGCCACCGCCAAACGTGCCAAAGAAGCAGCAGACCAGGCATTCGAAGTATGTCAGAAGAAAAAAAAAAAGATGATGTTTTAAAATGAAACACTAAAGTTAATCGTTTTAAATACTTCAAGTGAATTTACTCAACATAACATTATAATGTAAGAAAAATGTATATTCATTTTGAGATTTGCTAAAGATTGCATTTTAAAGTATTTTTCAATTATTTGTGTTTTTAATGATTAACTATAAGTGAGCAGAAGATAATGTAAATGTAAAAATAGAGGAAATGAGCATCAAGGTCGTTCCACCAGCAAGGAATGGTGAATGAAAATGATCTTGAGAGTGATTTTTTGCCTCTCTGTGAAGGTACCACAAGTCGTTGCTCGTTGATCGATCGAAGGTTTCTGGTAGGTGTGTAGATTTGAAGTAGCGTCTGGAAGTATGAGGGTGCTGAGCTTGTATTAGTTCTGTAAGCAAGTGTCAGTGCTTTGAATTTGATGCGAGCTGCAAGTGGGAGCCTGTGCAGAGAGATGAAGAGTGACGTGGGTTTTTGGGTTCGTTGAAGACCAGACGAGCTGCAGCGTTCTGGATCATTTGCAGGGATTTGATTGCACTAGAAGGAAGTCCAGCCAGAAGGGCATTGCAATTATCCAGTCTGGAAATGACCATGGCCTGTACCAGAAGTTGTGTTGCTTGCTCTGTTAGGAATGGCCTGATCCTCCTGATGTTATGAAGTGTAAACCTGCATGATCTAGGTCTTTGAGATGTGATCTTTGAAGGTCAGCTGGTCCTCAAAGATCACTCCAAGATTTCTGGCAGACCTTTATGGGGTGATCGTCGGATGTTGAAGTTGTGTTGTAGAGTCGGATTGGCAGGAAAGACGGGAAGCTCTGTCTTTGTCAAGTTGAGTTGCAGATGATGCTCTTTCATCTATGTCGAGATGTCCACTAGGCAGCTTGTGATTCGTGCAGCCACCATGGGATCATCTGGTTGGAATGACAGGTAGAGTTGTGTGTCATTGGCGTAGCAGTGATAGGAGAATCCGTGTTCCCGTATGATGGGACCCAGTGATATGGTGCACATGGAGAAGAGAAGGGGTCCAAGAACTGAGCCCTGTGGAACACCGGTGATCAGTTGACATTCTTTGGAGACCTCCCCGCACATGCAACCCTGAAGGACCCATCCGTGAGATAGGATTCAAAACATTGAAGCGGAGTTCCTGTGATGCCTAGTGATGAGAGGGTGGACAAAAGGATATGATGATTAACACTGTCAAAGGCAGCAGATAGATCGAAAAGAATGAGAACTGAAGACTTGGATTCAGTTGCACTCCTTAGAGCTTCAGTGACTGATAGTAATGCAGTCTCGGTTGAATGGCCCTTCTTGAAGCCAGACTGGTTGATGTTAAAAATAACATGTTTGAAATGAATGATAGGAGACAGGTCTGTAATTATCAACAAGTGATGTGTTTAATGTGGGTTTTTTTGAGCAGTGGGGTTACACGTTGCTTAATAATACAAATAAAAATTTTTTTGTCTAATATCAGCCTATAACTGATATTATACAAATATATTTACCAATATGCATTCTTGATTGGATTCTACTTATAAACATCATACGCAAACTAAAATCTTTATTTTTTTCTCTTTTTTTAATTCAAACATTGTTCTATTAATTTTATTCCCCAGGATGTGCAAGGACAAAATCTACAAAATAAAGCCAAGTTTCTGAAAAATCACGCAAGTATTCTGCTGGTGAAAGCCAGGGAGGCGGAGATGCAGCTAGAAGGTTTTCACATTTTAATCCACCAGCAACAAACCATAAAATTGCACAATCTTAATCGTATGCATTCATGCGTTTTTCATGGACATGTTGTGCTGTGTGTTAACAAAACTGTCATCTACAGAAATAACAGAGACATGTGAAGCTTACAAGAACCTGATTCAACAGGCCAAAGACAAACAGAGCGAGCTGAAGCAAGTCATGCGAGATGTTTTGGAGAGGATGAACAACATCCACAGGGGTGAGAAACTCAATTTTGCTCAATAGTTTCCCCAACAATAAATATTGTAATGGTCTTTGAACATTTGGTGGTTTTAATTTTTTCTAGACGATATTCACGTCCTCATCGTCCAAGCCAAGGAAGGTGCTTCAGATGTGAACACCACAGCAAGTGATGGAATAACCAGAATGCAGAACATCAGCGAAGAACTGAGCAAAATTAACATTACCTCTCAAGATTTAAACCTAGACAACTTACTTGATGGTGTCAACCGAACATGTGAGTCTTCTCAGTTCTTCTTTCCATGAGTTAATGTAATGAACATTATTCGGTTTTAAGATATCTGAATAGAATGTCTAAACAGTCATGTTCCTTTCATACCTGGTTTCTTTAATTCTGAGGAACATCACTGAATGATCTCCTTTACAGTGACCGAACTGGATCAGACTTTTCCTTCACTTACTGACACACTGCAAAAAGTGGAGAACCAAAGCGAGCACATGTCTGGTTCAACCAACATATCCAGCAGCATCAGGAGGATCAAAGACTTGATCGAACAGGCCAGAGACGCAGCCAACAGAGTGAGTGCTCATGGGAGAAGAGATGTTTCTCCAATTGCCTCCAGATCTTTATCTTGCTTCTCTATTATGATCCTAGATCAGGGGGCCGATCTTGTTCTCCGGTGATGCTCACATTGAACTTCGACCTCCTAAAGACTTGGAAGACTTCCGAGCCTTCACGGTTCTTACTCTTACGCTGCACCAACCGATACCTCAAGGGGATGGAAGGCGTAGACGCCAGCTGGGCGATGAAGACGACCAGTTTGTTCTTTACCTGGGAAATAAACATGTCAGGAGACATTTCGTTACTCCGTATATCAATATTTAGTCATCTAACAATCCCTTAAAGTTAATTAAGTTAATCTGACCAACAGGCAGTTAAGGATTTCATTGGCTTGGTTGTGAGGAATGGTGTCCTATTTTGTGTCTACAAACTGGGCGGCAATATTCATGAGATCGAGACCAGCAAAATCACCAAGTCCAACAAAGACAAAGCTTTTATGGACAGGGTAGATTTCCGCAGGTAACCATCATTTGTCACAGTAGAGCTTTGCAAATTGTGTATATCTGGATTTCTGAAAACTGATTTGTCCATCTTTTAATTTCCTTTGTTCCCAAATCAGAGTTTATCAAGATGCACAGGTCATATACACACAGACTTTCACATCAACTGAACCCAAAGAGCTACTGCCCATGATTAATCAACCTCAATCCAGGAATGGATTGCTCGATCTGGATCCCAATGAGGTCGTCTTATTCGTGGGTGGATACCCAAGCAATTTTACGGTAGATAGAATTGATGTAAAACAGTTTTTGATTTGCTTTCTTTCCAGCACTTTAAATGTTACATTTATATATTTGGCAGACACTTTTATCCAAAGCAACTTAGAATGCATAACATTTTAATCAGTTCTTGCTTTCCCTGGGAATCGAACCCATGACCTTGGTGTTGCAAGCGCCATGCTTTTCTGTTTAAGCTACTGGAAAGCCATGTTAACAAATGAATAACAAGTAGAGTACATTTGCATGAAGATAAGATTTTTAAGATTAAATAACACTCCCTTCCTCCTTTGTTTTCTGAATTTTGCTTTCAGCCGCCTGCAGAGCTTCGGTACCCAGGATTCAAGGGCTGTATTGAGTTTTCGACTCTGAATGATCATATTCTCGGCTTGTACAACTTTCAACGTGCCGTCAACATCACCAACAAAGCAATGTGCCAAAGGTATGTAATGATGATAAGATGATCTTAAGTTGTCAGAGATTTTTTAATTTATTTGTTTAGCTTCAAAACTTTGAGTGATTATTTTGATATTCTGTGCCTAGGGGAAAAGTCCAAACATCAGGTGATTATTTTGATGGCACGGGTTACGGAAAGGTTCCTATATTAAGCATAAACTCTCATATTAAGTTCTTTGTTCTGAGTCGTCAAATGGATGCTGTGCTTTTTTACATGGGAGACGAGGTAAAACGTTTTTTGCTACAAAAAATTTAAAATTTTAAAACCAGCTATAAAAAATTACAATAATTGTTTGATATTTAATGCCACATGATTTGAATAAAATGTAAGTGCTTTTGCTTTGTTTACAGAACTCCTACTTCATTGTTATATTGGAAGGAGGCTATATTGTTTTGCGAGGAGAAAACAATGACACAATCATTTTTGAAAAGTCCAAAAGAAAAGTGTTTCCCCTTGTAAGTTTTCCCATCCTTCCCATGTTTATTTTATATCATATTATACTGTATGACATTATATTCCTCCCTTTAGACAAACTTCATCCAGATCAGAATGACTATGAGTGATAACAGACCACCAACCATACTCGTCACAGACTACGTCAACATTTTTTTGGGATATGTCAAAGGGCTCTTCAATGAGGCCTACATTGGGGGTGTTCCGGCTACAATCCGGGAAAAGTAAGTTGTTTGTTTATTGGTGCATTTATTCAGTTTTTGATCGTTATGATTATTGGTTAGGGACAGAGTAAATACAAAGGAAACATGTTAAATGTAAGTTGTCTTGCAAAAAATGTCAAGAGCATCGGTCATTTGATTAAACGTGTGTTGCTGGCAGTAAAAGATTTCCAATTTTAAAAAAATTAAGCAAATTTCATTCCCAATTGTACTAAAAGAATATTGCATATTGCGTTAAGGAAAATGATGTAATTTTTCTGCCTCCAGATATAATATTGTTCGCCCGTCACTTAAAGGATGCGTCAATAACGTCCATGTAGATGTCAATTGTGCTTTTACAGAGATAGTTGGAATTGTCCAAGGTTGTCCAAATCCTTTACTGGTAAGGCAGTTTTTGTTGATTATTTGACAGTAGTGATGGGAGAAACAAAGCTTTTTGAAACTTAAAATCAACTGAACCAATTGCTTTGCCAAACAAACGGCAAACGCTGATGACAGAGATTGAAAGTGCTTGACGGTTTATGGATATCTGGAGAAAATCTGAACTGTTTCTGGTTGGTTGTTTTTAGGGTTCCAGAGAGGCTAGTTTTGAATTTGGGAGTTCTTTGTCAGTGTCATCCACTGTTAAAGAGAAAGACTCTGAGACGATGGTTTCACTCGGATTTAAGACATCCCAGGAAAATATTCCAGTCTTAGTACAAACTGGTGGAATGGTTAGTGAATCAAAAGCAATTTTTCAAAATAAAAGGTTCAAAGTTGGCTGTATAGTTTTGGATGGTTCAGCGATTTGAGAATTTCAATTTACATTTGTGTTTTATTTAACCGTATACATATTTAGATTTTATTTAGCTATTTAAATACTAAATGTGTCATATATTTTAAAATTATTTACAAAATAATTTGTACATTTGATTTCGATATAAAGAAGAGATTTCTTGTTTTCCTTGCAGAATAATGACTTTTTGCTGTCTTTGAAAGACGGCTTTGTCGAAATGAGTGATCGTAAGGAAAAGTTAACATCCAGAAACAAATGCGAAATTGGAAAATGGCACTACATAACCGCTTACAGAAGCAGCGGGGGGTAAGAAGAAAATATCTTTCTTAAGTTACTCTCAGAGATGCTTTTCACTACTTGATGTTGAAAATTTCCCATCAGGATGCAGTTAAACGTTGACAACACAGACATTGGAGATCCACCATCATCATCCACAGACATCGCCCTCGAAGAAAATTTTATTTTGGGGGATGGTTTATTTGAAGGCTGTATGAGGAACTTATATATACAGAGGTTTGATGTTATGATTTACTCTTATTGCATTATCATGACAAATAACAGAAATAAGTCACTCATAATGGCTTTATAATTAAGTCCACAGAGCAACTACATTCCAGCCGACTTGAGCAGCTTCAATCAGACTGGAAGTGTATCTTTGGGATTCTGTAAAGCAACTCCTCTGGACGCCACTAAGAAGCGTGCAAGACATGCTGGAATTATAACTAACAGGAATTCGGTATTTCAGATGATTAAGCTTTGTATAGTAATCAGTGGCGTAGCCACGGGGGGGCCTGGGTGGGCCCCCACATTTACATGTCCGGCCCCCTCATTTTAAGCTGGGCCCCCTCAAAAAAAAAATCTGGCTACACCCCTGATAGTAATGGTGCATTATTTTTTTCTTGACAAGAGTTACACTTATTTATATGTAGAACTATCTCTTTATGTCCACAACAAACATTGTGTATGTGTCATATTTAAGAAAATGTCTCTCAAATGAAGTGGTTTTCAAACCTGTCCTGGAGCACCCTTAGTACTGGCATTTTTTTTTTACGTCTCCCTTAACTAACACACCAGATTCAGCTCATCTTCTCATGAGAAGAGACTACAAGACCTGAAGTGGGTGTGTTAGATAAGGGAGACAAAATGTGAAGTGTTGGAGTTTTGAAAACCACTGTATGATCTGAAATATTCTGATTTTAATGCACAAATAAATGTGAAGACTGTATAACGTGAATTGGCTCAAGTTATTTGAATTTGTCCAACTAATTTTGAGTTTGATTTAGTTTTTTACTTAATTATGCTGGCCCAAATTGAGTTGGAACACATTTATTTGTGCATTTAAACTACAGAAACAAACTTGCAAAACACTAGTTAAACCAACTCAATTATATTGGCCCAAATTGAGTTGGAACAATTATTTTTTTCAGTCGGAGGTTTTGCTTGTTTGATTGCTCTAAAATGCCTTTTTTAGCTGCACAAATACATTTATTAGTACATAAAGTAGAACCCCCTTACGGTGGCTGCCATGTTGAGATCATGTGACTAGCTGAACTGCACTGACTTTAGCACCCCCCATTATTTGAGCACTTTCAGTAGCAAAAAAAGTAATGATGGGCTTGTTTATGAATAAGTTTTTTAAAATGGCAGTGGCAACTGAAAAGTTTTGTTGTTGCATAAGGCTGCCTCCACACCACTAGGTGCCAGTATTGTTGATAAAATGTTAACAGAAAAATATAGAGCACCTTTAAAAATTGTGCACCGAGGTCATTAAACAGATACATTTTAAGTTGCAAATGCCTAATGTGATATTTAATGTAATTTGTTAGTCTGTTTTGTTGGTTTTAAAAGGGAAGCTTTAAACAACACTGCAGAAACCCAGAATCTGTCAAACACACCTACCGCCTTCGTTCTAACAGCCAAATGCAGTTTAAAATAGACCAGGAGGAGCTCAATAACAGGTAAATTATATTAATGACGTATTAGTATTTCCTTTTGCACTTGATCACAACATGATCTTTGTCTTTCAGGCCCCATTTCTCCCTAGACATCCAGACAACATCATCTGAAGGACTTATACTCTATATCTCAGGGAAACATGGTGTTCCTCTTGTGATCCTGTATTTGGATGATGGAAAAGTCCAACTCTTTGTTGGGGCGGATGAAGTGATTTCCTCACAGAAGATCAATGATGGTGACTGGCACAATGTATGTAGCAAAATGCTAAAATGGTGTGTTTTTCGTAACTGTGTGAAATCCTAACTTTTAGTTAATGCTGTGTGTACAGATCAAGTTCAGAATCAAGAAGCACAATTTTCATGTAGTTGTGGATGGTGTTCAAACACCTGATGGGAAGCTGTTGAAAGGATTTACACATGATCTACAGTCTCCTATCTATGTGGGACACGGAAAACTTCAGACGCTTCACAAAACAAACGTACGAATGAGCAACTTCCTTATTTCAGCACATTGGGTAACCACAAGTCTTGTGTTCTTGTAAAAAAAGGCAACAAACTTTTTTTTTCACAGGGAGAAGTTCCTCAGAAGAGTATAGTTGGATGCATCCGTGACCTTAGGGTTTCCAAGGTTCTCTTTGTGCATCCAGTTGTCAATCATGGTGTCATGCCCTGTTTCAAAGGAGTGACTGAGAAGGGAGCGTATTTTGCTGGGAATGGCTCACATTTGGTCTTAGGTTTGGCCCGTCATGTTGATACAAATGCTTATTGTGACAGAAAAATGAAAAATAGGCTTAAGAAATTAAATAAATGTTGTTGTTTGGCAGAAAATTACCTTGTCTCTGGTTACACATATGACCTGGCTATTGAAATTCGACCCAGGAACCTCACCGGCCTTCTTTTCCACAAAAGCGATAACCATGGACGGACGCTCACTCTGTTTCTCAAGAAGGGAAAGGTGAATAAGAATATATTTTAATAGTATAGATTTATAGTTCTGCATGCAAACATCTTCACAACCACATCGAGATTTGTCTGTTTCTTAACTTGAGTAAAATGATGTCAGAGTTCTGTCACTTCGGTCTTGTTTTGTATTGTCGTGTCTTTGTGGGAGTGTGCGGCTTCGAGTGTGTGCGGGTTGTGATGTCCGATCCCGAGACTTTGGGATCAGTTTTGGGGTTGGGATTCGGACTTTCATGGCCCGTGTGTTTGTCCTTGTTGTGTGTTTGCTTCTGGTCATGTGCTCTACGTCATGTGAGTGTGTGCGGTTTCAAACTTTGCGATGGCCGTGCTCTCTCTTGCCTGCGTGTTGTGTTTTGTTTAGCGCTCGGTTCATGTTTACATCGGCCACGTGCTATCTTGTGTTTTCTAGTGCTGTGTCGCGTGCAGCTTGTTTTTACTGGCTGCACTCCGTCTCGTTTTATGTGGACACCCGGCTATCATTGTGTAACCCCGCCTATCTTGTTCCCTTGTTGTAGTTTGATTTGCACCAACTGTTTTCCGTTCCTCGTGTGTCACTATTTAATCCCTTCGTGTTTACTGTCTTGTGGTGCATCGTTGTCTTAATGTTGGATGTTCTTGCCTTGTCGTTTCAGTCCTGTGTTTTCCCTCTCTGGGCAGTTTTTGTTGAGTTTTTGTTTTGTTTTTCTTAACGAAATTCCCTTCCAATACTTCATACCTACTTGCACTTCATCCTTGACAAATTAAGTAATTATATAAATGTTGTGAGTTAGGCAGAGTATAAATACAACTTATTCAGACAATTATTAGTGAATGAGACCCAGGGTGACCTCTAGAGCCCTTTGTGGAAACTTTAGAATTCAAGAATGTCTGTAATCATGTTTATGTAGCTTATGTTTTTGTTAATGTACTCACGTAAAGTATGTTTCGGGAACCGTTTGTGCACTTCAACACTATAATTACATTCAATATCACATATAGTATGAGATCTGTGTGGGATTATGTTTCATTAGGTGGTGGTAAAAGCAAACTACGGAGAGCACTGCTATAGGACAGCATTGACCCCAACACGACTCCTCTTTGGTGCATTTCACTATGTGGCAGGTACTATTGATTTACTTATCAAGGTAGCTTATAAAAAGACATTTTCACAAGAAACATAATTGATGTATCCCATAGTGTCTGTATGGCAGAAAACTATGGAGCTGCGAGTAGATGAAGCAACATCACGAGTCAGACATCGTTCTGTATCGCGTCCTTCAGCACAGGAAACGATCTACATCGGTGGCGTTTCAGGTAAAGCCCGCATTCAAGTGACAAAAACATCTCTTTTCTGGCATGAAAGGCCTTTCAGGGCATAACAATTTACCATTCTGTCTCTTGTTAATGCAGAGAATGTAAGAGAAAGAATGGAGATGCGGACATCTTATGTGGGGTGTTTGCAGAACGTACGGCTTAATCAAAATCCTGTCTCATTTGAGGACGCAAGTGTATTTGGCCCCATAAACACTGGAGAGTGTCCGGCGGAATAATGGAAGGATGAAACACAAAACAAGTGCTTATTTTGAGTCAAACAGTTTGTAAAATAAAATATTTGATTGATTTGGGAATTTTATTGGAAATTGAGATTTAAAATAGACGTAATATACAAAATGCAGGGGTTGTTTTGAGTTGCTTTCTTGAGAGGAATTGCTAACACATTTCCTCAACTACGGAAATTGTTGGAATCAATGTATATGATGATTAAAAATTAAAGTGTATGGAAATAAAAATCTAAAATTACTTTGTTGACTGTGCTTGCTCTTGCCATCAGGGTGGATTATTCTTGTATAAATAGATGTATGTACTCAGCTGGTACGTCTGTGCTGTTTGCCTTAGACTGAGATGTCTGCCTGCACTTTCATCATTAATTCATAACGGGCATTAATATGCCATGCAGAAAGCTTTCTTCCTTAATTCTTGTTTTTTTGCTTTTGCTTTCTGTTTTACGTTGTGCACGTGAATGTGGAATTATTGTAGGCTGCCTGTGAAGGTGCATGTCATTGGCTGAAACTAATTCATTGAAACGCCCCCTTCACTGATCAAATCTTTACTTTTATACTAAAATGTTACTATATCCAGATGACAATTCCATTCTAAAATGCAATCTAAATTTATGTAAAATTAAGTATTTATATGCACATGTTGTGAATTTGGTTGATTTTGTGTGTGTGTGAGAAGTTCTTCTTTGGGTAAAATAACGAATTATTCTCATATGGTAGTTATTCGTGAATGAGAGGTGGCTAATGACCTCTAGTGCCCCTTGTGGACACTTAAGACGTCAAGAAGGTCTGTGATCATTATGTAGCTTGCGTTTGTGTTAATGTACGTATGTAAAGTACCGGTATGGTTCGGGCCCATTTCTAGAGTTTTTGTCTTTTTCGCTTTCCGACTTATGTTATGGATATGAGTGTAGTGAATATATAATACTTTTTGCAGGCTACTTGTGCCTGTGAAGGTGCATTTAGTTATCTAAAGTGTAATTATGTGCAGATAACAATTTCCCTTCAATGATGCACTATGCACTTAAATACTCAACCGTGTAGTGTATGGATTCTCTAAGGCTATTTTGTCATTCAGCATCAGAGTCTGATAGCCCCTCCTCCTCCTCTAAATAATTAAAGCAGTGGCATTCAAGTGCATGAAGTGTCCAACATTCAGACTTAATTTTTCCCCCTGTTAATCCAAGTATTTAAAGTGCCAATTATTGGTTAAAAAATTTAGTTGGTCCAACTCAATTACATTGGCCTACATTTACATTCACTACTCGCACTGCATATACTACAAACGGCATAGCATAGTGCATAAGTATGCAAATTGGAAGTGAACTAACAAACTGGAGGGTGAATAATTTTTATTTTTGAAATCAGTAGATTAATACAGTGGTCCCCAACCCCCGGTACCGGGCCGCGGCGAGAGTGCTACCGGGCCGCGCAAGGAAGAGCATATTGGCGCATGCCTGGAGCTGAGCCCCCCCCCCCCCCCCCCCCCCCCCCCCCGTCAACGATCTTCTGATCCTCATCAATACACGTCTGCAGCTGAGGTGTTGGAGAAGAGCACCCGCCCCCCCCCATGGACGGGGGGAATCTCCTCAACCGCCACTAGAGTGCAGCATCCACCTGGATGATGCGACGGCAGCCATATTGCGCCAGAATACTCACCACACACTAGCTTATTGGTGGAGAGGGGACAGAGTGATGATGCAGCCAATCAGTGAATGGGGATGGTTAGTAAGCCATGATGGACAAATTTGGCCAGGATGCCGGGGTTACACCCCTACTCTTGCGAAAGACATCCTGGGATTTTTAATGACCACAGAGAGTCAGGACCTCGGTTTATTGTCTCATCCGAAAGATGGTGCTCATTTCAGTACAGTGTCCCCGTCACTATACTGGGGCGGTAGGACCCACACAGACCAGAGGGTGAGCACCCCCTGCTGGCCTCCTAACACCACTTCCAGCAGCAACCAAGTCAGTCTCCCATCCAGGAAATGACCCCAATCAACCCTGAAAACAAATCAATGAACACATCGGCTGTCCAAAATCGCATAATCTCTTGAGTAGGCACTTATTTTGAATAAATATTTGCTTAATGACCTCTTAAAAAAGTATGTTCTGTGAAGTATGAATGTGTGTAATCTGGCCACCATGTTGCCCTTATGTCACACACCAGTGTCAGTTGTGTCGCTTCAATGCCATTCACAAATCCTCTCCCATGGCCTCATGGGATGGTATAGTGTCCATCCTTTGCACACTTCAAATCTCGCCAGAGATCTTTTATGACTTCTGTGGATTCAAACATACTTAATTTGTCACATACTGGTTTTCGCCTACTATATAGTAGGGAAGGATGCGATTTCAGACGCAGCCTTCTTATTGGTGAACCGATTCAAAAGATTCGAATCGTGCTCAGGCAGAGAAAATGCAAGGGTTAAAGTGCTAGTCGTTTCCTGGTTGGAGGCGACGGGCGTGTAATTGTCTAGACTCGATAGGAAGCTGTCAAGCTTCTCTCAAAGCGGGATCGGTTCAATCCCCTACAACACCTCAGTGGGGTGAACGAGGAGCGGGTCCGGGACAATAACGTCACTGCTCTCGGTTGCGCCTTTAACATTGCGTAACGCGCGATGCTGCTGTGCGATGCGAGCGATCAGCTGATATTTCATAGCTAACAGCGGCCTGATGGAGGGGACGATTGCGGATCTAGAAACATCTTAGCACCGCAGATCGGACACGGAAGGGATCAAGCTATATCCAGACGACATTTCACCAGCGGTTTGCTCTGCATCGGTAAGGGAATATCATCTCATTTCGCACGGCTGGTGCTGATTGTGTATTCGCCGCGTTTCGCTTGAGAGCAAAACAACCCGACTGTTTCCCAAATTCCCTCCCCTCGGTTTAATTACAGCAGAAGGCGTTTATTGTCGTATAAAGGAGTGAACAGAGAGGATGGCAGGCCCTGATACCCCGCAGCAGGTTGAGGAGAGCGCAGAGCAGATTGATGACGCCGAGCTGGCGTTTCAGGGCATCAATATGCTGCTCAATAATGGCTTCAAAGAAAGCGACGAGCTCTTCAGGAGATACAGGTAACGACCAGTACGCCTCTGTGCATGTTATAGTGATGCATATTATAAAATAAAATGGGCTTTGTGTGCATTGCATTAATGGGAGACACATTATCTGGCCTCCCTGTCTCCATTTATGTTCATTTTCTATAAATATAAACAAAATACACGACTCGATACAATTGAACACTGACCTGTGCAAAAAGGTTTTTATCCATAAACCTTAAACAAATATCATCAGTTATGTCATTTTTTTTAATCTTACACACACCCACACAAATATATATACTGTGTGTGTATGTATGTATGTGTGTGTGTATATATGTATGTGTATATATATATATATATATATAATACACACGCACATACTGTATATACACACACACACGCACATACTGTATATACACACACACACACACACACACACACACACATTTCTGTTTCTATTATGATAAATGGAACGTGTCTCACTCTCAATACATTAAATAAACATCAAAATTAATCTTATTTATTTATTAATTTAGGAAAAGTTGACTGAATGGGTAATTGGTTTTGCATAAATTATGATGTAACTCGGGATTAAGTGTTGGTTTCTACTTTTATGATACACGTTTGTTTCCCATACAAATTAGTTTGATTCTTCTTCTCTTTTTTTTTTACGTCAGGTAACAGGGTTGAATGGTTGAGCTTCTTGAATTAAACTTTAAATATAAAGTAAATACAAGAGTTGTTATTTTTATTTTACTTCAAGTAACAACTTTGTACGGTTTTATTTTTAGTTAACTATAAGCTTATTTTGTTTCTTAAATTCAAGCTAGTTGCTAACATTTCTCAGTACTAAAATAAATACTACAGAAATAAAACAGAATAAAAACTGAATAGCCCCCAAAAACTACAGTTATAATACATATAATTAAAATGCATTTTAATACGAATTGTAATAGTATTTCAATTATACTAAAATATCATTAGTAGTATTATGATTTTAATTGTTGGAGACAATCAAAGTGGAACAAAACATTAAGTTAATTTTTGTTACATATTTAATTGGCCTCTCAAAAACAATCATGTGCTTCAAATGCTTTACAAAATAAGCATAATGCAGCCAAACCTTCTCGTGAGAATAGACAACTGTTTGTCTACATCAAATAAATAAAATGATCGGTACACACTCGATGAATGGCTGTTTGCCTCGTGGATGTAGCCCTAGGCGTGGGCGCAAACCTGCACGATAACATAGACTGATGATGTGCACACATGGAGATGGAAAGATAAAAATAAGAGACAACTTTTTGAGTTTAAAAAGTATTAATTTATTTATTTTAATCAATTTGACTGGTTGCTGATGGTTAAAAGTAATACAAATGTCAAATTAATGCATACAAATTTAAGAAACATGATATGTAACTATTTCTGAAGGGTTTTTATATCAGAAGAAATCGCAACTTAAGGCATTCTTAAGGATACGGATAATCATGGATATTAGGTTTAATGCTATTAGGAGCTTAGTGCTTTGGCTTTATATGCAGTAATTCCTTGTTTAATGTGAAATATAATCTTATTAGCAGGTCTGTACAGTTACACATCATTCACAAAATTCTACACACCCACACCCACAAAAAAAAAAAAAATATATATATATAATATATGCATTTCATGATAGGCTTCAATAATAGACTTGCCTATTTTGTCTGCAGGACCCACAGTCCTCTGATGAGCTTTGGTGCCAGTTTTGTCAGTTTCTTGGTAAGTGAACTCGGTTAAAAGACCGTTTACTCAATACCATTTTCAACTCAACTCAATTTTTATGCTTTTTGGCCGTTTATTTTCAAGACAACAGGGTTTGTGAAAACGCAGACTTTTGAAAAGGGTTTCAATGTGCATGTTTTTGAAAACAGTACATCTATTGTCTCAGCGTAAACTACAAAAACAAGTATTTGTGAAAACGGTGACATCATGCGCGTGCCTATTATGTGTTCAGTCTATACGCATTTAGTGTTTCTTTACAAAGTGACATTGCCATCTGGTAGAATAATACTCAGCTTTTAGCCGTTTTCGTGGATCCATGTCAATGGGGATTGTTTTTACAAGGTTGTTGTCCGTACATAAAAAACGCAAAGGAAGAACTTTTCCGTTTTTAGTACATTGTTGTCGTGTAAACGTACCGTTAGTTGGTACTTCAAAAACGCTTGGCACAGAATTGGCTGGAAGTGATTCTCATGAACAGTTCATGAAACGTTTGAACCTACGCTCATACTTGCCCTGAACATTAACCACTAAGCTAGTTTTACCGCTAACCCTGTATTGTTGGGTAAGTGGCCTGTTGTTTAACAGAAAGTATGCTGAGAAAAACAGAAGGAATAGCTGTAGTGGTAGCATCCGCTGGACAGCCCAAGGTCACTGTCTTGTCTAATTAGTTTGAAATCAGCCCATCATTCCTAGTCCATCTCTGTTATCGCTGTTAAATGACACTGTCAGCAAATGTTCTCATTCGTACTCCAATACAAGTCCTGTTTCCCGCAGCCCTGCTCTCATTTCATACTGGCCATTAATAGGAGCGAGAGCACAGGAAGTGAAATAATTGCAAGAAAATGAAACTTTATTACATTTTTATTAGGATATTTATTTCCTGAATTGAAAATATTTTATTGTTTTTATTTGATAGGAGAATAGCAAATATATTTGTGTTTGATATTTATGCGTTTGGCAGACCCTTTTATCCAAAGTGTTTTAAATTTTCCATTAAGTGATTTTTATTTTATATGAAAATAGCAAATAAACATGTGACATGTAAAAAATGTATAAGATATTTTGCATTGGAAATTGTATTCTTTTTATTTTATAGGAATATAGAAAATAATTGTTTTCAATTTTATTCTGTTTTTCTAGGTTACATTTTTTCCTTGAATTGAAATTATTTTATTTTACTTTTATTTTATAGAAGAATAGCAAATATTGTTTTTTTTATCTAGATTTCTATAGAACATTTTATTTGTATGGGAATAGCAAATAAATAATTTGTAGTTTTTATTTATTCTACAATTGAATATAATATTTTAAGGAAAATAGTATTTTTAAATTTTATTTATTTTATAGTAAATAATTTTCTATTTTATTCTGCGGTTGTATAGGATAGTTTTTCCCTGATGTGATTATTTTTATTTTATTTTATTCTGGTGCCCTTAATGTAATAGTAATGTTAAAATTGTGGAATAGCAAAGTATACATAGCATTAATTGTTAGCATAGCATTGTGTTGTATAATGCATTTCTCATTCTATTTTTTTTTTTTTTTTTTTCTGTTCACAACCTCTTACGTGAAGGCCGGTGCCTCACAATGTAAAACAATGTTTTGTTACTTTTCAACAGTAGCATATGTCACAATATGGAAGAAAAAATCCATCACAGCTTCCGTTTCACCAAGACTTTAAGAAAAGGCCCTTTGTTCGGACTGTCTGTTCTGTATTTTACTTTCGATGATGATGTTACCATTTTGGTCAAGTTTTATGAAGGTCTTCCTGTTATGGAAAGTAACAGTGTACAGATGTTGGCGTCCTCAATCTTCTCATTTAGATGTACTTTAGAAATGAATGAACAGAAATGTCACCCATTTTGGTGTAATTTTTTTCTGAAGATGAGAACAGCTGGTTCCTGTAATGAGTAAACAACCCAAGTTGTTCCCAAATAGTACTCTTTCCAGCTTTATAAACAAAAATCAGCTCAATTCTAGAAGTGTAGAGCACGACTTCTAAGAAGAGCAAGACCTACTTGATGACGACGATGATGATTTATTAAATGCCATCTGTCTTTGACTTCGAAAACCACTGTTTTAGAATGATTAATTCTTTCCAAATATAGCTATTCAAGTCATCTGATGAAAATCATTGGAGAAAAAAAGAGTTTTTTCCAACATTATGCAACCCTAATATTCGTGTGATCATAGAACGCCATGATGACATTCGAGGAGGAAAAAATGCAGATGGCCAGCGATGACCTGAGGACTACTGAAAAGCTTTGTGAGAGTGACAACACTGGTGTCATCGAGACCATCCGCAACAAAATCAAGAAGAGCGTGAGTGTGTGGCAGCAGGAGCGTGCGGGATTTGTTTGGCAGGTTCTTCAGAATAACGTTTTTTCCCTTTTTTTTGTGTGTTTTTTTTTATCTTTATGCCAGATGGACTCGCAGAGATCAGGACTGGCGATCGTGGATCGTCTTCAGAGACAGATCATCGTGGCTGACTGCCAGGTTTATCTCGCCGTGCTGTCCTTCGTCAAACAGGAACTCTCAGGTGGATTTCACTTTTTTGCGTTTTGCATTCGAAAAGCCGGCTCGGAGCGTCATTTGCATGCCAACATGGGGAATGGAGGGGGTAAACAAACCTAAAATATAAGAGTGGATAGAAGTGCATGTCCTGTTTTATTATTTTACTTGAATTTTTCATATTTAATATTAAATATTTTTATTTAATTTTAACATTTATTTTAAGCATAGGAACCACCCAGAACACCCTAGCAACCACATAGCAACACCCTTAGAACCATCCATCTTACAGCACTCTAGCATTATGGCATTATAGCAGATTTTTGTACAGATCCTACATCCTAGTAACTGCCTAGTAACCACCTATAACACTGTAGCAACAGCCTGGTAACCACCCAGAACACCCTATCAAAACCCTAGCATTATTAGTAGCAAGACCATCCAGGACGTCTTATCAGACACCTAACAACACCCAATAAATGGCCCAAAATCATAGCAACACCCTAGCAACTATCCTCAACACCCTAGCATTATCATTAGCAAGACCAACCATAACACACTATCAACCACCTAGCAACAGCCTAGCAACCATCCAGAACACCCTAGAAATGACTTAATAACTTCCAAAACACTGTAGCATTACTATTAAGAAGACCAACCATAACACCTTATCAAGCACCTAGCAACCAACCAGAAAACCATAGAAATTGCCTAACAACTTCCCTGAACAATCATAGCAACGCCTTAGCAAACATCCACAATACCCTAGCAATATCATTAGCAAGACCAACCATAACACCTTATCAAGCACCTAGCAACAGTCTAGTAACCACCTACTTGAATTTTTCATATTTAATATTATTATTACTATTAATAAAATTGTATTTTTTTATTTAATGCATTATTTATTTAATTTAAAACAATTATTTTAAGAATACACATTTTGGATTAAATAAAAAAAGATCCAGATTGTCACCAGAAATATTAAAAAGGCTTAATAATGTAGAACGTCACTCTGTTTTAACGCTTATTTCATTTAACGCTGGAATGACCTGTTGTCCCTCAGCATACATCAAAGGAGGCTGGATCCTCCGCAAGGCCTGGAAAATGTACAACAAATGCTACAGCGACATCAGCCAACTGCAGGAAGCCTGCCGGAGACGGTCTTCCGACCAGGAGGGGGCGCTGGCCTCTGATCAGGCCAACCAAAACACGTCAACTGAGAGCGGAGGCCGGGTAACCGAAGAGGTTCTGGATCGCCTGAAGGGTTCGGTCAGCTTCGGCTATGGGCTCTTTCACTTGTGTATTTCAATGGTGCCTCCACACCTGCTCAAAATTGTCAACCTGCTGGGCTTCCCTGGAGACCGTCACCAAGGTCTTGCCTCTTTAGCGTATGCCAGCGAGAGCAAAGATATGAAAGCACCACTTGCCACGTAAGCCAACATTTTTTGCTGTTTGTCGCAACTTGGTAATACCAATCCAGCTTTTGATAACCTTTGATAACCATATACCAGATGACTTGATTTTATGCATTTGTTGAAATGTTTTGTGCTTGAATGCCAGAAGAAAATCTCTCGCTCCTGATGTGCTGTGCAGTGACGTGTATTCGTGAGCACATGCTGTCACATCGCTGAACTGGTTTCACACTGGGATTACATAATTGATGGCATCTGAAAGGTCACAATTAGAGATAAAGGGCATTAGAGGGAAATGCCAACTGGGCATGTGTCTGGGCAAATGCTAGCACAGACTTATTCATCTTATACTAATGAACATAAGTATGGCTTTAATAAAGAAATGAACAAGAAATTAATTTCATTTAATTCAAATGTTATTAAAAAGCAGACTTTTAAAATGGGTGAAATAGAACTCATAGACCCATGGAATTCGATCATAAAGTAACCGCCATACGTAACACCTTAGCAACCTCCTAGAAACCATCCAGAAAATCCTAGCAACTGCCTAACGTCCACTCCAAAATATCCTGCAACCACGTATCAACCATTCACAACACCCTAGCAATTTTGAAAAAAAATTGTACAGTCAAACACCATTCAGATCCTAGCAACAACCCAGAACACCCTAGCAACCACATAGCAACATACTTGGAACCATCCATCTTACAACACTCTAACATTATGGCACTATAGCAGAATTTTGTACACATTTTATACAGATCCTACACCCTAGCAACAGCCTAGTAACCACCTATAACAATGTAGCAACAGCCTGGCAACCACCCAGAACACCCTATTAACGCCTTAGCATTAATAGTAGCAAGACCATCCAGAACATCTTATCAGACACCTAACAATACCTAATAAATGGCCCAACACCCTTCCAGAACTATCATAGTAACGCCCTAGCAACCCTCCACAACACCCTAGCATTATTATTGACCAACCATAACACACTATCAACCACCTATCAACAGCCTAGCAACCATCCAGAACACCATAGAAATGGCTTAACAACTTCCAAAACACTGTAGCATTATTATTAAGAAGACCAACCATAACACCTTATCAATTACCTAGCAACCAACCAGAACACCATAGAAATGGTCTAACAACTTCCCTGAACAATCATGGCAACGCCCTAGCAAACATCCATAATACCCTAGCAATATTATTATCCAGCACCTTAACAAGCACCTAGCAACAGTCAAGTAACCATCCAGAACACCCTAGAAACGGCCTCACAACTTCCTAGAACAGTCTAGCTGCCACATAGCAAAGCCCTGGCAACCATCCACAACACCCTAAAAAATATGGCAAGTTTTTCATAAAATTAAAGAAACTAGTTAATTTTGATGTGTTTTTAAGAGCTAAGATTTTATTCTTGAACTACTGTTGACTACATTGAACTGAATTGTTCCTAAGCCTTTTTTCACTTCTCTGAGATGCATTGTTCTCAGTTGTTCATGGCCAGGGGCTGACAGATTGCGGAGCAGTTCTAATAATAGAGATGAATTTAAGCATACTTAATCCAGCCTGGGACAAAACCTTCCCAGTTTGCTCCTCTGACTCGTAAAAAGCTGCATCAATTCATCAATGATGCTGTCATGAAGTAAACGCAAACACAAGTAATAAACATCTAAACTGTGTTGTTATATGTACTTTCACTTCTTTTCTCATGTTACTTCTCTCAGTTTGGCTCTTTTGTGGTACCACACCGTAGTGCAGCCTTTCTTTGCCCTGGACGGCTCTGACTCGCACGCCGGCCTCCTGGAGGCTAAAGCCATTCTACAGAAGAAGGCAGTGGTTTACCCAAACTCCTCTCTCTTCATCTTCTTCAAGGGACGGGTGCAGAGATTAGAGGTGGGCATTTAGATTTTTCACATCACTGTTTCATAAGAGCATATGCTTGGTGCTTGATAATCCACTGATGTAAGTAAAGAATTGAAATAATAGTGCGGTTTAATCTTCCATGATATTTAATTACTATGCAGCCACTGGAATTGCTTTATTTTAGTGGGTGTGTTAGTATTCCATTAGTACATTAATATTAAACACCTTGAATACAAAGAGAAAAACAAATCTCATTTTGATACAAGATGACACAGTGTTTCATGTGTCACGAATTAAATCAGCGCACAGGAACATGGTGTAAAAAAAAGAGAAGAAAATCGAGTAAAAGGAAATTTATTTATCATTAGAATAATATTATAATGTTAAAATACTTTATAATATGTATTAAAATATAATTTATAACAATACAAATAAAATATATTACAATATAATGTAAATATTTATTGCAAGATATTCATATATTATAATTTGCATATATATATATATATATATATATATATATATATATATATATATATATATCTTTAATGCAAATGAGACAATGACAACAATGCTTAATAAATAAATATATGTATATATGTGTGTGTGTATATGTTATGTATATAAATAGAATCTCACATCTATCATAAGTTTCTAATTGTTTTTTTAATTTATTTACAGTGCCAAATCAACAGTGCGTTGGCGTCATTTCAGGATGCTCTAGAGTTCGCCTCAGACCAAAGAGAGATTCAACACGTGTGCCTCTATGAAATTGGTACAAATTCCTGACTTTTCAGCAGGAACAGAAGCGGTCCTCACAAAAGTGTAGTCGTTTGTTAAATAATATGATTGAATTATTAATTGGTCAGAAACTTTTTTTTATACGTTCTAAATCTAAACGGCAGGCCAAAATTCTAGTGTTTCATGTATTGCTCCATTTGTCCTGGATTTGCAGGCTGGTGCAGCATGATCGAGATGAACTTTGAAGATGCCTTCAGGTCTTTTGAACGACTGAAGAATGAATCCCGATGGTCGCAGTGTTACTATGCTTACCTCACTGGAGGTCAGATTATGTCCTCTGTCAAACTCTCTCAAACGTCTCTTCAAAATAACCGTTTTAACGAAAGCTTTTGTCTCAACCCAAAGTATGTCAGGGAGCCTCTGGTGATCTAGACGGAGCCAAAGCTGTTTTTCGAGATGTCCAGAAGCTTTTTAAACGCAAGAACAATCAGATTGAGCAGTTTGCACTGAAAAGAGTCAGTTATTTTCTATTATATAAAGTATTTTTTTTATTAATTATGTTTAATAAGTTATTATAAGTTAAAGTTTTTGTTTATACATAAACTCAAATTTGTAATTACTGTAAATATATTGAATGTATAAACTATTATTAAATATATTTTTTAATTTATACTACAATTGTTGTATTTTAAGTTCAAGTTTTAGCTTATACTTAAACTTATAATAACAATTTTTATATTAAACAATATGTAAGTGTTGTATAAACCATTATTATTTCTAAACCTTCAATGTTTTTGTCTCTCTAGGCCGAGAGACTGAGGAAAGTCCCCCTTACGCGAGAGCTGTGCATTCTGGGTGTTGTGGAGGTGCTATACTTATGGAAAGCTCTTCCAAACTGCTCTTCCTCCAAACTCCAACTAATGAACCAAGGTAAAGAGCACCGTGACTTAAAGTGAGGTGTAATGCATCCTCTCTTCCCTCATTATAACACTTGATCTTGATGCTGTGTTCAGTTCTTCAGGGGCTGGATGACCAGTCAAGCCTGGGCCTAAAACACCTGCTGCTTGGTGCTATTCAGAAATGTCTTGGAAATATTAAAGATGCTATTCAGGTTTGTTCAGTCTCATCCGTTTTTCGTTGTACTCATTGTTTATACAAACTAAGGTAATTTACCGTTATACTGTGTCTTAAAGGTACAGTAACAGAACAGACAAATTCTGATGTTCAGTGAGAGGGTGGAAAATGTCTTAAAATAGTTTACAAATAGATTTTAATAATTTTGGCACCTTAAAACGTTTTGTAATGATCTGGCACAGGCTTAATTTCGTTTATCCGCTCAGGTACAGTACTTAATACAGATTTGGTTTAATTTTGTGCATAGTCGTTCCAGCTGGCAGCGCAGGATGAATACGGCCGTCTAAATAACAGCTACGTGCAGCCATATTCCTGCTATGAGCTGGGCTGTGTGTTACTGGCTAAACCTGAGGTAAATGACATTACAAATCCCTTTATTCTCAATTTAAAGTCTCTGTATTTAAGTATTTCTTCATCTCTCAGCTTGCAGTAGACTTTATTTTAACCCTGACTCTTTAAGTCCAATAAAAACTTGAGAATTGCAGTCTTTCAGAAACACTTGTGTTGACGTGTATTATGCAATCTATTCTGAAAATCCCATTGTAAGCATTAATGTATAGAATTAGTAAACTTTACACCAACACCTTATGAATCTCATTGTGTGGCTTTTGAATGTTCTTTATGAATCAGCTTGAATCATTGCTTAGAAATTCATATTAATAATGTAATATATTGATTAGATTTTGTTTAGCAACTGCATAGCAACACCTTAGAAAACCTTGTAGCAACCTTCCAGAATATCAATCTGTTTTTTATAGACTATATGGCCTTCAAAATCTTAATTTCATGCTTTAAAACTAATTCAGACTATTTAAAATTGAAAACTAGAGATGCATCGATACCACTTGTTTCCAGTCTCATATTGATACTTTCATTTTGATACTTGCAGATACTGAGTAACGATACCTGTGTTTTCATTGCATTTGTAATTGTAAAACTTTAAAACCACATCAGGCTTTCTCAAGCCAACATTAAAGTTTATATTGATTTTTTTTTTTTTCCTTTTGTGTAGTTTATATGGTATAATTAAGAAAAAACGAATTCACTCCAACATGAATGAGTCTAATGGTGTAGCTCTTATATATTCTTTATTAACCAGTGAGAAGGTAATAAATGCAGTTTAAATTCGGTTAAATCAAATCAGGATTGATATTGTGCATTTGTGACTATATTCTAAAATATATTAATTGCAATTTATGATTTTTTTTGCCCTAAGACTCTGAGTAAAGGAAGATCATTACTGCTTCAGGCCAAGGTAAGACTTTATTTTAAGATTTTAGTGTCTTGAATACGTCAGTAAATTGAGTTCAGTTGGTGACTACCTTCTCTTGCAGGAGAACTACACCGGGTACGACTTCGAGAACAGACTCCACGTCCGTATCCATTCTGCCCTCGCCTCCATAAAGGAAGTGGTCCCTCACTGACCTTGTCCCACCTCCAAGTGCACCATACTTTGAACCCTCCTGTCCAGCAGTTTTTGAAACGAAAGCCATTTTAAGTTATCATGCTTTTCTGGAGGGAGAACCCGAAAGTCAGCAGATTTCAGCTGACCGAGGACGTTTCCGCCAATGTTTTTCCGCCTAGTATTGAATCATTATTCATGTAGCTGTTGGTCCCAATGATATCCAGTGTTCCCGTTCACATTTACACCCACATCATAGTGCAGATACACTGATTTTGTGTGTTAAGGATTGATTGGAAGTGCAGAAAAATGTAACACTCACAAAGAAACACAATAAATCCAGTAGACCAACTGGTTAGATCCTTTCCCATAGCTTGCGCTATCATACAAAGTACTTTAGCATGGGATAGAACATAGATAACATTAACGCATAAAAATAAAAATGTATTGTGTAACGCTTTTAACCCTTTAATAAATAAGAGTATCTAACCTTACTGTAGGTCAAATCAAGATTGAATGCACCATTGTGAAGTGAGACTGAAATGGCCAGTGCTCTGATTTTAATGAAATGTTTCATTATTTTAATTTATTATTATTGAGCCCAATTTGAGTAAAATCTGATTTTACTTTACATTATTTCACTCAAATGTTTGTAATAATAAATTATTTTTTTCTACCGTTTTTCAGAAATTTGGAATAATTGTTGTTTTTATGTTTTTAAAAGCCTCATGCTCATCAGGGCTACACATTCGATAAAAAAATACAGTAATATTGTGAAATATTATTACAATTGAAAATACCGCATTTTCCGCACCATAAGGCGCACTGGATTATAAGGTGCACGTCGATTTGAGAAAATGTACGTTTTTTTAGGTGCGCCTTATAGTGCGGAATAGTATCAATTTTCTATTTGAATCAATTTAGAAATATAATTTATTCCTGTGATGCAAAGCTGAATTTTCAGCATCATTACTCCTTCATAAATCATTCTAATATTCTGATCTGCACCTTAAGAAACATTTCTTATTAAAATAATTTTTTAATGAGCAGTTCAAAACGGTTAAATATTGGTCATTGAATAGGTCTGGCTGATATATCGTATCAGTTTGTCAATAATCTATTTGAAAACACTGTATTGGCTGTATTTATTGCAAAGTTGTAACACTAGGGCTGAAGATTATAAAGGGGTCACAAGGTCTGATATACATTGGGGTTTCTTTGGTGATGCTAGAACATAAATTTGACTAATTTCATCTCATCTGTACCTCTATGTATTAAGTTGCCATAACTTTCATTCTCTTGTCCTCTGCTGGACAGCCGACCTTTTGTGAAATGTGAAAACCATGCACATAACTACCTACTGGTCTTCCTCTGGGCCAGAGGTCATTCATTTTGAACCCTGTTTTTGACAAACTGTGTTGTATTTGGGAATTTGTTCTTAATATTCTTGGCCCAAGCTTATTATTTGTAGACTTTTAACAGCACATCCGTATCTCCTTTTGATGATGTCGCCTCTAAATAACTTGAATTATATTGTGAACTTGTTGTGAAATTTGCACCGCCTTATTTTCTTGGCCCCATAGATGTGATATGTCTGTCCTTCTGGTGGGCTTAAACTACTGTACACTTTCTCTATGGAAAAAGCCCCTCTGTTCTCTATCTCAGTAACTCAAAACATGTCTTCACTGTGAAACATGTCAATATTGGATGTTCAGGGTATTTATACCTTGTGAGAACAATAGGAAATTTAAGTAATAAAATAACGAAACTTACCATCAAACACTGTATGCGAGTTCAATGTGTTCCATGTGTATAATCCCAGGGAAACAAAGAACTGATTAGAATGTCAATGTGTATCTTGAATGCAATGTAAATCGCTTTGGATAAAAGCATCTGCCAAATGCATAAATATGAGCATTGAATTTTGATATTCGAGGCAGGAGTTTTTCTCAGCGACTAATTACTCGCTTTTACTGATGCGTTAGTCAAAAACTTAACAGATTTATTGAAATTAACAAGTATTCCCATGTCAGAATAATCCTCTTTTAAACTGACCTTGGCGATGGGTGACTTTTACCACTTATTTAATATTTTACCACTTTTGGTTTCTGTTTTAAGTCCCAAGAAAGTACATAATTTCGTTAAAATGGGCTTTTAGTCTATTTGATGCCAGGAACCTCACATGATGATTCCTTTGCAAAGGACTTGCTTCATAAAACAAAGCCTGCTATATATTTGACTTGTGTAAGAAATAGTAATATTGATATAATAAAGACACCATTAATGAAATTACTGGCATTTTTATGTTTACGTTCCTCCAGTGAATTTTGGCCATTTCCACCAGTGGTGATGATAGTTATACATTTATTATAATTACATTTTAGCAGGGTATGTGTTTGTTTGTGTGTGTGTATTGGATGCAAATAAAGATCTGAGCGACTTTGACCCAGTCGCCTTACCAGAACAATTTAGACGGCAAGGCTTGTGGGTTACTCTCGGTCAGCAGTGGTGAGAATTTACCAACTGTGTCCAAAGAGGGACAAATCACAAACCGACAAGGATGTCGAAACGAATTCTATCCTGTCTGAGCCAATAGAAGGTCTACTGTGGCACAAGTCACACAAAATTTGAATGATGGTTATGGAAGATCTCAATGAGAGTGCCCATGATGACCCCTGTTCACCAACAAAAGTGCCTGCAATGGACACGAAACTATTGGAACTGGACTATGAAGCAATGGAAGGAGGTCACCTTGTCCGATGAGTCCAGTTTTCTTTTACATCACGTAGCCATTTACCTAGGGAAGCGATGGCACCAGGACACACTGTGGGACGACGACAAGCTGGTGAAGGCAATGTGATTCTCTGTGCAATTCTACTGGAATTTAGCCGTCTACTAGCCGTTCATGCAGATGTAAACTTGACCTACCTGAACATTGTTCCAGACCAGATACACCCCTCCATGACAACTGTGATCCCTGGTGGAAGGGGCCTCTTTCAGCAAGATAATGCACCCTGTCACACTGCACACATTGCACAGGAATGGTTTGTTGCCAACATCTTAATGCCAGACACCACAGGACACCTTCAGGAATCTTGTAGAGTGCATACCTTATCATATTGCATGAAATGATCATCCACTTCTTTTTTCAGTTTTATTTAGATGTGATGTAAATATAATCTTTAATAGCTTTAGAACAATTCTGTGCATTACATCTGCAGGCATTTTTTAAAGATAAATCTAAAAAAATATGCACACAAAAACAATGTAACACACCCACACAAAATAAATGGATATGGGGTTGAAAGCAAACTACATGAAGTGACCAACAGATGAATAACTCATGATAAATACGTAATTAAAATAAGATTGTTACATTATAAAATAATAACAAGACATTAGTCAATATATTAATGACACCGTAGAGGCATCCCTCTAAATAAAAATCAACATCACAACAGAAAGAGCAGCAGAAGTAGACTCACTGTCCTAATACTGTATCGTGAGTGGAGAATATGAACTGTTAATTTGCATATTAAAAAGTTCTAATCCAACGTAACAGTCATTTTCAAAGTTAAATGTGTTTATACCACATTTATACCACATCTCAACACAGTGAGAATGTTTAGAAATTTAGAAAGAACAAATACATCTTTTGACGTTTCCAAATAACTGAGAAACAAAACAGACTCAGCATTGAACCTTGGGGGACACCCAAATTTACCAGTTAACAAATCCTTAAACAAATGTCCTTTTTTGTAGCACATTATTGCTAATACAGTACACTGCTATTGCTATGTCAAGGCCAGCTCATGACTATATCAAATCCTTGATTGTTGCATATTAATTTAAAATGAAACTGTGAAAAACCTAAATTCAGTTATACAGAGCAGCAAGTTTAAAACAAAGTTGTCTTTTGAACAAGGATTGTATAAGATATTTAAAATATTCACCTGGCAAACCAGGTGTTTTTTGTTTTTTACAGTTACATTAGGGGTACTTTTAACTATATATTTATATTATATATCATTGACAGTGCAAGATTCATGTGGATCAGTATATGTCCGGTACTTGGGAATAATCACGGTCCCAGTAACCACTAGAGAATAGCCAGTCCTGAGAGCCATTGTGTGGATTTGGACCTTGCTGAAACCACCTGTTTTGGGCAAAAAGAAAAGGTTTGGATTAGAAAACGTGTAAAACTATGTGTAACAGAACCGTTTTAACACATTAAGTCTCTTGGGGGTCAGTCAACTCAACAGTCAAACATGCGTAAGCAAATGTTTCTTTGACCCCATTTACTATAATCTTGGTCTTCATTTAATAGATTCGGTGGAGCATTTGGCTGTAACACTTAAACCGGGTGTAAAGTTTCACCCTGCTCTCGCGGTAGAAGGCCAGGGAGCTCTATTTACATGTCTTATTCCACATTAAAAATAGATTGTCTAAGGGGGACATTAAAAACACTCATTCCTTTGGTGTGAAGTACCATTTACATATGATAAATTTTAAAAAAGACTGTAAAAATTTGGTGTAATACTAGTATTAATCATAAATGGTCAATATTTTGAAAAAAGTTTGAAAAACGTTAATAAAAAAAATCTATTCCTAATAGCCCACACACATAACAAATGTTTTACTATCATTGTGTATGAGACAAAATTTTTGCAAATGTTTTCCTAGCACAAAAACCCAAATTGTATAGTATTTACAGACTGTGGTTACAAAGAGCCCACTTGCTGAAAGCAGCTATGATCTAGGAGTGAAACTGTCGGAGCAGTTGAACGCAAAGGACAGAGTAACAAAGCAAGCGTCAAACCTGGGACCCGAGGAGACGTTTCTGCTAACCGTAGTCACAGGACAGATGATAATGCCAAAAGAAACGACAGAGAAAATGGGGTTAAATGCAAAGGACAGTTTCCAATGAAGCAGGACTAAGAGTGCCATTAAACATCAATGAGTTAATGAAGTAGATACTGTTAAGCTATGAATTTAAAAAAATGGTGTATAAAGTAAAATAATTCATAATAGAATTTGTTATGCAGCTACTCACAAGCAAACCCTAATATTACAACAACAACAAAAAACTGTGTTTTCATGTGCAATGCTCATAGCATAGTTACTACAGTTACTTTTACATGGTATTTGCCAACACATTCATATATAAAATGAGATATTGCAAAACAGTGTTTGCATAAGATCTCGCTTTTATTGATTATATTTTAAGTACTTAATCATTTAAGTATAATAACTGTAGTAACTTTTGGAAAAAGCATAGAGCAAAATTATTGTGTAAATACAAAACTGTAAAAGCATATTTCTGCACCTCGTCTTCCACTCATCATCCGACTTAGAGCGGTTTTTGCGTGCTGCCCTTTGTTTCTCCTCCAGTCGCTTCTTCTCCTCACTGGCCAGATCTGGGATGATCAAAAAAATAAAAGTGAAATCTTGGAATATTTCAATGTTGCTGGTTTGAGAGAAGTTGTGTAATATGACATCATAATGACACAAAGCCGTACACAGAAACACACATACCGATGTCTCCGTTCTCCATGGCTCGTATATCCGGCCTCAGTCGACTGTCCGTTTTTGGGATGACAGTTTCAATCTCTTTGTCCAACTCATTTAGTTGCATTGCAAATGTAGTAAAGTTGTACATCTTTTTACATGCAAATAAAACCAAAATATAAAAAAGAAAAGAGAGAATAAAAAGAAACAAGTGTTAAAAAAAGCTTAAATAACAAAATTTGTGGCATAATGCTGATTAGCACAAGAGCTTTCTTTTGTTCTTTAAAAAAAAAAAAGCAAAAATCAAGGCCACCGTATTTTCTGCACCATAAGGCGCACTGGATTATAAGGCGCACGGCCGATTTTTGAGAAAATTTAAGTCTTTTAGGTGCACCTTATAGTGCGGAAAATACAATACAGAGAGACAATTAGAACGGAAGTTAATTCTTTGACAATTTAAAAGCAGAAATGAGAAACTTGTAATTTTATAAAATCACTCGGCTACACAGTTAAAATTGGATATAATTTAACACTGAAATGTTAAAACTCATGTTACAAATTGTACAAATACAAAGATGTACAAATCGGCCCCATTCACTTTTTTTTATAGAAAAGAAGGAACAAGGTTTCTCAGACCGTCAACTATTCTGGAACAGACCTGGGTAGAGTTTGCCGGTCTAGGCGCTATTCTCCAGAGCAACTGACTTCCTGGTATCACGTCCAGTGAATCTCCACCTGGTTGAGGAGTTTCTTCTGAGTCTGATGTCTGAGATAGCTGAGAAACACCAAGAATAAAAAGTTGAAAACATCTCTCACATTTAACTTTTTTATTCTGGCCCCATTACAATAGACGGGTATCTTGACTAGTGTTGTATGAAAACATTCAGAAACACCTGTTTACTGCTTTTCTTGTCTTCCGACGCTTTCTTATCATTCTTCTTTTGAGTTTCGAACAGAACTGGATCGATTATGTACATGCACTCCGTCCATTTCCCGTAAAGCATGAAAACCTTCTTTTTGCTATGTGGGATTAACAAATAATCAATGTAAAATGACGTAGCCATCGCATGAACATTTAGCATGGAATTTAAACTCAAACCACTGACCTCTTGTCCAGGATGTAGCCTTCAACCTTATGTAACTCTTTCCCAAAAAGGCCACACGGTTTGAAACTCAAGCAGCATTTTTCACCAGTTCTATTGGCAAACATCGGTCAAAATGATCCATCAAGGGACAGCATTAGTAACATTTGTAAGTGAAACCAGAGCTATTACATGTACAGAAGGGTCTGGTTGATACCTATGGTTGATAACCTCCACGCTGCCATACTGTTCGATCCACAGCTGTCCCACGATGATGTTGTGGACACAACACGTGGGGTTTGTCCATGTGTATGCCTCATTATGCCTGTAACAAGTTTCATGTATAACATTTACTAAAACAATTGATGTCTAAGCAGGTTTTGCATTTTCTAAAGATTTAATAACATTTTCTAAACATTTTCTAAAAATGAAATAATACTAAAATGTATTCTAAATCACGGACAAAAAAATGTAGGAAAAATAAAACCACACATATGCAAAGTTCATATACTCTGGGAGGTCTAATGGGAATTTTATATATATACACATTTCATCTTAAATAGATTATATCATATACAGTAGTACCTCAAGATACGAAAGGCTCAACTTACGAAAAATCCAAGTTACGAAAGCAAAGACGAAATATTTTACTGCTCTACATACGAAAAGTTTTCAAGATACGAAAGGTTTCTGAAAGTCCGAGATTCGCCCCATAACAATTTTGAAACTCGCGCCGCACGCCGCCATCTTAGTTATAGTAGACTCGCCACCATCCTCCTGCTCTCCCATTGGTTCCTGATGCTAGCCAAGCCATGAGATCCTTCTCTCTAATTGGACAGCATCCCTCCCATCATGCATCTTCTATACGTACGTGCTGGCGTGCTTTAGCTCAGCCACTCCGCACCCGAAACTTTACATTTTTTATGTGTTTTCGTAAAGTTAAGTGTACGTACGTACGTAAGTTATCTGCCGTTTGTCCTCCTCCTCCTCTGCCGCCACTTTCGGAGATAGCCTCACTCGAAAGGTAAGCTTCGACATTTTACGTTATTTCATTGTTTATAGGTCAATTTAGCTTTATTATGAGGTGTTTTTGGAGGGCTTGGAACGGATTAGCCATTTTACATGTAAAATGTGTTCCAAGATACGAAAAACTCATTATACGAAGGCCGCCTCGGAACGGATTAATTTCGTATCTCGAGGTACCACTGTACTATGAAAGGGTAAGAAAAGCTGCATAAAAAATTGAGCTGTGAGGTTTCTCTCTTTAACATCACAGATATGTGTTTGTACAGCTAATTAATGGTCTGTAATCTGGGTATTTATAAAAAATGTTTATTGTGTCAGATTGTCGTAATTACAATAATTCCACCACGTGTGAACTCACTTATTAGAACGAGTTTAAGAATAAATTCATGTGCGTACATTTTGTGAATTAGGTAAATATTTTTCATTCAAAGTTCTCTTGTACATACAAATGCGAAATGGTCCACACACTTTTTAGCGAATTAGCAAACGATGTTAGTAAAGCTCTATTGCACACGCTTACTTAGGAAGCTCTAGAGTGATGATGCCCTTAGGTTCGGCTTCCACACTTTTGCCCCAGAATTTCAGTTTGGGGTAGATGGAGCCATGAAACACAAAGTCCTTCTGCATCCCCTCGGCATGGAAGGCGCTGACGGGAGGATGGTGGCTTACTTGTTCCGATATCAGCCGGAAACCAAGATCATCCCTGAAGGTTGAGGGGGGAAAAATGGTAACTATACCCAAGAGCAAAACACACGGATATATTGATGTTCACACACCAATTGGAAAAAAAGTTACATTTTTAATGTTACTGTTTAACAATTAAAAGCAAGAAAGTCACTTTTGCAATGCTAATGTTAATGAATTATAAATTAACATCCAAAAAAAGCAAAAAGTAACTTTTGAAACATCTTTCTGTTGGTTAATGTGACAAATTATTAAATAAAGGACTTAAAGCTGTTGTAAAATCTTTTAGGGAAATCTTTCATCATGTTTGAAATTCTAAATTAGGTGAAAACATGACTGCAAAAATTTGCAGAACTTTGACTGTACTGTCATGCTAATGCTACTGCTATCAAATTCAATATTTTACCTGACTAGCTCGTATGTTTCTCCTAGCAGGGGGTTAAAGGGTTTACCCGTCCTTTCCCACTGAGACGCCACGGCTGATACTGCAAACGCTGCCACACACTGGATAGAAAACACATAATTTAATTAGACAACATTAGAAATCTATGGGTAAGATGAGATTTCATCCAGGTGGTTATTAAAGATTTGATAGGACTTTGAAAACATTCGTTTAAAATGCGTTAAACGGCCAAACAGAACAGTAAAGCACTTTATACCAGGCTTTTCTGTAGCTCAGTAGTGCGTGGCGCTTGCAACGCCAAGGTCATGGGTTCAATTCCCAGAGAAAACAAGAACTGATTAGAATGTCAGTGTTTCTTGAATGCAATGTAAGTTGCTTTGGACAAAAGTGTCTGCCAAATGCATAAACATAATATTTTAATGCTATAACTTTGGTTATTTTGGTAATAATTACAATTATTGCTCTGTCTATATGGGTTTTTGTCAATTTTGAGAGCAATGTATGTGATCACCAGTATATATATATATATATATATATATATATATATATATACACAATGTTTTAACACAATAAAACATTTCGTGATAGCATGTGAATGAAAATATATGAATTTATTGCAAAATTATTTATTGGTTAACTAATATTTTTTCACAAAATGTGAAACTTTTTCAAAGATGATGGAAAGTTGGCTGATTAATTGGTCATAAGTCATATTTCATGGTTATAGGCCTGTAGAGTTTTGCTCGTGTTTTCAGATAATAAGGTCACGTATATTGTTTTTTACCTTCATTCTCTCAATAGAGTCTTCTGAAGCATTGGCCTGGTGGATAAGGTACGTGTGCTCCATATATTCTGTAAGCCTTTGTAGAAAGCTTAGCGGCTCATTAAAAATAACCGGCATGGTGATCTTAGACAGTTCCTGGAAGAGAGATTGTGCTTAATTTGTTTTTAATGAAAAAGACATTGTCTTCAAGTTAAAGCACAAGTCAAAATGTTACTTGGCAGTAAAAACCTCACCATCCCGATACACTTCCTCAGTATGCTCCAGATACTGAAGTCATTTCTGGAGAACATGGGAGCTGGTAAACTTGTCCTGTGGAATAATTCAAAGGAACTGATCTGTGGCCTATAAGCTTAAGTCTACATTAAGAAACCACTAAAATAACGAAAAATGGACTAGTTAGCAGTTTTCATATTAACTACTGTTGTAATGCAGACGAAACATGTCTAGACCAGCATTATCAGACAGGTAACGGAAGCTTTATATCTTATTCAGCAAAGCAAGGCCAGTGTCGCGATCAGTTTCAGGGTGCTCAAGATTCTCCCAAACCTTCTCTTTTATATTGTACCTGCTAAATGTAATTGTTATAATTAAGAGATCTAGTGTGTGGTTACTTTTTGCAATATGAGAAGTCTCTAATAAGAGGGTATACATTAAAGTTTCATGGACAACAAGAAAATCAGATATAACGTGTGTGTGTTTATATATATATATATAGAGAGAGAGAGAGAGAGATACACACACATTATATCTGATTTTCTTGTTGTCAATGAACCTTTATATAACTAGAACTTTAGAACAATGCTTAATATTATAAAATAGAGATATCCAGACATCCGATAAAAATATTCATATGATCGGATGCAAAGCCAGTCAACTATCCATCAACAAGCCATCATCAGTCAACATCAGTCAACATGCCGAGCCTTAAAAGTTCAAATTACAGTGTTAAACTCGGCTACCTCATCAATCTTTTATTGTTTCATTATGAGCGCCTCTTCTGGCCTTGGCTTGCTAAATTATTTACCACAAGATACAAAACAAAACAAAACAGAGAAGTTGCATGTGAGAAACTAAACATAAAAAACATTCATAAGTAACATTCAAAAAACAAACTGGGCTGAATGTTACGTCTAAGATAACACATTTTTATACTCTGCATTTTTATTTGTATACGTTTGTTTTTATTTAAAATGTCCAATTACTTTGAACTTTCACCTTAAATAATATTCAGCTTAATATTTATGCAATAAATACTTGGCATAAAAGGGTTATTGCAGTTTATTTGTCTTGCATTCTTACCTGTGTTTCCGCACACCGTTAACTCTGGCCACCTCATCTTCATCCTCTTCCTCTCCACGACGGTCTTCCCGTGACATCCTGCCGCCGAGATGAGTTGGGACGCTGCAGTAAAGCTCGGATTTGAGGTCCTCTCCGTCTTCGTATGAGTGGCCGGCCGTCTCAAAACCGCTCAGCACAGTCTCAGTGTCCGAATCTGTGGCAACAGAACACAAACAGACATAGCTTAGAGGGACAATGCGTGGCCGACAGCAACAGGCTCTTTGAGGAAACCTGAGCAGGGGATCAGGTGGCATGTAATGGAACCGGAAGTGACTGGACACATCGCAGAAAAAAGGTGGATCAGTCTGAAGATTTACTTGTTATTGTAACAGTTAGTTACACACAACTATTGATCTGATATTAACACATGATATTGTGAAGTGTTAAGGGATGAAGGGATCATGACGTAATCATCTTTAATCCATATACTTATTAACTTTAGAGAACTCATAAAGCTCATTTGGATAAAAGGTGATGCCGATGAGCCTTGGTGCTCAAATGGGAAAGGCAGGTTTGAATTCAGTCTACTTAGTTTTACGACCGAATTCCTTCTAATATATTTCTGTCACTCTACTATTTTATTCAATAAGAGCCAATAGTGTAGACCTGAAAACATAAAAAAAATTGCATATATACGATTAAAATACTTAAAAATAAGACACATAATGAAATTCTATTCATTGTAACTGTTCTCCAATCACTTCCTACTACTATATCTGCAAAATAAAAAAGACTTGTAAAACATGGCAAATTTATTCAATGCAATTATTCAAAATGCAAATGTATTATTTAAATGTAATTGCCAATAATAAAATGATTATACAAATATTTCAGAATTATAATATCAATATTATTATACAAAATTATACAAGTAAATGAGGCATCAGATTATAATGTACGCACCGGACAGCGCATCATAGAACTCGTCTTCACTGAGGGCGCTGCGGGTGGAGGCTCCTTTGACCAACGACTGCTCCAGCTCATGATGTTCAGTCGCCAGCGTTTGCAAGGCCTCTGACAGGATTTTATTCTTCTCGACTTCATGCTCCAGTTTCACACTCCGCGCCTGGACAAACACGTACACTTAGAAATACACTACGCAAAGAAACTCATTACAGAATATAATCTGGAAGATTTTACATATATAACCTGGTAAATTCAGACTTTAATGCCCTTAATGAATAACCCATAACGTGTCGCATGCATGGAAACCTCACCCATGCTCTTGTTTTATATTCTCGATGTATCTGTGATCATTAACAACAATTTCACTTGCAGTTTCTATTATTTTTGGGATTTTAGCATCTTTATTTGACTTATATAGTTAATAGGGAACTAAAACTGTTGGAGAGACCAAATTTGAACCCGTGTAGTCCAAGTCAGCACCAAAGATCAAAATCACAGACACATGCCTTAACAATTCTGCCATGGCTCAGCTTTTAGTAGATGTTTACAATAACCCTCCTAGTGAAACTTTAAAGCAATAGAGTGCAATAGTCCGTTCTGGAAGTACACACTCCAATCATGTTCTCCATAGGGAAGTTAGTTTTTAAAGATTTTTAAACATTTAAAGATATACCTGTTGTGAGCTCAAAAAATTGTTAATCAATGGTATATGCTTCTGTTGAAGCCATCTGTTTTCATTATTTCAACCCATTTAAAAAAAATAAAATTTAATAGCAGAATTTGTGATGAAAACTACATTACCCATGATGCTGTACATAAAATTCCAACAATCATGACAAGCAAAACATGAGCTCCTTAGCTCCACCCACTCCAGTAAAAAACACACACAAGCATTGACACACTGTCAGTTTAAATCTAGACTAAAAACACATCTCTTCAATCTGACATACACATAACACATTTTCAACTTTTAATATTCAAATCATGTGAAATGATTTTTAGGGTTAGAGTCAGCTGGAACCGGGAACACTTCCCATAACACCTGATGTACTTGTTACATCATAAGAAGCATGGCATCGTTGATATAAATCTCTCTGTTTATTCAGAGGTTGATCGTAATCAGCCGGCTCTGGGCCGTATCCAGATCAGATGAAGAACCTGCACCTGGACAAGAGCACAACACATCCCTGAAGTGTCTGCAGAGACTCTATTAGACCCTCCCCTTTGAAAGTCATATGAACAGCCATTGGCACAGATCCTCAACACTCCGTCTCCAGAGCAGAATGATGATTTAGACAGAACTGGATTAAATATCTTGAATGTCCCGATCTCAATCTGACTTCTGACCTGAAATGCTGTCTATATCATAATCATATTCTTTTTGTTTGTTGGCCAGAGGCGAACTGGTCCCCCGACTGAGCCTGGTTTCTGACAAGTTTTTTTTTCTTCATTCTGTCACCTGATAGAGTTTAGGTTCCTTTCCACCGTCGCCTCTGCCTTGCTTAGTTGGGGACACTTAACAATTAATATTGATCAATATTATTGATTGTCCTGCTTTTCTAGAGATGCTGTACAGTCAAAACAAACTTTGTTGCATTATTTTCCTGTTATCTCTGTAAAGCTGCTTTGAAACAATCCATACTGTAAAAAGAGCTATATAAATTTGAAGTACCACAAATTACAGTAGTACCTCAAGATACGAAAGGCTCAACTTACGAAAAATCCAAGTTACGAAAACAAAGACGAAAATTGTACTGCTCTACATACGAAAAGTTTTCAAGATACGAAAGGTTTCTGAAAGTCCAAGATTCGCCCCATAACAATTTTGAAACTCGCAGCGCACGCTGCCATCTTAGTTATAGTAGACTCGCCACCATCCTCCTGCTCTCCCATTGGTTCCTGATGCTAGCCAAGCCATGAGATCCTTCTCTCTAATTGGACAGCATCCCTCCCATCATGCATCTTCTATACGTACGTTCTGGCGTGCTTTAGCTCAGCCACTCCGCACCCGAAACTTTACATTTTTAATGTGTTTTCGTAAAGTTAAGTGTACGTACGTACGTTATCTGCCGTTTGTCCTCCTCCTCCTCTGCCGCCACTTTCGGAGATAGCCTCACTCGAAAGGTAAGCTTCGACATTTTACGTTATTTCATTGTTTATAGGTCAATTTAGCTTTATTATGAAATTTAATGGGGTGTTTTTGGAGGGCTTGGAACGGATTAGCCATTTTACACGTAAAATGTGTTCCAAGATACGAAAAACTCATTATACGAAGGCCGCCTCGAAACGGATTAATTTCATATCTCGAGGTACCACTGTACGTAATTGATTTAGTCTCCCTACACTCTCAAAACACTTCAAATATTGAAGTATATATATGTCATCTACAATGCTTCATGGGATTGCAGTTCTTTCCTTCACTAAATCCGTTAAAGATGCATTATTTTATCTGATCCATTTATGCTTTTTTGTTTTTTGTGATTCACCTTCTAATTTGTTGGCTTGGTTCATTGCTAATAACACTTTATTAAAGACTTTATTATATATAAATTATTCTGAAAAAGTGTGCGGGCACTAATGCACTCCATGGATATGTAGGTACGTACTCCTTCCTGTTTGGAAAAAAGCCCCAGGCACTGGTGCAGTGAAGAGCAGGTTTCACTAGAGGCTTCACAGACCTCCTTCAGCTTCTGAACAACTGTTGCAGGAAATCCTGCAAGAATATTAATAAAAAGCACTGTGGCTTTAAAAAAAAACAGATCTAAATGTGCGGTTTCGGGAGAGGATGATTTAAGCTCTTACGTTCCTCCAGGACCTCGTCTTTCACCATGGAAAGGAGGAGCAACAACTCCGTCTCCAGTCTCTGGTGGCACAACTCGGCCCGCTGCCAACAAAAGAGGAACAAGACAACATAAAGAAACAAAAAAAGGGATATTGAGGAAGAGAAAGGTTATGACTGTAAGAAAAGGTGTGGATTAGTCAACTTTACCACTTCCTGTGGTTAGAGAGAAAAAGGGAAGTCAGAACTCATTTTCTTTTTACTGCAGAAATATATGAGCATGAGACAACATCCACATATAGCTCATTGCATTTTTTTTATATTTTAAAATAAAGCAAAATAAAACAAATATTTTCAACTTTGAATGTTTTTTATTTTAAATTATTTTATGTTTACTGAAAAGACATAAAATATGTATATATATATATACATACATACACATATATATACACACACACACACACACACACACACACACACACACACACACACACACACACATATATATATATATATACCGGTATACACACACACACATATATATACATATATATATATACATATATATATACACATGTATATATATATATATATATATATATATACATATATATATATACATATATATATACACATGTATATATATATATACATATATATATATATACATATATATATATATATATATATATACATATATATATATATACACCGTATACACAAACACCAATTTTTGTTTGAGGTTGTGAGAATCAACTAAATTTATTTTTTGTCTTTTCCAGATTTCATTGTATTTTAGAGTGTTTTATATATATATACACATACACACACACACACACACATATATATATATATGTGTGTGTGTGTGTGTGTGTGTGAACAAATATTTTTTTTTGCAAAGTCATTATTTTGATTCAGAACAGCGACGTGTCCTCATAGAAGAGGAAGAAAGAGAGGTCACATGCATTTTATCAGCTGATGTGATTGTCAAGATACACATTTCTCACCTGAAGTGAGTCAGAAAGCTCGTTCGCAGACACAACGTCGTCTTCCTCTTCCTCACTGTCCGGGTCCTGTGAGCAGTAATGTGTGCTAAAGGCTGAATGTTCTTCTATGGCCTCCAGCCACCTCTAAAAAATAATACACAGTCACACAAACTTACATAATGCTCTTTACTCTAAATTAAATTACATGAGTAGAAAGGAATCTCACTTTTCTGGTGTCCTCGGGGTTGTTACTCTGTGACACTTTGAAATGGTGAACACTTTCGTCAAAGTATTTGACAGTGAAATAGCAGTTATCCTTCGCTTTAATCTGAAAGTTGCAAAGAAAACCAGTTTTGCAAGTCCTAAAACATGATTAGACATCTTATGATAAATCATAAAATGAATCTCACCAGGCACTGTGCTTGGGTTAGCGGCTTGCTAACTAGTCGGCGTGTATTTGAATCTGCATCTGACCTTGATGAGTTAAAACAAAAGATGAAATATTACAATAATAAATCCAGTTTTCAAGCTTTTGGAAAATGTCTTTAAATTCAGCAATTTTGCCATCATTCAATTTTGTTATATACTAAAAATTCTTTAAACTATAGCATTACATTTTGGGAATAGAGGAAGATGCTCACTTTTTAGGGTACCATGACAAGACTCCGTCCTGAAGAACTACCCAGTAGGAGCGCCAGCCAAAGAACCTTGAGCTCTGCAACAAAAAATCAAATAAAGAAATTAAAGAAATACTTAATAATTAAAGAATAAACAGCAAAAAAAATCTGTAAATCAATAAATGAGTAAATACAGAAAGAATAAATAAACAAAAACGAAAGAATACCAAATAGGCAGAGAGAATAAATAAATAATAAAATGATTACATTAATAATAAATAATAACAGAATAAATAAATATGACTAAATAAACCAATAAATACAAACAATAAATAAAGCAAATACAGAATGAATAAATACATAAATAATACATATTATGATACAGCATACCTTCCAAAGAGGCCCCTCAAATGTTTTAACATGACGCGCCATGCCCTGCAAGATCAAATAAATTCACAACACTGTAAATGAGTGCACAATCAGTGTTACTATATATGCTAATGGACAAGTTTTTTTTAACACATAATTATTACAAAAATATTGCATACACTTGTGAAATTCTTACATCAGAACTGTTCAGTTAAATGCACCTACTTTCATAACATTTCCCGCAATGATCTGCTTCATTTCTGCATCGTTAGCCAAGTCAAAAACAGTCTGATCTGAAAAACAAATGCAACATTAATATATAGCTATGTTGTCCATTTTTAACTCTTTCAATACATCTACAAAAATGTAATTCAATCTAAATCTACATTTGAATAATATATATATATATATATATATATAAAAATCATATATAAAATATTTAAAGATTCACATACATTTAAAGATTCACATACATTTGTATTTGAATCTAAATCTATATTTGAATAATATATTTAAATAAAATCATATATAAAATATGTTAAACATCATATATATATATATATATATATATATATATATATATATATATATATATATATATATATATATAAAATCAATTTAAAGATTCACATACATTTGTAGATGTACTGAAAGAGTTAAAAATGAACTATGACAGTAAAAAAACTGAAACAATAAAAACATTAAGCATATATTGACTTTTAACACAACAGCTTTGAATGCTTAAGAAAAAATGATACTACAAGTTGGCACTCAGTACCGTTTTTGTTCTTGATGTTAGGATTGGCCTTGTGCTGCAGGAGTTTGATGGCACACTGTTTCTGACCCCTGTAAGCGGCGCAGTGCAGCGGCGTGTTTCCCAGCAGGTCCGTGCAGTTTATGTTCAGGGGTTTCTCCAAGTTTAGCTACATGAGTAACAAAAGGGTTATAATCAACGTTTAAACAAAGTTAAATGATGCAGAAGTCTTTAAAATGATTGGGTAAAGGTTACCAGTCTAGTGAGGGTAGATATGGTTCCTTCCCGCGCCGCCTCCAGCAGCAGCTCCTCTTGTTTCCTCTCTTCAGTCCTCTCCGCAGCTAGTTAGTAAAAAAGCAGCAGTAATAATTTAGTGACAAAAGTAATCCCTCAGCAGACTTTATCCAAAGCAACTTCAGTGATTTATTAGTGACATTTCCATGCAATTACCCTCTAACATGCTTTTAATCTCTGCACTCTGGGTAACGTCTTTAGGGATCTCTGCCGTCCCATTGATGACAGAAGGACAAGCGTCATATTGAAGCAGCAACATTACAACCTCCTAAATAGTAAAATCAGCATTCAGTTAGTATTCAATAAGTATTCAGTAAGAGTCCAATAAGTGTTAAGGAATCAGGTGAGTAGTTATTTAGGTTAAAAACATAATATTAATTATGAACATTTTATTAATGATTAACATACTACTATACAATTATATGAAGATGATAAAATTAATAATAATAATAATAAAGGAAAACGTTATTATTGTAATTGAATAATACAATAATACAATACAATTATAACAATCTCTTCCTGGTCATAACAAAAAAAATTAATATTAATAATTTAATAAAAATATTCATTATTAGTATTTTATTAATCATTAGAATATTATTTGCATAATAATAATGAAATGTTAATACTTATTAATACAATTATTATTCTTTATAACTTTATAAAATATATAATAATTAACAATAAGTAATTTTATTAATCATTATTAATACTGTTGTTGTTTATTTCATTAAAATATGTTATGCAAAGTTGTTTTGTGATCTTTGTTTTGAGCAGTCTAATTGTTAAGCTACGCATATTTTAAAATAAAGTAAGTTTATAATTATCCAGAAACATACACTAAATAAATGACTTTACCTTTAATGTTGAGTGCTATTTTCTTTAAAAGACCGTCTAAATGGGGCCATTTATCCATCAAATAACTGAACATCACTCCATCTCTAGCTTATAGCGATTTATGATATATTATAGAAGTAACACATACTTTTCTCCCTGTGAATGCTGCTTTATGGAGGGCCGTGTCTCCAACATTATTTGGCAAATTGGCATCTGCTCCAGCCTGCAGAAAGCACAGATGAGCAATCCAATCTAATAAGCATTCACATATACTGTATACGATACACAGAATGTGTGTTAGATCAATAGCCTGAGATTATTGATACCTTCAATAATTCCTCAACAACATCCTTGTGTCCAAAGTAACTGGCCAGATGAAGAGGCGTCCAGCCATGATTTGATTTGCTTTTGCCTGAAACAATGAAATGTCATTAGAAGTACTCAAAAATATCTAGAAAGATAAGAATCCTCAATCCTCAACCAACCCTTGCAGTTGATGTCGAGCTTAGCCTCCTCCTTTATCTTGGACATCAAAAGCTTCTGGACACCTTCTACGTTCCCGTTCCTGGCATCCCTGAGGAACTGCTCCTCCAGGTCCAGCTCCTCCATGGCTTTACCAACAAAACAAACAAAAAAGCATTACAAACCACAAATCTGAAGTGTGAAGAGAAAGTCCTGTGATACTTCAAGATGTTGTGAAATCTATTGTCATTTTTCTTAATCGAAAATGAAGAGTGCAAATTGTATGAAATGGAACCATGTGATTTCCTTGTTTAGCGTGGAGGAAAAATATGACAAGCACATGACACTAATTCGATGTGTAGGAATTTTCATTCAAAGTACAGCAGCAACCTGAAGAGATATCATCAGAAATAACCTCAATGAAGTTCAGGCTTTTGAGGAATGTTTGTTAATCTCTCAATCATCATTTCATTGCATTATGTGTTTTTCCACCCACAATAAAAACTACAGAGATTGATCATAAAACTAAACCACTTTATTAGAAGATAAAGAGTGACAACTGATTTTTATATCTATTTTATGCAAGTAAACAAGGTAGGATTATCTATAAAGCACATTAAATACACAATGCTTTACAGAAATATGCAAAGAAAATTGTATATTTTTTATTCCTTTGCAGAAACAAGCTTCCATAATTCAAGTCACGTGCTATAAAAACTATGCGATGAAAACAAACAATTTTGATGGGAAAAATACTTAAATGTGTGATAAAATGTCAATTGTCAATTCAAATGGCGGAAGCAAGCTTCCATACACATGAGATCCATATCCATATAACAGCCATGGCCAACAGTTGAGAATGACACAAATATCAATTTTCACATAGTCTTCTGCTTCAGTGTTTTTAGATGTTAGATGTCAGATGTTACTATGGTCTACTGAAATATAATTTGCAAGCATTGCTTAAGTGTTAAAGGCTTTTATTGACAAGTAAGCAAGTGTTGACCCTTCCTTTTCAAGACATCTGCAATTCGCACTGGCATGCTGTCAATCAACTTTTGGTCCACATCCTGACAGATGGCAACGCATTGTTGCATCATCAATGATTACAGTCTGTCAGAATTTGTGGATTTGTGTTCGTCCACCATCCTCTTGAGGATTGACTACAACTTCTCATAGGGATTAAGGTCTGGAGTTTCCTGGTCATGAACCCAAAATTTTAATGTTTTGTTTCTCAAGTCACTTAATTATCACTTTTTAGCAAAGTGCTCGATACATTGTTCGTCGCCAAACTATTCTTGAATAGTCAGCATAAGTTGTTCTCGGAGGATGTTTTTGAACCACTCTTTATTCATGGATGAGTTCTTAGGCAAAACTATGAGTGAGGCACTCCCTTGACTGAGAAGAAACCCCACACATGAATGGTCTCCAGGATGCTTTACTGTTGGAATGACACAGGACTGATGGTAGTGCTCACAAGATTTCTTCTAGATGCCTTAATCGTGAAAGGGGATTCATCCTCAGCAGTACAATCCCTGTAGCTTTTGCAGAATTTCAGTCTGTCTCTGATGTTTTTCCTGGAGAACAGTGGCTTCTTTGCTGCCGTTCTTGACACCAAGTCATCCTCCAAAAGTATTTGCCTCACTGTGCGTGCAGATGTCATTCCTGAGCAAGCTGGTGGTGTCCCAATCCCGCAGCTGAATCAACTTTAGGAGACGTTCCTGCACTTGCAGGACCTTTTTGGGCACCCTGAAGGCTTCTTAACAACAACTGAGCCTTTCTCCTTGAAGTTCTTGATGATCTGATAAATGGTTGATTTCGGTGCAATCATACTGGCAGCAACATCCTTACCTGTGAATCCAAAGCAATGCCGATTTCACGTGTTTCCTTGCAGGTAACCACAGTTAACAGAGGAAGAACAATGATTTCAAGCACCACTCTCCTTTTTAAGCTTCCAGTCTGTTATTCTAACTCAATCAGCATGACTTTTATCTCCAGCCTTGTCCTCCTCAACACTCTCACCTGTGTTCATGAGAGAATCACTGACATGATGTCAGCTGGTCCTTTTGTAGCAGGGCTCAAATGTTTGTTTTTTGGGGATTAAGTTCATTTTCATGGCAAAGAGGGACTTAATTACAAATAATCTGATCACTCTTCATAACATTTTGGAGTATACGCAAATTACCATAATAAAAACTGAGATAACAGACTTAATATTTAATATTTTTAATATAAAAAATAATATTTCTGTCACTCTCAAAACTTTTAGGCACGGCTGTTTGTCATACTATTTGAACCACAAAAGATGCCTCAAATATGACACTCATCAAATGCATCAAATATTAATTTTTTTTTCTCCAAAATAAACTATCAAAAAGATTTTTCAGAGCATTTCAAACGTTAAGCTTTACAGGGTTCAGACGTCGACCTACAAGAGCCACTGAACCCACCAAGAAAGAAAAATGTCTTGGTATGCAGATTAACAACGTCACTTTTAATGCAATAACCATTTGGTAAAACATAAAGCTTTCTTTGTATTAAATGTAGGTCAGCAGTCTAAAAGAAGCATAGTACAAGCCAAACTAGGCCTAAACCACTATTTAACCAAATAAAAGTCAGAAAAAAATTAGTACGGTTTCCAATACATATTTTAAATTCCAAAAGCTGAGTTAACAATCTTTTTTACTGCAAAAACAAGTTCAACCACAAAGTTATGAAAGTGCAGTGCATTGGTACGCCTATAACGGCTGAAATGGCTTGAAGGAAGATAAACTCTTACTGTATGCCATTAAATACAAAGAAAAAGTGGATGGAGCTAAATCATTTTACCGTCATGTGACTTTCTATACCTGTCAATCCTGGGCACAAACTAGTCTGAGAAAAACATCACCAGAAGTGTTCAATTTCATCAACCTGTCTTAATTTTATTGCTTCATATCCTTAGAAGTAGTATAGACAATTTAGACTTAAAAGCATAAAACTAGAGAACACTTATAAAAAGCCTCTTTCAGTTCATTTAGATGTGAACATTTGATATGTTGAGAACAGCAGGATGTGGGTTTAACACTTATGATTTTATGAATTAGGTGAGCACTTGACCATGAGCTGCAGTCAAAAATAGTTAGAGATATATGCAAAACAGCATAATAAAATCCTATATATAAATTAACTGTTATAAATAATCCACTTTCTATAAATTTCAAAGGTAACTTATTAGAAACATTTGCATATGTCTAAAAACTTTACTTAAAAAAATGTATATAAAGAAGACTTGCCTGTGTTTGGAAGTTAAAGCATGGCTTGGGGTTCGAGACAAGCTAACATCCCTAATTCAGAGTCACTCCGGAATAAAAATAAACACATTAAAATAAGTCTTCGATAAATTGTGCTTTATCATTGATTTGACAAAGCATATGATGCACGCTTCCTGTTTGTGTAACTCACACATGTGGTTCTTTCCTAATAGCGCAAAGTTCTTTACAAGCATCTTCAACAAACATCTTACAATATGTTGTGCAACTACACACAAACTGTGCGCGAGACACAGCTCGCGAAACGAACGCGAACACAAACTAACACACGGCAGTATGTAAATGACCAGCTGACTGACAACAACATGCGTGATGACGATGCACTTCCGGTTTCGATGAAAACAGTAAACAGATACGATAAAAGTCTTCAACTACTACTACTACTACTTCAATTACTACTACCACAACAAAAACAACAACAATAATTATACATATATATAGTCATATATATAAAAAATAATAATTGTAAAATTGTATTTATTTATTATTATTATTTTTGTTGTTGTTTTATATATATATATACAACAACAAAAATAATAATAATAATAAATGAATACAATTTTACAATTTTACTTTTTTTTTTTTTTTTTACAAATGTCATATCGCTGCCCTTCATGTCTTTTATATTGAAATATCTTGCGGAAGTTAGTCATCATTATGGAGGGTTTCACAGCGGACGGTGTGTCGGCGCCTTTACCTGGAAGATGTGCTTTTTATGTAGTAAAAAAGAAACGATACTGCAAGATGATTGTTGGAAGTGGAAAAATCTTCTGCGGGGAACATGCAAATGCTGTATGTTAGTGAAATACGTTATAATGTCCATGTTTTCCCCGCATTGTCATCTTCTTATATGGCCCCCATTCATACTAGTAGTTTATCAAATAAGTAACTCTGCTTAAACTTTGATGTCATTTTCATATAGGGTGAAGAGAGTGAGAAAAAACGAATACCCTGTCCTCTGGACCCAAAACAGTAAGACTTTAACTTAAATGTTTGGAGAGGTTTCTCTATTCATAAGTCCACACTGAATCAAAGGGAGCAACACAGCTTCAGATTTAGGTATACAGAAATACTATAGCAAAAAACGAATAAAATATTTAATATGAATATTGATCTTATGTAGTGAATCCTATCAAGTGAATAATGACTGGTATTAAACTGCTCTTTTAGCTCCCTTTGTCACCGAAGATAGAAAAACTAAGCTGTGAATACAGTGTACGATATATTACTTTGATAGTTATTTTAAAGTAATATTAAATCCCAAGCATATCTAATTTTGTTGGCAAAAATGCCAACCCCTCTGTCTAGATTTAGTGTAGATTTATGTTGGTTAGAAGATACATATTTATGTTTGTGTCATGCAGATTATATATATATATGTATATATATATATATATATATATAAAACAGGTAGAATTTTGTTTTATGGCAAAAACCATCTCTCCTGTTTTAATCAGCACTGTATATGAAGATAATTTGGCTAAACACCTGAAGAAATGTAACTCCAAGGAGAAACCAAGACCTGTAAGTATGAATGACTCCACCAACCCTTATCTCTCAACAGTACATTTCATTCTTGTGCTAATGACTGCTATGTTTGATTTGTATGTATTAGAATTATTATGTGAAGGACATCAATGCTGGGTGTGACAGTGAAGGTGAAACCATTGAAGAGGTGATCATACTGTCAATGAGAGCATATATCTAAATTTCATGGCTTTAACTCAGATAAGTGCTTAATGATGTGCTAATGCAGATATCCATTGCTGATCGATCCAAAGAGGAACTGGATGAGTTGATTGTGAAACTCAAAACTGCATTACAAGGTATGCAGGTGTCATTTGGGTTTTATCACGTGACTATTAAATCTGTTTGTTATGCATTAATTAGATCTCAAAAGACAAAAATGGAAAATAAATAGGAGGCTTTGATTAATGTCATTTATATGTTATTATGAGAGATTTTAATATGTTTTTCTTAGGACTAAATACCAAACTCGTTGAGAAAACACTGTCACATTCTGCTCTGTATGAGCCTCTAAATGACCCAAAGAATGGAGATTCTGCTTGTAAACACCTCAAGCAACAGGTAAAGCATTCCACATCTGCCAAACTATACACACTCTATATCAGGGATGGACAACTTCAGTCCTAGACAGCTGATTAAAAACTCACATGCTTGTAGTTTTCTAGGCTCCGTTTAACTCCACCTTTAGACATAAACTCGCAATCTTCCCATTGGTGGAATCCCCACTGCCTTTTTGAGATGCTTTCAACTTCGTAAGGTGGGCAAATTAAGTTTATTTGGACAGAACCTCGATTTTAACAGAGGCAACCAGTCTACTTAATATGTAAACTTCAGGCAGATCCATAGACCACAATGCAACACGACTGTGATGTCAGGAGATCGTGCTTAATTTACTCCCACCCCACACAACTCATATTGACATATGACAGCATGATACTTGTAGCTACGTTAAACTGACTGTTTTCTTTTACTGTAGTTTGTTGTATTGATATCATTTTCATTTGTGTAATTTCTTTGTATTTCTCCAACAACCCAAGCATACATACAGCCCTATAGAATGGTGTGTAAAACAAATTCATAAAGGGGAAAAAAAAACCTGTAAATAATAAATATGTTCCATTGCGGATTCAGGTGTTCAAAGGCTTAGGGTCTTCCATTTAAAATGCATTTCAATGGTTCCACTAGTAGTGGGCACTCATGCAACGTAAGCATGATGTGCATCCGAAGAGAGAAGTTAGTAAGGGAAGGGCGTAAAAAAGGTGTGATTGATTAGGGTTGGAGCTAAACTCTGCAGGACAGAAGCTGCACATCCTTGCTCTGTATAAATGGTCTTAATTTTCAAGAGTGTTCATAATATCTGATTTTACAGGCCTCGATCCTTGGAAACATGGAGGTTCTGGAACTTCTCGGTCCAAACAGATGCTACATAGAGTTTGGGGCAGGGAAGGGAAAACTGTCCCATTGGATTCACATTGCTCTTAAAGCAGCTCAAAATGTCAATTTTTTACTTGTGGAAAGGTCCAGTACTCGCTTTAAGGTGTGGTGTCCTTTGCATGAAGCGATCCTTTCCTCAAATACAGAAAATATTGCTCTTTCTCCTCGAAAGGGAGGTTACATTTGAGTTTTATGTGTTTTTAAGGTAGATGGTAAGCACAAAAATGCAGACTCAACTTTTGATAGGCTTCAGGTTGACATTCAGCACCTTGATTTGCGTGAGTAAGCTTCTCAAACAGGTCCTATTATTGATTTTCTTTCATCTAAATAATTAATACATAATATTTCCTCCTTGTTCCTTTTAGGGAAAGTTCCTCTCCTGAGAGAAAAGCGACTTCCTGTTGTTGGCGTTGGGAAGCACCTCTGCGGTGCAGCAACAGGTACACTAGAATTCAATAAATGTCATGGTATCAGTACTGCAAGATTGACGTAGTATCAACTTCTCCACAGATCTGGCCCTTCGGTGTTTGTTTGAGCATAACTGCAGAGACAAAAATGATGGACCTCCAGCCAAGCGGGTAAAACTTGATCAGACGGAGGCTACTGGTGATGACATGATCCCTGTTCCCTCAACCGAAGGCAGGGAAACTGATGAAGAACTCATAGTGTCAGGACTGGCGATTGCTCTTTGCTGCCACCACCGTTGTGATTGGAGACACTATGTGGGAAAAGAGTTCTTCAGGCAGAAAGGTCTTGGACCAGAAGAGTTTGCTGCTTTCCAGCGCATGTCGAGCTGGGCCACTTGCGGGATGAGAAGATCCAGCTCCAAGATAACAGAAAAAACAACTGAACTTAAAACAGATGAAGAGGAAGAACATGAGATGAGCGAGGAAGCTGTGCCAGATACCCTCAATGGGTGAGTTTTCTTCTGATCGACCAATAAGTATTACGTTGAGGTCATGATTTCATTTGTAAATGTTCCCTCTTGCAGTTTGATGTCCGTTGAAGATCGGGAACAAATCGGGCGACTTTGTAAGCATCTGATTGACCACGGAAGAGTGTATTACCTCCAGCAAAAAGGCTTTGAAACCAGTCTGAGATACTACACAAGCAGAGATGTGTCATTGGAGAATGTGTTATTAACTGCCATTCCCAGAGTCAGTCGAGATGAATCTAAACAGCCTTCTTAAGACAAACAAGCACAAGTGCAGGACACATTTGCATCATTTTATTTGATCAATGTTTATGGATTATTTTATTTTATTTCATCCACAAACATTAGTTATGACGTACTAGCAGGAAGAAGCCACTCCACCAAATGACAGACAACAAAACATTTAAAAGAAAGAAGTGCTCTTCACAGGACTTCACAGGGAGGACAATACTTGACACGATGGACCAGAAGATCAGGCCAAAAGGCAGACGAGCAGAAAGAAGCAAGCAACTCACAAAGACGATGCTGTCTCTGACACGCCATCCAGCGTCACATTTAGCACTGACGTGAAAGATTGGGCTCCTGCAATAGACATTTAATGCAAAATAGGTCATTAAGAGACTTTGAAGGCTTTAATTCCAGTTCTGTTTTATTTTCGTAATGCTTAATAATAAAGTTCTGCTACCAATTTTGCACACAATACATATTGAGTACGGCATAACCTCTTTTCCGGGCTTCTTGGATGTAGTAGTGCATGAACTCGCGACCAAACATCTCCCTGTCATTCTCTTCCTCGTCCACATCCACTTTTAAATCAGGAAGCGTCACGTCATATGTCAAAGGATTGTCTCGGAAATTCACAAACCTGCAGAATGAGCATTTTAAACTTAAAGTAGACACAAGTGCTTCACCATTGCGTTGCAAGTTTTTGCATATATTTGCGTGAAATATGTTCTATGCCTTAGTTTTGTTTTCGTGAAGCTTTTTATGGATCTCCAATAATGTTCTGTGAATTACATAAAACATTTGTGCTTACCTGAGGTTACTCATGCCCTCCATAAGTGTAGGAATATCTCGTAGTTTATTTTTGCTCAGAACTAGTGTGTCCAGGCTTTGCATGCGACAGATGTTGTCTGGCAGGTACTCCAGTTCATTTCTCGGGAGCCACAGGGTGTGAAGTTTCTCCATTCTAGATTAAAACGTGGCATAACGATAATCTGATCCATTAAGTCTTGGTTTGAATAGTAATTGACCAAATAGATTTACCTGTGAATATCATCTGGCAAACTCTCCAACATGTTGCTGCCCATGTCTAGCCACTCGAGAGAAGGAAGGCTGACCACACAATCTGGAATGGTGGTGAATTGGTTCATGGAGAGGTCCAAGTGATACAGCTTCTTTAGATTGCTAAACTAAGGAAAATCAGATTAAAGTAAATACAGGTGATTGGGGATATATAGACAAAATATACGGTGTGTATATAGGCATTCAGTCAGTGTTTTAATACCTGGGTGGGTAGCTCATCCAGATCTCGATTCATTGCAAGTTCCAGTTTCTCCAGATTTTCACAACAACAAAGTTCTTCTGGTACGTAGCTCACTCTGTTATAGCTCAACAACAGCTCTCTTAACCGAGTTAGTTTCCCTGTTGGTTATCAGAGCATATCTGAGAATTACTTTGACTAAAGAAATTCATCAAAGTTTGTTCAGATTCCACCCATTTTTTTACTCACCAATCTCTTTGGGAATCTCTGTGACTGAATTACGAGACAAGTCCAAGACTATGAGACTCTCAAAGCTCGAGATGAACCGTGGGATTCTTTGAAGTCCTGTTCGGTGTAATTGCCATTCTTGAATCTGGGAGAGTTGGACCAAAGCTGGAGGAAGAGTCTGCAGAATAAGTCATGGTGCAAAGAGTGAGAATTGAACACTCAAACCATTTTTTGTTTATTTGAAGATGTTAGACTGATTTATCTGCAAATATCTGGCCAGTAGTATTGTTCTTGACCAATTAAAAGTATTAACTATTTCAGAATCTTTGCCCTTGGAAGTGAGGCGTCACTTCCAAGATTGCGGAAGTCCTGCTTGTAACCGGTTCTACTTGACCCGCTCTGAGCAGAACACACAGCTCTTTTTGAAATCATGTGGTCAATATGTGAATGTAATATAATAGACTGGGACTCACTGGTCTGAAGGTCTGAAGTGGGACATCTCAATTTGGATATTACCATATCGTCACCTTCCTAAAATAATTGCCTTAGTCATTTTTCCAGGTTTCTCAGAAAACTGAACCAATAATTGAATAACACACTTGATAAGCCTAAAGGGGTAGAATTGTATGATCTGTTCAACTGAGGATGCGGAGGATTTTACCAGAGGTGGCCAGCATCATGAGGAGATGACTTAAGCAAAAAAAACATTTTTGTCAAAAAATGAAGGCAATTATTTTAGGAAGGTATCCAACCTTGTCTCCAATGCGTCATTAGTTACAACCCCAAACACACTTGAACCACTTAATCAAGTTCTTTAAAATAACTAGATGTCCAGGATATGTTGATAGCAGGTTCAAGCTAAACTTGAACCTGCAGGAGCTTGATCCTCCAGAAACAAGATTTGGCACCCTTACCCAAAGTTCTGTCCCAAACCACACCCTTAGCCCGTGCAGTCTACAATTTAATCATAAACTGTAGGATGATAATAATCCTGAAAAATGTATCTCCAACCTTAAACACCTGAACCAACTAGTCAAGGTCTTCAGGATTACTAGAAACCTCCAAGCAGACTGAAGGTAACCTCTCAAGTAATCTGGCCCTTGAGGAGCAGGATATGACACTCCTGCCAATTGTATAAAGCTCAAGAGCACAAGTCCTTTAGTTTTGTCCCCCTTTGGGACAAGAAATCTATTTGCCCTAAATCACCCATCTCTCTTCATAACAGCATTGTTTACTAACTTCTAAAGTGAGTTCAAACTTACACATTACAAAGAGCCTTACCTTCCACTCCTCCTTTTCAATCCGAAGGATGACACGTCCTTCCTCAATCACAACTTTTTCCTTTAGCTTAGCTAAAGTGATGCGATCCTCCCAGGCACCTGCTAACCTACACCAAAGATTTTAAACTATTATAAACATTCTTCATACTAAAGTTAACGGCAATTTTGGGATAGACAAAAGCACAGTCTGAAATGGTTCTCAACTTGTTTGGCTCAGGACCCTGGTTTACATTGGACATTGCGTTGACAAGACCCAATGCAACACCAAACCCAAAAATCACAATAAATGTCTGCATCTTTTACCTTGCATAGTTTAACATGGTTTTTAAGGATGAGGCCCTGTCATGCAACATTTCCATGTCACCAACTTGTGATTTGTTTAATTTGACTAGCTTCTACCAACAGGAGAACCACAGAATTCAATTGGACACTTGACCTTTGATGATTAAAAGACTTTTGTTATCCTAACAGTTCATGATTTTATGGTTATTATTTGCACTCAGAGACCTGCAACCCTTTTTTAGGTCATGACCCACAAGAATCAATTGGATCCCCATAGGATACTTGACAATAGCGCACGTACCTACCCACTGCTCTCCTGTCTCTTTGTTCGCTCTCCTTCTTCACTTCATCTTTGCTCTTCTTTATTCTGGTTTCCCACAGAGCCTTGATGGAGTTCACTGTCCCGCAGAACACCGTGACCCCCGTCATGATGATACAGAGCCCCAAATAACACTTCACACACACATTGTGCTAGGGCAGCAGATAAGCCAGTTTACTAGCCAGGAAAAGTGTATGCACTGAAAAGCTATAAACATTTGGGTTTGATATGATAGGAAACATTTGAATTGTGTACTGTGAGTATCATAAGCTGTAACTGACATTAAATCTACTGTGAGAAGGTAAACTAGTATGCCTTAGCAAGTGCTTACCTCTCTCATTGGGTCATATTGTCCTTCCAGCTGCTATATACCATGTTTGTACCAAGTTAGCGTCCATTTGACATGCAGAGCTTCATGCACCAATTGTATAATTCTTCTGATAATTCCAATAAGTGTGTTGAAAGAGTTGACTTTTATAAATAATTATCCCTCAGTGTTTGTCATTGGTCTTCTTTCTTGAAGTGTTACTCCAGTTAGTGTCTATATTTAACATGAGACAACACTGGGAATAGTGTGGTCACATGTTAAAGTTGGCACAAAAGCAGCTGTCTGCTTTCACATACTTTACCACACCAGACATGCTTTCAAGAATAGAGTGACATTAACCTGATTAACAATGTTTTAAAAAAACATGTTACTAGTTTTGCAAATTGTGGACGCTACTCTAGTAGAACTTTTTAAACTCAAGTTAAAAAAGTTTTTTTCAGCTTAACTTTAGTAAATTTCAGTAAAACACGTTTTGTAAGCATTTGACAACAATTTTCAGAGAAACTATAAAAAAACATATTTTTAATATATTTAACATATACATTAGCAGATAGTATTAATAATAATTAAATATTAATAATATTGAAATATTTCCATTTCAAATAAATGTTTTGAACTTTCTATCAAAGAATCTTTAAAAAAGCTATTATGTTTTCTACAAAAATAGTTTTGACATTGAAGACTAGAGTAATGAATGCTGTAAATTTTTTAACAAAGCCGCTTAATATTTTTTCAGAATTCTTTGATGAATAAAATGTGGGAAAAAAGAACAGCATTTACTGAAAATAGAATTATTTTGTAACAATAAACACAAAAGTTTAAAAAAGAAAGAAATTAATACTTTTATTTAGTATTGCTGTGTCAAATTGATAAAAAGTGATAGTAAAGATTTCTATTGTGAGAAAAGATTTCTACTTTTTTATTACACATTTTAAAACAATTTCACTACTTGAAAAGAACAGCACTCATTTGGAGTAAATTGTTTCCAAACTTTTGACATAGCCTACACACATGTTAGATGCAATTAATCGCGATTAATCAATACGACAGTACTTTCTGTCCGATTACGCTACTCTTTATACACTGCAAACAAGACGCAAACCGCAAATAAGGATCTGTTTTTATAGACATATTCAGTGAATGTGTCTGCAGTGGGACTCCAGATGGCTCTGCTGGAGCAGGTCACCCCCGAGTCCTTCAGCTGCCCGATGACTACAAAACACACCAGCTTATATCGATCATACAGCAGCTTCTTCACAGCAGTTTTGATGCGGTCGGACAGTTCCCTGCAGATGAGCGCGCACGCGCAGCTGTACTCCACAGTCTCGAGTCTTTCATCAACGACGCTTTTGATGATTTCACGTGCTCGGTCAGTGGAGAAGCGTCTTTCTGGGATGGTCTGGTAGTGGATTTGCTGCTCGTCTCTGTCTGATGCTAACTTTTGGTTTCTCGGTTTCCTCGTACAGGTTGAGCTGCGTCTCCTCTGGATGGGGATCAGTGAGGACTGAGGGTTTTCCTTGGATGGGAAGCTTTTGCTTTTCTCCTGGGGTCCATTCCTCTGTTTCTTCTCTTTCTTTTGTGTAATTGGATACATCAGTATGGTTACTGTCATTTGTCATATGAAAATATATACAATATACAGTATCTATTTGTAAAAAGTCATCTTTAATCTTTTCCTTATGCTTTTTATGTACCGTGTGTACAATGTACAAATACAACGTGTCTGATGGAAATTACTAAATATTATTACAATTTAAAACAACTATTTTCTATTTGAATATATATTTTAAAGTGTAATTTATTCCTGTGATGCAAAGCTGAATTTTCAGCATTATTACTGTTCAGTCACATGATAATTCAGAAAAAAATTCATTATAAACGTTTTTTGTCACTTTCAAATAATTGAATGCATCCTTCCTGAATAATAGTATCATACACACACACACACACACACACAAATATATATATATATATATATATATATTTTTTTTTTAAACACACATTACAAAAATAAATACATTTTTAATTACTTTAATTGATTTTAGTAACAAAAACCAAATGATATCAGACACGGTTAATTTAAAATAACGTTTTTAATGCCAATTCTGCCAATATTTATAGTCTTATTTTTCTAATTCTATCTTAGATCTAATGCATCTACTTGTATTGATTATTTAAAATCAATTAATTCAGATTAAATCAAGGTTTTTATTCTAATGAATTTGCACCAAAACAAATATAATTTAGTTTAATAAATTTGAATAAATTTGTAAACCTACAAAATGATTAACACAGTTACTTTCAACTAACATTTAAGACATGTAAGAAAATCTTTCCGATATGTATAAAAGCCGTACCTGCATGTTCTTTCGGTAACAGACGCTCAGCTAAAATTCTCAGTTTGTGTTATAGGGATGGAGGGATTAAGCTATAAACTGTGCTGAGAACGAGACACAGGCTCCGCCCCCTACTGATACACTGTTTGACTTGTCTTAAGATCATAAATCCTATAAGACTTACCAGCTGTGTTCATTCCTGCTCTTGGCGTTCAACCACCATGTATGAGATGGAACAATAACATACTGAGCTGAGTATAAAATGCATTATTTAAATAACAGTCTGCAAATAGTTTCTGAAATATACAGTTTATTAAAACACTTTCCTTCGAAATTCACACTTGCACAAAGATCTCTCAAGGAAACTCCCATTATGCAGAACATTATGCTCCAACAAGAATCGTCACACCAGAGAAGATGAGAGGACGCATCGGTACAGATTCCCCACAGCTATTGTTTGAATCACATATACATCCATTGTCCTTTAAAAACAATGACTGGAAAGAAAAACAGCAGTGAAAAAACAAATCGAGAAAGTGTCCTAGTCATTATTTATTTTGAAAAGAAACAAGAAATCATATTTTGCTTCAAGAAAAGTCCATTTTTAGAAGTAGTAATACTTTAAAATGATACAATAATAATAATAATTCTAGAAATATAATTTATTTTTCATGTATTATTTTTAAGATGTCACCCACTAACAAATATTACTATTGTCCATCACTGATTTTAAAAACCCTTGTGCAACAAACACCATTGGAGATTTTACAGTATGCAGAAAGTGAAAAAAACTCATGGGTACATTTTCATATTGCTGCATTAAGTTAATGTTCTCTAACATTCAACAATACGTTCAGATAGATGAAAATCTTTTATCAGTAAGGCAACAAGAGGAGAGAATCACAAGAAAAACAACAAAACGGCAGTTAGTTATTAACTTCACGACATACTTGAAATGTTCTTTATGTGCAACAGTCATGATGGAGACCAATGGCTCAAACGGCTCAGTAACGAAAAACCTTTAGTGTCGGGATACGGAGTCATACGTGACAAAGATGCGCTTGGAGAAAGTGTGCTTTCTATTTTAGATCCAAGACCATGGAGGCGGGGTTTTCAAGGTACGATATCCAGAGGTTGGAGAAACGACACATGGTGGCTCCGTCGATGATTCTGTGGTCTGCGGACCAGCTCACGTTCATGATGTGCGCTTTCACTACCTCGCCCTTGTGGTTGAACCGGGGCAGCACCTGAGGAGGGCGCAAAAAAAAGAAAAAAATCACTTTAAAATTGGGCTCCATTCTAAAACCCTAGTGTGCTGCCTTGAGGCCTACTTAGGCAGCACACTAACTGAACTAGAACCTCATACGTGACCGATTTGGAACACTTTATCTCCCATAATATACATATAGGTCATACAAATTGCACAGTTCACAATTGGTTTTGTTTAGCGTTAGCATGTTGCTAAGCTAACTGCACAACACTGTAGTAAGCATTAAAATACATAATGCACATAAATATTGTGTAAAATCAACTAGTTTGAACTACTCTTCTTAATCTGTTTCTGTACTGAGTGAATAAATCCAATCTTTGTTGGATTTTAGATTTTTTACCCTGACCTTGTAGTAACGCATTACAGGATTAGCTAAGCAAACTCAGCAAAATATAGACCAAACATCTTAGATGGCAACATCTACTTATAGACTATGGAAGTTTGTTTCCACCAGTGAATAAAAAAATAAAAGAAAAAGATAATTGCAAGGTTATAATTGCACAATTCTTACTTTTTGTCTCGGAATTGCATGACATAACCTCACAATTGTGTTATAAAGTCGAAATTGTTCTCAACTCCTTGTCAACTCCTTAGAAGTAAACTTATAACTCATGAGAAAATGTCTCAGAATTGGGAGTTTATATCTTGGAATTCTGACATTATAACTCTGAGAGCATGGCACAAAATCCGAATTTTTCAAATGTAAACAAAGTACAAAAAAAGCATTAGAATGCTAGTTTGAAAAGATGAAACTTTACACACCTGGATTTTCCCAAGAGCACCGATAGCAACCTCTGGTGGTAATACGACTGCCTTTGCATAGGTTCCTCCAATCTGTCCGGAAGATGTTACGTCATTTCCATGTGTAGTTTTGGAATTAACCCTAAATTACAGAAGCAAGCGAAGGTCTTCCTGCAACCCTCAACTTACCGATCCAATGTTTGAGAGCGTGAACGTTCCTCCCGTGAGGTCAACAGTCCCCAACTGTCCTGACGCTCCCAACGACTGCAGGCGCTTGAGCTCCACTGCGATTTCAAAGACACTGAGCATCTGCACGTTCTTCACGTTGGGAACCAGAAGACCTTGACTGGTGTCCATAGCCACTCCAATGTTATGAGCAGCCTGGAGGAGAAAGACCAGTGGTTAATGATGTACCTCGATTGAATCCAAAATGTCATTATTTAGACAGAACATTACCTTATAGGTGATATTTGTGCAGTTTTCATCTAAAGACGAATTAAGGATGGGAAAATGGAGAAGACCGAGAGATGCTGCCTGTTTATGAAGAAAATACCAATATCAAAACTAGGATTGAAAATACCAACATCAAAACTAGTTTCCCCCCTTGACAAATCGCTTTCATACCTTGATGAAGAACGGCATGTAGCTGAGCTTCACTCCTCGTGACTCAGCCAGGCCCTTCAGCTCGGAGCGCAACCGAACCAACTGGCCCAGATCTACTTCATCTTTGTAACCAAAGTGAGGGATCTTCAGGGCTGCTGACATTGTCTTAACCATCGCCTTCTGAATGCCTGTGTAAAGAAATCTTCAAATACTTCAGCGAATGAAACAATCCACAAATCAAAACAAAGCAAGCAAACAAACCTTTTATGGGTTCAGTGCGGTCTTTGCCTGTAAATACAGGTTTGGGGATCACAGGAGTAGGTACACTAGGTGGAGTCGGCTTCTCTCTGGGTTTCACAGCTGGAGTTGAAGGTGCAACAGATGCAGGAGGGGGAGGACAAATCTCCTGGAAGGGTGCTGGGGGCAAGATGGCCCCCGTCTGTCTGGCTATGAAGTTCAAGATGTCTTCTTTGAGAATGCGCCCGTCTTTTCCAGAGCCGATGACTTCGCTTAGTTTGATCTGTGAGGGTTTTGAGAGAAATCTTTTATTTGGTTACAGAGAAATGCCACAAAAATCCTTAGTAGTTCTTATTTGTTATTTCACCCTGCCCCCTATTTGTGGCCATAGTAACAACACTAATTTCTCCAACTATGTGATGCTGACAGGCTAGCCATTTTTCTAGTTACATCTCATGACCTTGATTTATCGGGTTACTGCACTGCCTAGCAACTTCCCATCCTGTGCAAGAGTTTATGACCCTTGACGACAATGGCAAGTCAACCCCCCCACCGACGCTGACGCCATGCTCTGTTTGATTTCAGCATGTTCCCTTGTGACTTACTGCTAACATCCTAATTGCAAGTACAGTTTGAATCTCCTCATAATGCTCCAGGTAAAATGGATTATTCAGTGACAAATAATCTAGGGCAGGACTTAAACCTAAGGATTTTATTTACTTACTGAAGTGCATTAATATATTTATATAAAATAATATTTTTTACTGTCCTAATTTTTGTATGTATGTACAGTAATACCTCGGTTTACGAGTTTAATTTGTTCCAAGAGCTTGTAACCCAAAATGCTCGTACACCAAAACAATTTTCCCCATAAGAATGCACTAAAAATCACTTGATTCGTTCCACACGACCATAAATGCCCATTTTAAAACATTTTTTGGGTTTTACCCTATTACTGCAGTTAAAATTATAACCATTAAGATCTCATATAAATACTAATTAATAATTGACAATTAAACTCTAAAAATACTTGACAATTTACTGTAACGCGCACTTTACCAGTCGCTGTTGGCATGATGGAGACAAGGGGGGGGGGGGGGGGTGTTACAGCTTAGAGAGAGAATTTCGTACGTTCTTTCTATATGCTGTACTGTACGTATATATATTTCAATACGTGAAGAATAGTGATCACAATTAATGCAACAACACGAGGTAAAACCGCTGTAAATCACTTATGTAGATCATTGTGACAAATGATCTGTACAGAGTTATAGCTGTTATAGTATGCTGTTCTCTAAAAGTGTATGACCCTTTAAGAAAGTCATCACCCCCTCCATGCGTTGTACTGAGAACACACGTGAGCCTCATTAGTATGCAAAGAGTGACGCTGAGAAAATGAATGTTAAGGGGTGATAAAGGGCTTGGAACCGTGTCACTGTTTTATGAGAGGCTGTCCTTAGGACTTTTGCACACAAAAATGTGCGTGGGTGAGGGAATATTTTTCTCGCACACAGATACAACGCTCGTACACCGATTTGCTTATATACTAAGTCACTCGTAAACCGAGGTATCACTGTATATATGTATATGTCTTTTTTACTTTAAAAACTTTGTTAAAAATGTTTGTTTAAAATGCAAGAAACAAATACAAAGAAACAAATACATATTTTATGTATAACAAACATTTTATATTTTGTTTTCATAATGTGATGCATTTCTGAGTTAAACTACGGTAAATAAACTAAAATAAATATTGGTGAACAAATATAAAATAAATATATATACGTATATATAATTTTTTATATTTGTTCATCAATATTTATATAAAGAAAAAAGGTTCTGAAACATACATGGTTCTCAGTAGCTAAACGTCTGACGGCAGGGGTGGCCTGAGTCTTGTGACCTTTGATCTCCTGATGTGTGTGTTCCTCTTGGGACATGGCTGCCATCTCCACCACATCCTCCTGAGGACCTTCCACTGGAAATGCCAATGAAAAACTAAATAACCCAATAGCAAATGTCAAATAAAATACCGTCAATACTTACCCTGTCCACCGTCTGTTTCGATGTCAACGAGAGGTTTGCCTACAAGGGCAGTGGAATCGACATCATAGTAGAGTTTTCGAATGACTCCATCATAACGGCTGGTGATCGTGACGGACGCTTTGTCACTCTGGACTTCACAGATGCTGTCAAACTGAGAGACTTTGTCGCCTTCTTTTACATACCTGACGACGATAGACATATAGCGATCTCTGCTGGTAGATACTTGGATGTGTAAAAAAAAATTAATAAATAAAACTTACCATTCTTTAACAGTGACCTCCATAATTCCCTCCCCTATATCGGAGAGCTTGAATTGCATAACTGGCCTTGCTGCAACTGCAAAAAACACCATAAAGCAATCATGCATAGACTGTGTTCATTAAGAGCCCAGAGATGTTCACTACAAACGTTAAAACTCACCATAGCTAGCGCGAAAGAACCGATGCTGTTGTCCAGCACTGAGGGAATATAAGTGGGGTCGGTTTACAAGGCAAGCCGTCTGGACTTTCGAGCAGCAATGCTTATGCAGGCGTGAAGAAACCTGAAAAACACAACAGAACAAAAAGAGTAAATTTTTCAATGTTTGTGATATTTAAAAATCAATGTTGGATGATCTAAATTGTGCCATGCTAAACATGAAAACAAAAATCAAGACCAGGAAACCCAAATTTTTGCTTTAAATTAGACCTGCAGCGACGTGTCGACATAATCGATTACATCGACTACGAAAATGCATCGACGCATCACATTATTTACGCTCATTTATAATAATGGCGGCTTCTTCTCCCAGGCATGAATCCATCACATAAAGTCAGACCACGATCATAAATGTGGAAATCATTTTTGAAAGGACTAATAAAATGATGCTTTGTTCACTCTGTAAACCTCAAAACGACGAGTTGTAAATAGAACAGTGAGTTCTGGGAGGCGCTGTTGCGTCTTTACCTGCTGTGTTAAAGCTATCGGCTAGTGCGCAAACGCTCGATAATAATGCTATAAAGCCCCTACGGCTACAATAAACTGGTCTTTAACTTTTCACTTCAACTTCACTCTGGGACCGATGCTTTCAATGCGTTTAGAAGTTGTTTATGCACACATAGAGTTTCAAAATAAACGCCCATATTTACATTGATACAGTGTCGTAAGCGAGTGCATGTGAACTGTTTGCAAAAAAATAGAACTGCATTTTCCTTTACTATTGGCACGAGTAAATTAAATAAATCATACTCCCAACAACGGTAATTAATAACAGATTATAGTAAACATTTCCTAACTAGGCCTACGCTGTATACATCTTACATTTTGATGATGAATAGTATCATTTGTTAAAAATAGTTTAAAATGCTTCCAGCGTTCATTTAGTTCATAATAAAATGACAAATACACTACCCTTTCTGAAACACTATTAAGATTGTCATCATTCATTTATTGATTTCATGTTGAAATATGTTATTTAATTACTATTGTTTGTTATATTTCTCAGAAAGAGGGAAAGCTAGATTTGAGCAGGAATTCTTTCATAAAAATAATATCACTGTTTTCTCGCCCCACATGGACTTACTGGTAGCATTCTAAACATGACGGTCAAGGATATGAGGGGACTTGACTCCTTTAAACAACATGTCTTTCAGGTTTTGTTGTTGCCCTTATATTAGGCAGTATTTATGTTGGACTTTTTATGCACTGTCACAGAATTTATATGGCATTACTGGTATGTGATGCTCTAAAAAGGCCTCTTCTCACAAAGGATGCATTTATTTGATCAAAAATACAGAAAAAAAAACCAAAAGCCTGTGAAATATTATTACAATATCAAACAACATTACAATATTTTTTTAAATGTAATTTATCCATACTGTATATTCGATCAAGTAAATGCAGTCTTGGTGATCAATTTTCAAAAACATTAAAAATGTATTTTAATCCAAACTTTTGACCTATAGTGTGTGTACGTGTAATTACGCATTTATTAAGTTACTTAACACATACTAATAAAGAAACAAATATATTAATAAGGGACCTCTATCAAAAATATTTTTATTTATTCCAAACCTTTGTACAGTAGTGTGTATATACACCTATACACATATAATTTAGTACATGTTAACAAATACTATTTATGTTTCATGTTTATATTTAATTAAATAAAAACCTTTACATATTGGTAAGTATCCTCTCTCTCACACACACACTCTCACACACACACTCACACTCTCTCTCTCACACACACACACACACACACACACACACACACACACACACACACACACACACACACACACACACACACACACACACACACACACACACACACACAAGCTTTTAGCTGCAGGCTGCTAATTTCTCGAAACCTTCAGTTTTATGCTCGCTTACAGACGACGATTTGCACCTAAACTGCATCTAAATATCAACTGTTGACTTTAAAAGTCATTGCAACTGCAAGCTATGGGTGGGATGAAAGGAAAAAACATACCAGGCGTCTCATAAAAGCGAATGGAGCCCGTACACTGATGACGGCCGCCATGTTTCTCAACCGATTTGGTCTAATCGGAAGTTACATCATACTCACGCCCCGCTCCACTGTCCAATCAGAGGGCTCTGTTTTGGCCAAGGGCAAATATTTCAGAGAATATTTTTAATAGAAAGAAGAAAAAAATCTAAAAAAAGAAAGAAATATGTTCTTTCGGTGCCATTTATTTAATATCAGATTATTCACAGAATAAACTAAGCAGTTTTAGTTCTGAATATAGTTTGTTATCATAGGCCTATCTACATTTCATTATTATTATAATATGTTTAAATTAAATTAAATAAATATTATCATACATAGTATAGAGTGTAATTTTGCATCAATCGGGTGTTTTCAAAACCATTTTTGCTAAAAACAAACAAACAAACAAATGACCAGAATTGCTCAGTACAGTTAATTCTCAGTTCATTCCGAACGAGTCAATTAGTTCACTCGAAACCCGCTCAGTCATATTAGAACGAACCGACCGATGTTACTGAACCGACTCATACAATTCAATGAAAAGTTCCGAATCAGCAGAACGATTCATCCTCAAATCGGACATAGCTCATCTGCGCACGCGCAGAGCTCGTTCACCATAGCAGTGTGACTGGCAAGACGAGTTGCCAGAGTGGGATCAAATTGCCAGGATATTCGCTGAATTCTAATTTGTGAAGTCTAGTCTTCATTTATTTATTTAAATCAGCCCAACCGCGCGTCAAGTGTATTTCTCACTTCAGTTCTAAAGGCCTGTTTCCTTGTTCTAGAGCTTTTGTTGAGAAGTTCGCGTTTATCGCGGCATTGTTTGTGGTCATTTGCCGGTTTATATTAACTTGCATACAGCGCGAGAGTCGCGCTCGGTCTTGCGCTCTCGTTCCCACGCGCGCGACGCTCATCAAGCGCGCTTTGATACATCGTAACAATTTCTCGCTTTTCGCGAAAATGGCCGCAACTATGTTCGAAATGGACGGAAGTGTAATGGAAGGGGTGAGTGTTCATTTTCGAGGCTTTTGGTTTAATATCTCCAATTAAAGTATCAATATCTAATATATTAAAATGTCACAGCAAGAACTAAATATAGTAGTTGTTTGAGAGAAAAATATTCCACGTTTTTCTTTAAAGGGAGGACAGATTTTAAGGGTGTCTGTGGCGCTGAGTTGCATCCAAGGGGCGTCAATCAAAATAAATAAAATCCGAGCTGGCAGAAGCACACCGGGCTTGAGGTACGGATCATTTTGTTTTACACCCATCATATGTTTATTTCTATGTGGCATTATGCACATTTAAATAGTTTTTCATGTCTAAAATGCTCACTATGAGCATCCCCCCCCCCTTTCCTTTCAACAGTGAATCATGAAACAAAGCAAAGTTGGTTGTTGAAGTCCAGTTACTTAATTTACACTTTTCTATTAAAGTCAACCCTATATATGTGACTGTTTATTAAGTGAAGTAGTTGTACTCCTTTGTTTGTCCCACAAAGATGCTGTTAAATACTTTTAACATGTATTTTTAATGGAGCCCTTTGTTAGTTGGCACAGAAGCACATGGCTACTTTCCATGTAATCCTTCACTTTTATCCGTTTAAAGGCCTGGATTCTTCTCAGAGCTCTTTAATGGCTCCATCAAAATTGTCTTTGTTCTGTAAATCATTTGTCTCTTTGTAAATATTAACCTAATGATGCGGCTTGTATACAAAGTTATGAAATCTCAAAATGTGAGGTCTAATTTTCTATTGACAAATGAAGCGATTCTGATTCTTTTGGTCAAAATGAGTGGGTTTTGAATTGCACACACTTAGTTTTCTCTTCGATTGTTATCGTTACACTCACCCTCCCCCCCCCCCTCCCTTTTCAACGTCACCAGGCCTCAGCATCTGTCAGGTCTCGAACTGGTGAGAGACATGTGCAACGGCAATCTGGAGGGAGCCACTGTGGGATCCTCCGAAATAACGCTCACTCCTGGGAAAATCAAGGGTGGGAATCACATCTCCGACACTCATACAGCCGGGTAAGGAACCTTCTTTTTGGCTAAATTTTAAAATGCCTCAAGTTCCCGTAAGCATTATATTGCACAATTTTGCGACAACATGACGAAGCACCCAAGAACGATAACCATAACGAAAAATATATTGCTTAAAATCCATTCTTAATGTTAAACAATGGCAGAATCCATGCCATAACTATAATGGCACAGAGGAACGCTATCATTGGAATCATTTTCACAATTAATTTTTCCAATTAAAACCTTAACAGCCAATCAGAATCCATCCTGCTTTTCATGACATGAACTCAGCACATGCTTATAATAACCCAAATGATGTCACACATTGGTGTGATGCTACTCCTTCTTGGTGTGAACGACGCATCTTAAGTCTACTTTTGTTGTCTGTCGTGTAGAAGTGTGGGTTTGCTGATGCAGGTATCGCTGCCGTGCGCCCTGTTCGCTCAGGGTCCGTCCGAACTGTGCCTGAAGGGAGGAACCAATGCTGAGATGGCGCCTCAGATCGACTACACAATGAAGGTCCGTGTAGATGTGTTTGTTCAATGGGCAGGACCAGACCGGACGTTCTTCTTTCTCTGTTCACGTCATCTCAATGATGTTCTTATCCCTCCTAGGTCTTCAAACCAATCATGGAGAGATTCGGAGTTATGTTTGACTGCGATTTAAGAATGAGGTATTTAAGCGTGACTTTGGTGTAGTTCGATCTGATTGTAATCGGTAAAGCTAAAATGCATTCCGACTATTTTTCGTTGTAAACAGAGGTTACTATCCAAAGGGAGGCGGTGAGGTGGTGCTCAAAGTGAACCCTGTGAAGGAACTGAATCCCATCAATTTGACCGAAAGAGGAAATATAACCAAGATCTACGGAAGGGCATTTGTAGCTGGAGTTCTGCCCTTCAAGGTATAGGATCATTAACCTTTCTTTTTTCAGTTAGCTTTAGTTTATAATTTTTTCATTTATTTAAAATATACTAATTGAAAAAGTCAACCACAACATTAAAGGTGATTCACTAGATTGTTTTTGTTTTTTGTAACTAGCATTGGAAAAAGCTCCTTAACCACAAATGCTTTTCTTTCCTGTTGCAGTTTTATTTTGCTATATATACATTATTTAATGAACGAACTACCAAACACATTTTTTTCATAAATACCAGTGTTGCGGGGGGACGAACTTCCTTTTTAATTTAATTGTTTTTAACTTTTTTTCATAACTACCATTGAAAAAAATAAAAAAAGCTTCTTAATCACAATGTTTTAATCTTTTATTTAATTGACATCTCCTTTTTTCATAACTGTGTGTGTATATGTATATATAAAACCTTTTTTCAAGGTTCCTTACGAACAATTTCTTTCAACAATAAATTTTTATATATATAAATATAAAATACAAATTTTTTTTTTGTCGAAAGAAATTATTTGTGTGTGTGTGTATGTGTATATATATGTGTGTGTGTGTGTGTGTGTGTATATATATATATATATATATATATATATATATATATATATATATATATATATATATATATATATATATATATATATATATATATATATATAAATAAATATACTGTTTTTTATTGTCGAAAGAAATTGTTCGTAAGGAACCTTGAAAAAAGTTTTTTAACATTGAAAGATGTTTTTTATTTTAATCAGCATTGTTTGGTGAAAGTGACACTGGTGTTTATGAAGCAATCCGTTTATTTTCCAACTGCTCTGAACTTTACTCTAAACTCCGGTTGATTTGATTTTGATGTTCAGTTGGCGAAGGACATGTCCACCGCTGCGGTCCGTACTATCAGGAAAGAAATTAAGGACCTGTACATCAACATTCAGTCTCTGCAAGAGAAGGACAAGGCCTGTGGAAACGGCAATGGGATCATGTGAGTACTTCCGATCTCAAACCGTCCACTGCAATTGTTTTGGGGTTTCATTTCCATATGGGGTTTCAGACTAATGTCTTTACATTTTCTGTCTCCTGGCAGAATAATTGCAGAATCATCCACCGGCTGCATATTTGCCGGATCATCTCTTGGCAAAAAAGGTAAGGGTTGTCTGGCTGCCCAGTCTTGAAGAATTAGTACAGTGTTGTAGTTTTGGCACTAGAGGGCGATACTTCATTTCTGCTTTGAGTTTGAGCTTGGTAAAAAACAAGACTTGTTCCCCTACTATTAACTGGATGATTCTTTCATTCTTAAGTTTGCTTGTTGTTCATATTCACAGGTGTGTATGCTGACAAAGTTGGCATCGAGGCTGCTGAAATGTTGCTAAGGAACATCAGACATAATGGTTGTGTGGATGAGTTCTTGCAAGACCAGGTCAGACACACAAACACTCGACTGTTTCAGAGCGACATAAATGTGTGCTTGTCTGGAGGGTAATTATGCATGTCTTTTTACAGCTTATTATTTTTATGGCCTTGGCGAACGGCACATCCAGAATGCGAACGGGCCCGGTCACTCTTCACACACAGACGGCAATCCATGTCGCTGAGCAGCTCACGAACGTAAGTTCAGACACGCATCATAAGGGGCTTTTGCACCAGGTAGTTATAGGAGCTCAGCTGTAGGAAGGTCCCCAAAAACTACCATGTTTCCCCGCAGATAATCTGCACCCTCATATAGCCTGCGGGGCTTGTGGGGAAAAAATGATGCTATAAACCCGCACCTTTATATAACCCGCACCCATAGATTTATGAACTTTTTTTATGCAAGTTCACATTTCAAATTTCGAATGATGCTCGCATGACGTCAATTACCCATAACTTTTCAGGCTCGGTACACAGTGCTTGTGCGCGAAATTCAAACAAGTCAGAATCAAAACAAAAAGAAAAAGCAATCTCTCCCGCTGTGCAGCAGCACGTCCCTTAAGAAGCGTTTTCTACAGCGTGTAGAAGCGTTTTCTACACGTCCCTTAAGAAGCGTTTCTACAGGTGTTGATCATCGGATTAGATGAGAAGAACATGCCCTCATGACAGCACAGCCAATCACGTCTTCTTGCATGATTGACAGGTCAGACAGCCTATCAGCAGCAGCTGTCAGAGTGATAGTACAAGCGCCAGAGACAACAACCCTCGCAAGAAAGAAAAACCCTTACGTTCTTAGGGACGTAACAAATATATTGAAATATTATTACGCTTAAAGAAATTGTGATATAACCCGCACCCTCATATAAACCGCACCCCCTCCATGCGGGGTGTGTAAAATCTGGAATAACCCGCGGGTTATATGCGGGAAAATACGGTACATTTTCCTGATTGCATTCGCCAGTAGCAATGAAGTGCCTGAACTTTGGCGTCAGTCTATCTATTGCTGTTTTCCATGTTTATGGATGTTTACTTGGCTTTTTAAAAGTGGCTGGTGCCAGTGTTTCATGTGGCATGCGCTTGGACAGTCAGCATACTCTTACGCCACTTATAGTTCCTGTTCTGCTGGGTTAGACCTACTATGAAGTTGGAGCTAAAGTAGTTCTCCCAAAAGCCTGCAGATTAGGTACGTCTGCCAATAATCGTAGGGACTTTGACTTTCCTCCGGTGTGGAAGCCCCTGTTGCCACCTTTTTTTTAAGGCCTTTTTTTTCACCTAGTATTAAAATATTATTTGGTTGATTGGATCGCAAGTGGATAATGCTACACACAGCTATAAAGGTGGAGTAAAATGTGAGCTTGTCCACTTTCAACTACTTCCAAATGTAGTCGACAAACGTTCTACGAGATTGCTTTTGTAGGGTAAATGCACATGTGGTTGAATGAGTTCGAACAGCCACAAAAGACCACCTACGGACCATAAACATTATGGGAATTGTACTAGCCAGATGGGATTTAAACTTTTGTAGGTTTAATAATAATAATAATTAATTTATATAGCGCTTTATCAAAGACTCTCAAAGTCACTTTTTTACATGGACGGGGGGAATCTCCTCAACCGCCAGTAATGTGCAGCATCCACCTGGATGATGCGACAGCAGAAATATTGCGCCAGAACGCTCACCACACACCAGCTTATTGGTGGAGAGGAGACAGGGTGATGAAGCCAATCAGAGAAAGGGGATGATTAGGAAGCCATGATGGACAAATTTGGCCAGGATGCCGGGGTACACCCTTACTTTTGCGAAAGACATTGTGGGATTTTTAATGACCACAGAGAGTCAGAACCTCGGTTTAACGTCTCATCCGAAAGACCAGGGTGAGCACCCCCTGCTTGCCTCCTAACACCACTTCCAGCAGCAATCAAGTCAGTCACCCATCCAGGAAAAGAACCACGCTCAGCCCCGCTTAGCTTCCATGGGCAACCAGTTGTAGGCTACAGGGTGACAGTGCTGCCGGCGGTTTAAAGACGAAAAACATACCAAGCACAATGTTTTCTCACCATTCCTGATTTCTAACACGCATTCACTGCGTTCGGCATGATCTGAAAAGGCCCGTACTGTTATCCTCCTCTTAAAGAAATCAGGACCGACGTGGACAAAAGATGCCAATGGTTGTTTCTCCCTCTCTACTTGTGATCTGATCGAACAAAACGCATCTAAATACCGGATGTAATCAGAGTATTACAACTACTAATAACTTGTATTATAACTGTAATACAACTACTACAATCAACAACAATTTTCTTTGTTTTGCAGGCGAAATTTGTTATACGCAAAGCAGAGGATGAGCTTGGCAACACTGACACCTACATTATCGAGTGCCAGGGAGTGGGCACAACTAATCCTAACTTGTAAACGCACAGATCTGTCGCACTTGGCTCGTCCCCAGCCAAGATAAGGAGGAATTGTAGCAGAGACACACTACTACTGTAACCGACTGGATGACGCAAAGATAGGTTCATCATCTTTACGTTCTTCGCGATTACAATTAGCTTTTTTGCGCTGACCAGCAAGTCAGTCCATATTTGTCCCTTACGACTGTTGTGTCCCCCTCTGAAACTTTTGTTGTTACTCAGGGTATTGCCTTACACTGTAATGGAAACGGATAGTTTTTACTCGCAATATTCTCCCAGTCCTGTCGCGTCAGTCAAATTTGCTTTCCGCACGCTAACACAAGCCTTAAAGTTTCATTAAACCCTTTGGATACTGCGGTCTGCTGTTAACGATAATTATAGCCTAACCAATTTGCATGGACGTAGAAAAATACATGTTTATCACCGGTAAATTTAGTGCACTGTGTGTACACGGAGGAAAAGTTTTCCATCCAAGTTTTTGGTTCCATGTAGCTGCTTTTGTTTTTTTGTATATTTGTTATTTAAGTCGGGTTTAAGAAACAAATTTCCGAGAATTCATTGCCATCTTATTCTATTTCCATAGATTTTAATTTTGATTATGAAAATGTTTCATTTTTGGTTTATTTATAAGATGGAATTTCAGTTTTTATTTTTAATTTTTTTCGGGCTACTTTAGGTGACCATGTACTTTTGTTGTTTGCATTAACTTTTTTATATATATATATCAATTTTTTTTGAGGAAAAAAAATACAATAAAATGAGTGATAGACATGCAACATTCTGTTTTGATTGTGTGGTTCTTTAAAAACAATATCCACCGTATTCATCAAATGTGTTTGCTCTTTTAAAAGTGAACTGTTGTAATCTAATTCACGCTTTGGCGACTTTTCACATTCATTTGTCTGTTAAAGAGCACTTGGGGCATTTAAAGCTGTTTTATACGCTTCACATAAACGACTTCTCTAAAGTGAAAGTACTTGTCGGCTTATAGGCCAAATCTTCACATTTAGCTCACCCTAGAGACAGCCTACAAGTGTTCACTGTTGCTGGTCCAACTGGAGTCTCTTCCCTCGGCTCTTTTGTGCTCCGGGCCTGAACAATTACTGCCGGCAGATGCCAGGACAATACAGGGAGCAGAAGAGAATAGGAGAAGCCATGTGATGATGCGTGAATATGCATAGAGCCCTTGGGTCTGGAAAGGGCACATCTACATTGTTAAAACGAGAAGCCTCCCTGTGGGGGGAGGTGGGTGTGGCTTCGAAAACGCATTCAGTGGGCCGTCAGTCTGATCGTTTGGCTGTCCGCTGCATCTGTTGCTGTGGGGAGTAATTAAACGCTGGCAAAGCGGAAAAGAAAGTATTTGCATATGGTCTGGGGGATCAAACAACAAATTAATTCATTTTAAAGCAGGTTTGTTTTTAAATATTTAAAGGTTAATTTTGTAATTGAGATTTTGCGATTAATTTTGAAACTCGGATGTTTTCATTGATATAAGGTACGACTATGTGAAGCTACTGACCAAAAAACATAAGGAAAACCTTTGCACATGGGAAGAATAATAAAAACAAACTTATTAAAAAACATTATATTTATAAATAATTTATTTATTATTATATTGCCGGGTAAATTACTTGTAATATTTTGTAATTTCGCTGATAAAATATATTTTACCTAACCCAACTATCTAGGATAATTTTGTACCATATGAATATAAAAAGAGAAAGAAAATCTATTCCATTCTTTATCAGCAACATGAAGTGTTAAATAGTACATTTTAGGATTTGTGGTGGAACTGCAGGGTGTTTGTGAGTTAATGAAAAGCTATTACTTAATTAAATCGTAAAAATATAAAATGTATAATTTCAAAAACAAAAAATATTTTCACAATAAAATGGTTACTAAAAATAAAATAAAAAAGCAATTGTTATTAATCGATGTGTGTATTAATCTTTGAAGACTGCTCACAAAAATCACTAAAGAAAAACATTTCATATGGTTGTGTTTTATATTAATTTTATAATTAGGATTAAAGTCCATTTTAAAACGGATTATTAAAAAAAAATTGTGTATATATATTTATGTAAAATTTAGCCTTTTAGGGGACTTGTCACAATCAACCTGGTTTCATCCAATAGTTTTTATATTAATTCTGATAATTGACACTTCATTAAAAAAAAATAATTGACGTTACTACCAAAAATGTACCTGAAAAAGATTGTGAAAATCAGACAATCTACAGCCATGCATTTGTACATAAATCTAGTTGTTATAATATCGCTGTAGTTACAGCTGAGTGAACAAAGTAATGATTTTTATGACTTTATGGTGCACAAAGATTATGTCAGACAATGACAGGTTTATACTTGACCGACTTTGACATGCAGCATAATGATTCATGCCAGCCATTATACCTGTAATGTTCAGTGGAGTAGAACTTGCATAACTTTTGTAATTAAATGAATAGTATGTTGGTTTTTAATGACTGTATGGACTTTGCACTGCATTAGATTAGATATGGTGACAAGACAGATAATATGAGCACACTGTATTTGCCAAAGCATGAAACTCCATGGTGATAAATATTTTTGAATATGGCGTAACATATAGACTATCAATCTAGGCACATGTTATATATATATACACAAAATTATAATTTATATTAACACCTTTAGTTTCATTTTTTTCAGTTAAATTATGAGTCTTTTTGTTTTTTATCATTATTATTGTTTGTATTTTTTCTATTATTATTTTCTATTATTCTATTATTTTGTATTTTTTCTATTTAGTTTATACTAATTTTAGTTTTAGTTATTTTAGTGCATAAATTAAACTAAATGTCCTGTTACCTCCTGGTAGATAGCATCTATGTGCTTCCATTAAATTCATTTTAAATGACGTTTATTATAATAATATCTTATTGTATTACAGTAGATGTTGTACCAATAAACAATTATTTTCAGACAGATTTTAAACACTTTAGACACTGTGATAATGTAAGTATCACATTAATTCTCTTTTTCAATCTAGTTTGGCTACTGGCCAAGAAAAAGAGGTTCCATGAAGAATCTTCATCATCCATAGAACCTCTAAATTCCACAAATGGTTCTTTACAGTGAAAAAAGATAATTCAAATATTCTTCAAACTTAAAAAAAAAACTGATTCTGTTCACTGAAAGGTTGTTTGTAGAACAAAAAACGTTTCTTCCATAGCATCATGGTAAAAAGCTCCTTTGGGAACCTTTTATTTTAATTTGAGTGTACAGAAAGTTGCCTATGTGACCTTGTTTACCTCTTTAAAACCGTGTCAGTAGCTGACCTCAAAACTCAGTGAAATCACTCTTCATTTTCACTAGCACATTCACCCCCTTCATGAAACCCAACTCAATATGCTTCTTGCCCACTAGCTTTTCCATGATGTCAGAGCAGCATGTGAACCTGTAGAAAACCCACAACAATAGCCAGCCTGCTCTAGAAAGCATTGATATACTCTGTGACGACCTGGAATGATATCCGGAGGACGAAACGTCACATTAGTGCACTCCGCTCGGAAAAGTAACGTGAGGAACCTTGAAAGTCACACCTTGGCAGGACTGTAACACGAGCCCCTTGTGAGGAAACCTGAGTGCGCCGTGTGAACCGGATCCTCCCTGTTCCATTGGCACACGCTGTCCCGGTAGAGTAGACCACTGCACATTTTGTGCTCTGAATGGTCCAGGTCTGTTCCCGAGGGTCCCATCAAACCCGGTTCTGCTAAACCCCCATGAAGGCATGTCAGACGTTGTGTCCTGGAGATCCCAGGAAAATAGCGAATGGAACCAGTCAGACACAGCCGTGAACAAAGTCTGGATCTCTTTGGTTGGAGGTAAGGATATTGTTTATGTACAGGAAAATATATACGCCATGCAAAAGGTTTTCTCTTGGAGCTCGAAAAATCTTGTGTGATGACTTGAAAGTTACACGTGACACCTGTCCTCCTCAAATCAACTGGAGTTGTAGCATGACACCACATGATGCATTGATTTCTAAAAAAGATGAGTTTTGTTTGCTAATATTTATTTTTTTACATTTATAAAAAAGCAAATTTTATATTTTAAAATAAAAAAAATTGGGGGGGGATGTTAAAAGTTTGGATTTTATATGAATTAAAATAAATAGTTGCATTTTAAATAATATTTATTCATTTCTATTAACTAATTAATTAATATTTAAATATTTAAAGGTAGAGTGTTGAGAATCATTTTAAAGTCTGGAATTTATTCATTTTTTATATTTATACAAATACATTTATATATTATATTTGACACTGTAAAAAGTTATGATCAATAAGTTATGACAACATATGTTTTAATATTGCTTTGACTCATCAAAATAAGTTCAGTGATTTTCAAGTTATACAAGATTAAACTCTTTATATGTCAGTTTATATATAATTTAAATAAAAAAAAATAGAAAAATAATAATAATAATAATAATTGAAATAACTTAAACATCCAATTAATTTAAATTAATATACATTATATATTAATGATTAATAATAATTGTTCATCCTTAATAATTGTATTAATATAGATATATATTAATCCATAAATGGCATTTTAAGATTCATGTTAAAGTTAGGATTTTCAAAATTGTTGATTTTAACATGAATTATTATTTTGTTTTATTGAACTAATTATTATTAACAAAATATTTTTTGCAATCAAATTGTTATCACAACTCTTTTTCTCCATGAGAAAATACCCAATTTTATTTCTTTTGGTTGCAAACAACCTTTCAGGCTCTACTAAAATGCTAATAGAATAATAACAAAAAGAAGCACAAGCTAGTTCCTACGCCAAGGGGCAGCAAGTTCATTTTTGTTTACTCATTTGCAGATTATTCAAATCCTACGCGCGATGCACCAAAACATCCTGGTTTGCTTTGTTTGCTGCCTAAGCACATAAAACAATACCGAAAGATCAGACTGAATGGACCCATATTACTAATCTCCTTCATGATGTCCATCTGCTCAAGCTGAACTATTTAGAACCCGGTGTGGACAGTCGCTCCGTGATTTCTCCAGCTGTTGTTGTGGATGACCCTAATAAACAGTCTGGTGTGGACGAATGATATTTGAGCTCAGCATTACAGATTGTCTGGCGACTCGTGTGTTCACAGATACTATCTGCCATAATGGAAAACAAATGTCTACAAATTAGACAGACGGATGGATAGATAGATAGATAGATAGATAGATAGATAGATAGATAGATAGATAGATCAACAGACAGACGGACGGATGGATGGATTGATGGATAGATAGATAGATAGATAGATAGATAGATAGATAGATAGATAGATAGATAGATAGATACATAGATAGATAGATAGATAGATAGATAGATAGATAGATAGATAGATAGACAGATAGACAGATAGATAGATAGATAGATAGATAGATAGATAGATAGATAGATAGATAGATAGATAGATAGATAGATAGATAGATAGATAGATAGATAGATAGATAGATAGATAGAATGACAGATGGACGGATGGATGGATGGTTGGATAGATAGATAGATAGATAGATAGATAGATAGATAGATAGATAGATAGATAGATAGATAGATAGATAGAATAACAGACAGACGGACGGATGGATGGTTGGACAGACAGATAGATAGATAGACAGACAGACAGACAGACAGACAGATAGATAGATAGATAGACAGACAGATAGATAGATAGATAGATAGATAGATAGATAGATAGATAGATAGATAGATAGATAGATAGATAGATAGATAGATAGATAGACAGATAGATAGATAGACAGACAGATAGATAGACAGATAGATAGATAGACAGACAGATAGATAGATAGATAGATAGATAGATAGATAGATAGATAGATAGATAGATAGATAGATAGATAGATAGATAGATAGATAGATAGATAGATAAATAGATAGAATGACAGATGGACGGATGGATGGATGGATGGTTGGATAGATAGACAGATAGATAGATAGATAGATAGATAGATAGATAGATAGATAGATAGATAGATAGATAGATAGATAGATAGATAGATAGATAGATTAACAGACAGACGGACGGATGAATGGTTGGACAGACAGATAGATAGATAGATAGATAGATAGATAGATAGATAGATAGATAGATAGATAGATAGATAGATAGATAGATAGATAGATAGAATAACAGACAGACGGACGGATGAATGGTTGGACAGACAGACAGATAGATAGATAGATAGATAGATAGATAGATAGATAGATAGATAGATAGATAGATAGATAGATAGACAGATAGATAGACAGATAGATAGATAGATAGATAGATAGATAGATAGATAGATAGATAGATAGATAGATAGATAGAATAACAGATGGACGGACGGATGGATGGTTGGATAGATAGATAGATAGATAGATAGATAGATAGATAGATAGATAGATAGATAGATAGATAGATAGATAGATAGATAGATAGATAGATAGATAGATAGATAGATAGATAGATAGAATAACAGACAGACGGATGGATGGTTGGTTGGATCAATAGACAGATAATTAAATGGATGGATAGACAGATCAACCAACAGAATAGACAGATAGATAGACAGATAGATAGATAGATAGATAGATAGATAGATAGATAGATAGATAGAAATAGATAGAGAGAGAGATAGATAGATGGATAGATAGATAGATAGATCAACAGACGGACGGACAGACAGATGTTTGATGTAGATTGATATTTTAAAACTTTAATATACAAAAAAATAAAACAGGGCATTGAAAAGAAACAACACAAGATCGAATTGGAAATTGAATGCGCAGGTTGTTGTCTCACCGAGAGTAAAACAAATGCGTTTCCTGATTGGTCGAGTGAGAGTTAACCCGAGTCCCAGCCTTCCGCGCATCTGATTGGTCCGCGCCGCACCACGTGACGACCCTTTAAGATCTCTCTTGACCGTCTGCGACCATGGCAAAGGAAAGATCTGCTCCTCCTGCCCAGGGCAGAGTCACCGCGCGAGGGCTCGCCGCTCACATCTGTCTGGTCTGAAGCGAAAACGCATATATATAATACGACGAATGCTGGTTTGGCAGTGCTCGCGAGGGAAAAAAGACCCCGGTGCGGATCATTCACGCACTTTTACGCGGGACGCGGGAGTTGAGATGTCGAAATGACGCACCTTGAGTTGTTTTAACAGCTTGGGAAGTTGCAGATTCAGGTGCCTTATTCACGCGTTTCGTCGGGCTTCTTTGCTCCTGAACTACTCGGGTATTTGCGCCATCAGTTAAGAGAGAGAGAGAGAGAGAGAGAGAAAGGAAGGAAGCAAGCGGGCTTGAAACAGCTGTGGTTTGTTGTTTTAAAGTCGCTCGCGCGCGGTCGACTCGAGACAACTTAAAACATTCCGCGAGACCTACAACCTTATTTAAAATGGCTGACGATAATGATTTAATAGGTGCTTCTGAGTTTCTTAAAGGTGAGTTTAAGTTTTCTGTTTCATTGTGTTCTCTCAGATTTGTTTCAGCCATTATATAGTTAGAAGGATGCGTGTAAATAATTATCTGATGCCAATCTTTTCTGTGTTATCGTGTGTGTGTATACATATTTAAAAAAAAAACGTAATTATTTTTCATGAAAATATGAGATAAATGAGCAATAAACAAACACTGCATTTATTGTTAACCTTTTTACATGTATTTAAATAAATTGCCAATAAATGCTGTTTTTGTTGCTACATTTATTTTCTCTTATTTGCATGCAAATACTGTATTCTACTCAAATTTTTTTTATAACATATAAATTCATATGGTAATTCATAAATCCTGTTCCATGAAAACTACTTCCAATGGTTTTAACTTTTATATGCAACACATTATGACCGCATCTCTTTGAGGAGTGTCTCATCATCTTTATTTTTAGTAGAGGACAATCTAGTCATCCCTGTTGTCTTTTTTGTGAAGATGATTATTGAAAATGTATGTATTGCAATATTAGCATTATAGTCTATTATTAATTATCTTTATAGTGTCCTCAGACTCATGACTTCAACACTGTTATTCTGCTCTATATCTAATACTTGTATTGTGTTTTTCCATTTAAAACAATGCGGTTTATATTCAAGTTTATGGATTCTTTATCTGATAGAGCATGTAAAATCACCCACTTAATTTAATTGCCCATGTTGATTCATTGATGAATGGATTTGATTTGTAGTGGCACTTATTTTGGTCAAATTTGAAGCGCATTTCATTTTCCTCTTACCATTTTGACTAACATTCAATAATTTTTTTGTGTATTTAAAGCTACAGTCCAGTGGATAAATCCATAAATGCACATGATTAAACCCAAGCCGATAAAATCTTGTCCCTGAAGAGTATTAATAGTTGTTTTATAACTGTACCAGCTTGTTTAATTGACCGTGTGTGTTTTTCCTCTCTTTTTTTTTCTTTTTTCAGATCGGCTCTATTTTGCAACATTAAGGAGCAAGCCGAAAAGCACAGCGAATACGCATTACTTTAGCACGGATGAGGAGTTTGTGTACGAAAAGTGAGTTTTGCCTCCCTCAGTCATTTTTTTCAGAGCCAAACCCCCCCAGCAGGCGAGAAATGGTTCCAAAGTCTGTTATGTAACTCTGTAATAGAACGCATCCTTTTGTAAAATTGCTTTTTTATCTCCAATGTTCCATAATGGACCTGTCAGTCATTTATTTAGAATTTCCGGATGTGGGAGGATTTGTGAAAAAGGGAACTGATGTCCTTCACACCATTCTGTCAGATCATTTTGACAGAAAACAACTCTGCCTTTCTATATCAGATTAACATCTACCATGGCTTGTTGCTTGAGCCATAATCCATCCAAGTTAACAGTAAAAATATTGAATAGATGCATGATTTTCTTTGTTAAACAATGTTGTTTTTCCTCTTTTATAGCTTTTATGCAGATTTTGGACCCCTCAACCTTGCCATGCTGTACAGATACTGCTGTAAACTCAACAAAAAGCTCAAGGTGAGTCAAACACCCGCTTGATTTATTACGTTCCTCCTGCAGAATGTGCAGTATGTAGCTACAACAATAAAAAAAAAAAGCTGAGGAATTTGCACTCACACTCCCTTTGGTTGATATTTTGGGCTGTCTGATGTGCTGACCTTTCCTTTGTTTGTAATATGGGATGGGAATTTAAACTTAATGATACAGCATTTGAGCTTCAGCTGCAACTAGAAAACATCCCGTTCAGTCCTCCTTCATTTGAACTAAAAGCAACTTTGACCACAGACCCGATAGGATGCATCCCGTACACTCACCTAAAGGATTATTAGGAAAACCTATTCAATTTCTCATTAATGCAATTATCCAATCAACCAATCACATGGTAGTTGCTTCAATGGATTTAGGGGTTGATCCTGGTCAAGAATCTCCTGAACTCCAAACTGAATGTCAGAATGGGAAAGAAAGGTGATTTAAGCAATTTTGAGTGTGGCATGGTTGTTGGTGCCAGACGGGCCGGTCTGAGTATTTCACAATCTGCTCAGTTACTGGGATTTTCACGCACAACCATTTCTATGGTTTACAAAGAATGGTGAGGAAAAGGGAAAAACATCCAGTATGCGGCAGTCCTGTGGGAGAAAATGCCTTGTTGATGCTCGAGGTCAGAGGAGAACGGGCCGACTGATTCAAGCTGATAGAAGAGCAACTTTGACTGAAATAACCACTCGTTACAACCGAGGTTTGCAGCAAAGCATTTGTGAAGCCGCAGCACACACAACCTTGAGGCAGATGGGCTACAACAGCAGAAGACCCCACCGGGTACCACTCATCTCCACTACAAATAGGAAAAAGAGGCTGCAATTTGCATGAACTCACCAAAATTGGACAGTTGAAGACTGTAAGAATGTTGCCTGGTCTAATGAGTCTCGATTTCTGTTGAGACATTCAGATGGTAGAGTCAGAATTTGGCGTAAACAGAATGAGAACATGGATCCATCATGCCTTGTTACCACTGTTCAAGCTGGTGGTGGTGGTGTAATAGTTTGGGGGATGTTTTCTTGGCACACTTTAGGCCCCTTAGTGTAAATTGGGCATCATTTAAATGCCACGGCCTACCTGAGCATTGTTTCTGACCATGTCCATCCCTTTATGACCACCATGTACCAATCCTCTGATGTTACTTCCAGCAGGATAATGCACCATGTCACAAAGCGCGAATAACTTCAAATCATTTTCTTGAACATGACAATGAGTTCACTGTACTAAAATGGCCCCACAGTCACCAGATCTCAACCCAATTGAGCATCTCTGGGATGTGGTGGACCGGGAGCTTCGTGCCCTGGATGTGCATCCCACAAATCTCCATCAACTGCAAGATGCTATCAATATGGGCCAACATTTCTAAAGAATGCTTTCAGCACCTTGATGAATCAATGCCATGTAGAATTAAGGCAGTTCTGAAGGTGAAAGGGGGTCAAACAGTATCAGTATGGTGCTCCTAATAATCCTTTAGGTGAGTGTATGTCTTTAGCCATGTGCCTCCTGTCTTTTTAGTCTTTGCCTTACTTCTGGTATTTTAATGTGGACCGAGAGTGTCTCATGAGACACACAGGATGTTCTTGGCTCAAGGCCTTTATGAAGCTAAGCAGTTCAGGCCATGAAGAGATTTCGTCTTGAGGGAATTTTCTTGGTTTGGTTTATTTGCATAATGCTGATTACCACAAAAATTAATATCCACTTGACTCCTACTTTAAAAAAAGCAAAAAAATGTGATTTATAATAACTGACGAGCTTACAATGCAAATTAACTTTTTCTCTAGTATGGTAACAAGACTTCTTTTCTATGTAAAGTTTTATATAAACTATGTCATGACAAAGCAGTAAACCCTAAAATTACTGTAAAACTCTTTATACGGCTTTACGGCTCAAAGAATGCACAGGTTTTACTAAGAACAATTAATAGAAGCGCTTTGATAAAATCGAAATGCTTCACATTTCTGCTTTTAAATGTTCCATATATTGGCCAAATATCTACTTTCTGACCTTCATTTTTGCTTTAGGGAGAAATTTTATTGTAACTTGACATTATGTTGGTTGCGCTTAACCCGAACCATTCCTTTATTCCACAATTAAACTATTTAAAACCAAACCTTAAATATGATCCCTAGTCATTGAACAAGTCCATTTAGTTTTGGTCTATGAAGGTCAGTTGAACGAACTGCATCTGTTATACGTTACATCAAGAAACTCTTTGGTAATTTCTCTCAACCTCTCCAAGTCAAGTCTTAATCCATTGGTTTTATAATTTGTCACTTTTATCTAAATGCTGTTCTGGGACAATCTTCCCTTAGCGTAACCTGGGGTTAATTAAGTGCCTTGCACAATATTGGGTCACTTTGAGGATTGAACTGATCACCACCATATTTAAACTATCCACAAAGTCCAATTTTTTTTCTTGCAATTGTTATGGACCATAACAGGATATCGGCAAGGTATCTTCTTCAATCTATTTCAACCTCTGTACTTGCTTATGTCACCATTCTTGATCTCTTAGGCCTGATCCTCTGTCAGATGTAAGAAATGTTGGGATTAGACGTGACCTTTTTTCTTTCATTCAGACTGTAGCAGCAGCCACTGGCATTGGCTTTGTTGTGTGGTTCATGCGTGTCCTGAGGATTTATGGAGGGGGATTATATGTCAGAGGGCTGCACGCATCATTTGTAATGGGGAGGGGTGTGGGACCCATTTGATTGCAAATATAGACACCGTTTATAGGGCAATGCTTGCTTGGGGTGGGTTCCAGTAGGTACTACTTACTCTGGGTTTTTCCTAAGGTGACTGACCCTAGTTGCTTTCCAAAACTTGGTGAGCTGCCTTGCTTGCTACTACCTACGAAGGCAACTACCTTCTAAGCTAGTATCTTAACTGAAGTGGAACCCCATAAGTGACTGACTTGGAACGCTATGGATCCTCAGTGCAGTTTCAATAACTTTTCTTTTGTCTGCCTTTTTCATTTTGTTTTAACTTGATGCAATGCGAGTGCGTGATTACCTTCACTAAGGATACTTCTGGTTCTACCTACATTTTTGATAATGGATCTTCAGAAGTACATTCCAACCACACCTGCCTTTTGGAATCTACCTTTGTGTAGATGCGCTGTCTATTTAGGTGGTCAGTTGGTTTTGTAACAAAGATATAATATACTTCTCTTTTATCAGAGTTTAGAAGTATAGTTGAGTTTAATCAGCTTCCAGGAGCGTAAAACGGTTAAAACGCCAACTTTAGTTTCCAATTAGCCTATATTGAGAGGTCAGCAAAGAGGACGAAACCCCAAAGCACACAAGAAGTTTATAGTATCCATGAAGTGTTTAATTCTGCTGACATGTCCACTTTAAGGTAAAGGATGGTGTTTGAATAATCAATCCTTTTATCTTTGTGTTTTGTTCTGTGTTTCTAAAGCTGGCAAGGTGTAGTTCTCTCATGTGTTCATGTTTTGGGATGTTAAAGGTAAAGTCCTGTGGTAAAACAAGCATGATGTGTTTTCTTCCTAACCACTTTCACTACGTCCACACCCATCCAACCACATGTGAATGTACCCGCCTGTTTCTAATTTACAAGTTACCTTAGAGACTTTTTTTTTCTCCTCTAACCTTACTGGTTTTGGCTTGTGTGATTGGTTGTACGCTGCAGGAAGGGAGGTTTTGGTAATATCTGGTTCTTATCTGATCAGTTTTCTAGCATTGCTGAGCAGAGTTTGTGCAATCTCAATTTGGTGGATTTGAAGCACAATCTGATTTTTTGTTTTTTGAGACAGTGATTTCTTCCCCTCTCTAGCATAACCACCTTCTGCATGTGGATGTTGCTATTTTAAATAAAAATGAACTTGCTGGGTGGTTGTTAACTTTTATTTTCCTCATCAATTTGCCTGGAAAGTAAAACTCTGTGAGAATAGCTAGTTATTCAGTCTAGTTGACTTCCAATATGGTTTTGCTTATTGATTTACTTTGGAAAGATGAAGTTTCAACCCGGTTACTATGACTTGGAGGAAAAGATGAACTCTAGATCTTCACTTTTCAATCTAGTTGACTTTCAGCGTTGTCTTGCTAATTGATTCAACTTGGAAAGATAAAAGGGTTCAACCCTGTTACTATGCATTTCCGAAAGTTTATGCTTAAAATGAATGGGCAAAAAAGTCAAATTTAAAGGTTCTCCTGGGGGGAAAAAGGTTGAATTTCTTCCGACCTCTCAAAGAGAATTAATTTTCGTAGTTTTGCCTTCGGTATATCTCTTATTCGGGGTGGATTGTAGGTGGACAAGTTTGAATCCTCATTTGTTGTGCCGGCAGTTTGTTTTCACTGTTATTCCACCCCAGCCAAATTTGCACTTGCAGCATGCGGAGCGACACGGGAACAGATGCTTTGAGGGCTTTTCAGATTATCCTGAAGCTTTTGGCGTGTGCCTGTGCTCGAGCCTTTTAGCAGCTACGCGCTGCCTCTCTTGCGCGCACATTTTGGCTCACCTGCAGCAGCAGCTGGGGCAGATGCGGCAACATCTGTCTCCAAGTTCCCTCATGTTAAAGACACTCATTTGCGTTATGCAGAAAACACCTAAAGCTAGTCTAAAAACTAGCCGCAAAAAATGTCTTTAAGTGTGTGAAATGTGATGGTACTGAGATATTCTCGTAACCCGTTTCCCAAACATCTAACCAGTCATGTTAACTATAAATGGGTTTGAAGTGACTTTTACATTAACACAGATTTTAATTCTTAAATGAGACAAACCAACAAGTTTAGCACTTGATGCAGTTCTCTTAAAATGAACAAAAAACAAAGTTTGATGCAGTGATTCAATGATTTTGTTGTAATAGCATTTTAAAGAAGACTTTATATTTGAGTTTCTTTAAAATGCTATTCTAATGGAAACCATGTTGAATGATTGGTTTGTTTTCATTAAAATAGCATTGCTGCAGGTTTTGTATTTTGTTTAAATTAGTTTTGTCTTTAAAATGTCATTTAACAATTAATGCCGTTTTGTGCTAAAACTTTAATGGTTGGAGTAATTTTTACACCCACTGGAAAGTTAAGTAAAAAATGTGGTTTTTAATTTGCAATTTGTCATCCATTTTCATTAAAATGGTTCTGTAATGAAAACGACATTGAACTGTTGAGGTAATGCAAGCTACCTATAATAAATTACATAAGTTTTCTTGTACTTTGCTTGCATTGTAATGCATTTGTTTCCCCCCTCCAGTCATTTACACTGACCAGAAAGAGGATTGTGCACTACACCAGCTTTGACCAGCGCAAAAGGGCTAACGCTGCTGTCCTCATCGGTGCTTATGCTGTGAGTATCCCACTTCCTCTCTCACTGGTGTTAATTACTTTTGCCCGTCTCAAGGATTCATGCCCAGGAAGGAATCTGTCATGGCCCTGCAAATAAGTCGCTCAACTGTTTCCATCAAAACCAATTATCCTCCCACATCGCAGCATCGACAGCAGATTCGTATGTGGTGCGACGCCTATTCGGATGTTTGCCAGTGACCTCATTCCAGCCTCCCCCTCAGAGAAAGCGACAGACTGCTGACTGACTGGTACATCCCCCGCGTTGTGGCAGCACAATAACTACGTCCTTGACTGACTCGCATGCCAGTTTTTCCTGTTCCACTGCATTCATTCATATATCCATATATATTCATTCATGCACACAGTGGCCCTTGTGAAACGGCATGACTGCATAAGCGATGTCTGCTGATTGAGCATCTCCACTCTTCCTGTTCCTGGCACTCTAATGGAGGGACTTTGGTTTGGGCAGATTTATTGCTCGGATGGCACCACTGGCTTTGTAAAAAGGCACAGGTGCCAGCTTTAATGTGGGTTAGTGAACCACTCTGATAAACTTTCCTGTGTCTGAGCTCTCTAAACGTCACGCCACCATTTTTGTCTGCAAATATTTTAATCCTCTTTTTAATGTCATGCACATTTTCTCGAGTATATGTAGTTTATTTGTGCTGATCTGTTCTGACAAAGCAGCTACTGTTTCACACAGAGATAAGCTGTGCGAGATAAGAAGGCTGCTTCATGAATATTGATGAGTCCTAAATGGCAACATGGAAAGGAAGCGCTATGAGAGATGCTTCTCTAGTTCTCTTCAAAGACGCTAATGTTGACTTGCTCTATATCCGGAATTTGAAATATTATGGAACTGAAAAGGGTGATGGTGTTATACAATATCAGCATCCTTTTTTCTGATCCTGTGCTATTCAAAAATGGTTGTGCTGATGTTCCCTTGCTTTCCATTGGATGAGGGCCATTATGAGTTATAATCTGGCATTTTGTATAATCTGACTTTGAACTGATGTGATGCAATTGCTGCTCGTCACCATAAATCCTGATTTGGATGCTACTGATGTAGCTGCAACTCTCCACTTATTTTTTTGTTTCCCTATGTGCCGAAACTATATATATATTTATTTACAATTAAACGTGAAGGTGAATCACATGGGGATATATTATCTAATTTGATATTAAGTGTGACATTTATAATAAACTTCACAGAAAACAAGATAAATCTTGAGAGAATTTTGGTGGCTGCTTTCCTGATAAACCTGGTCTTTGCGACTCTAATTATCTTGAAAATACCTCTAAAAGTTGGTGTACGTCCTCAAAATCTGTCTACTAGGAATGGTCACGTTTGCCCTTTCAGTCTAAATTTAGTCTGAACCCTGGTCCTGGTTTTAATTTAGTTGTCTTAAACGGGAAACTAATTTTAGCTACCTTCAAAAAACCCAACCTCTGGAGACTGACATCAAATCATGTGGATTTTCTCCTGTAAACTCAGTAATGTGATCCAGATGGAATTCTGTTTTAGATGATTCTTCATCTCCAAACTGCATAAAACCGTGGTTCTGGATGCGTGCATGGATGTGCTTTCAATGTAATTTGTCTTTCTACTTGCAGTGAATCTTCTGTAAGTAGGCTTTTATTGATTCAGGCTTGTGTGGGATGTGTAAATGTTTGCTGCTGATCTGCCCTACAGTAGGCGACCCAGTTTTATCATGTTAAGGAGAATATTTGTACTGGTTGGGGGAGCTGGGGCCAAGATCTTCCATCGATTCTCTGGGTCATATGGGACAGTAGGGCGCAACCCAAACAAACAAGTGCTGACCCTTCTCAAGGGACTGAACTTAATCTGCAGAACTGTTCAGCTAATTGTTTGTTGTTGCATATTTCATGAGCTTCTGCACAAACTATAAAGCTCTGGCCTCCTTTTGAACAATTCAGCCTTCACAAGCAGTCACTTGAACTCTTCTTCTTCGTCTTTTGTTGGTATGGAAGCCCGTTTCCGCCGCAGTTGAGAAAAAAAAAAAGATTAAGTCGAAATATTGATTTTAGTATTTCGAAATAACGAGAAACTTTCTTGAAATAATGACTTAGTATCTTGAAATAACAACTTAGTATCTCGAAATAACGATAATATTTAGAGAGATTTTGACTTAGTATCTCGAAATAACGAAAAAATCTCTCGAAATAATGACTTCGTTTCTCGTTATTTCGACCAAACTTTCTCGAAATAATGACTTAGTATCTCGAAATAACGAGAGAATCTCTCGAAATATTGACTTAGTATCTCGAAATAACGATAATATTTTGAAAGATTTTGACTTAGTATCTCGAAATAACGAGAAAATCACTCGAAATAATGACTTGGTATCTTGAAATAACGAGAAACTTTCTCGAAATAATGACTTAGTATGTTGAAATAATGAGAAAGTCTTTTCTTTTTTTTAGTCAGTCTTTTCATAAAACTGGTGTGAATATTTTCTATTCCAATTGTGAAATCATTCAGTCAAGAACTTAATGGCATTAGAATCATAGTTTTCATATTTGAAGCTTGAAAGCTGCTTCCCATTTATAGAAACTGCATAAAATAGAGCAATTGATACAATCTTCAGCTTCATACAAGTTATGAATGACATGCGAGTGACTAAATTCCATATGGCTCCATTCTCACACCAAGCCACAGAAATGTTCACTGAGTAAGCAGAAATCTTATAATAGAGATTCTCATATTTCTCTCTGATGCCAAATGGTATTGGCGTTGATGAAGGGAGTAGATGACTGCTGAAACAAGTCACTTCAGCAAGTTTGTGTGTGTGACTGCCGCACTATGCCGTGACAAGTCGTCCCAACTTGAGAAGGGCCCCATTGTGCTGAGCCACAGCATCTCATCTGTGTGACACATTCTGTCTGAACATCACTTTCCTGAAAGTACATTTGTGTTTGGGATAAAGAGGAACATGGAGAGACGTGGATTGGAAAAACGACTTAGTAGGCAGTTGGGAAGTAGTGACGTCCGATTTACTGGTACTTTTAATCTAATATTTATTTTATTTCGGCTGCAGTTCAATTACAGATAGTGATTTAAATGTATTTTTTTTTATTGATTTGTTAACGACGATGCTGCTGTTAGCGTCTATAAAATGTATACGTAGCATTACCTTTCAGCTGGTGTGCTAATGACATTTCCTGTTTCCTGTCTCAGGTGATTTACCTGAAGAAAACACCAGAGGAAGCCTACAGAGCCCTGATTTCAGGCTCTAATGCCTCATATCTTCCCTTCAGGTAAGACTTCATCTGATTGTGCAGCATTGGAATTGAATTGACCATGTGTAGTTCTAGCCAGTTGCTTCCAAAACTAATCTGATATATATATATTTCCTCATTTCTCCCACTTTCCTCTGCATCTCTTATTGCATTTTCCACAAAATATTGTCTGTCTTGTGGCTCGCAGGCTTTAATACTGCTTTGCCCAGATAAATAGACTAGGAAAATGTAATAACCGCATGGCCATTTTTTGAAAACCATGATGACGCATCTATATCGTGATGGCCATAATTGCTATAGAGTTAGATTATCTTGCTCCTAACGATTGACATCTGTCTTTTCATTTGGGATTACGGAGTCCGGTTGGGTCAATGCATTCATGTAATCCTTTCTCTTGAGCTGAATTCTGGACTCGGTTCAAAACTGTCGCAAAGGACGGGACATTAAAACCTTTGAGCTGATCGCCATGCGTAAGACTGTATGCGCTTATGTATTAGGAAAAACGTCTGTGGCAGGTTCTAGACTCAATCCAGCTGGTGTGGACTGAGAATCTGCTCTTTCTGATTTGTGAATTGGTCAAAGGGAAGATTCTGTTGTGAATGGGGTCTTCTTGTTGAGTTATAGTATTGGCATTTTAAAATTCTCCTTTTTTCTAATCGAAAGGTGTTTATACTGTGTAATTGTTCATTTGAATTCTCAGGTAAGATGATGGAAAATTATATCAGCCTTCTGTCTGTACCATCTTTATTTCTTTCCTCACTTTCAGACTAAAAAACCCAGACAGCGTCCAACAGTTGTGGCTTCAAGACCTCAAATGGTTCAATACCTTAAATGGTATAACAAGCATCTTAATGATCATTTTAAGGTGCCTTATATATTGCAATACTCCCTATTGGGATTTATTAAACTTCAAAAGGCTATGATTTCATCAAGTAAATGCGAGCGATTCATATTACAAAGCCTGAACATGGAAACACAGCTGTGGTTCTACAGGCTTGCGCAACAGCGCTTCAGAGCAGTTCACATTCACTAAACGACACATTTATGCCAAGCGATTGCTTATGAATGCCAATCAGTTATGACAATGTTTACTTTACGGTGTTTATATTGTAATATGTTGTAAGAATGCATATACTATCTCCCTCATCCGAATTTGAAAGGGCAGCCTGCAATAATAAAGCATAAACATTTCAAAATAAGAGCCCTGGTGTATTTCGAGCTCGTTTCAAAAATAAGTCCCGCAGTGTCCAATTTGTCCTGCGGTTATCATTTGCATAAAAAGCTGTATTTTTATTTAATTTTAAACTATTGTAGCTTCTTTCTGGGCTGCCTCGTCACAAGAAAAAAATACACTAAGAACATTATTTGACGCATATTATTAAATGTAGAGAAAAAAGCGAACCAATAAAAATTACCAATACAATGAAGTTACTAAAATTAAAGTGAAAGCAGAAAATATAAATTAAATTCAAAGTTTGAACAAAACATAGTAATATCTTTTTTATACATGTATATGGATGTATGTAACAGGAATGGTTATCCTAGTGTCTGATTTGTTTTCTAATATTTTTAATTTTTTTGCTTGTAGATTTCTTATTCTATCCCTTTATTAAACGCATTATTTACAGTAGTTTCTAAACGTACTGTAATTGGTATTCAGGGCCAGTCACTCCTCTTGGCTGTTTGTCTCTACCAGATGAGATTTGACCCCTTAGCTCTGTCCCAGAAACACACAAGCCTTAAAGTTCACGCAGTCCAAGCACAAAGCTGCAGATTTTGTAATGCGTGCATTTATAATGAAGAACACGAAGAAAGGGAGGGTTGACCCTTGGCCTCATCGAACAGAAATGCTCATTGTTGAAGTGGATTCTTGTTGGCTAATGAGTCGGAGTCGATACTGAATAGCAAAAGGCTAACATTTTCTGAGTCTGCCGTTTTCAGTGCAATCCCGCAATGCTTTTTAGCCAAGGGATTTCATATTTGTGGAGCAGGCCATATATCTATACTTTCTGAGATGTGCTTTAAGTCCTTCCGATATAAATTAACTCTGGCCTTGAAACGGTTTGAAAACGTCAGTCATTGGATGCAAACAGGAAACTGCAGATTTGTTTTTAGTGTGTCGTTATTTTTGCTTTTCCCAGAAGTCTGAAATCCCCCATTGCCATTCTTCATGATGCGCTTCATCAAGGGAAAACCTTTTACTCGGTGACCGTCTGTGAAACAATTTAAACTACTAAAGAAGGAATTGCATTACTCTTTTGCGTTTATTGGTCCTCACATCTATTGTTTTTTTGTTTGTCTTTATGCAAGAGCATTTGAACTAATGCCTACTGTTTTCTTCTTGAGAGATAAACCTGTAACTTTTTTTTTGAGAGAGAGAGGGAGTTTAATTTTTTTTTAACTATAAAATGTTTGTTTTTATAAATGGTGACATTTATTTAGTGATCATCTTGTGTGCAAAATCATTTAATTAAAATGTTTTCTTATTAAAATGTCTTGTGCCCTTTTCGTCACTTAAAAAGGCAAGGCTCTTCATTCATCACAATTATTTTAAGCGCGTCTTGGTTTATAAAACCATAACTGCTCCTTGGGCTCGTCTGCTCTTGTAGGGAGGCAACTATTAATATTCCCCATTATGTTCAGTGTTCTAGGACAACCATTGTGCTTATTATGTACCTGACGTTGTAACATGGATGCGCTTGTTTTATGGTCCTGGTTAGGACAGGATTTTGACGTGGGAAAGTAAAAAGTTAAATTACTAAGCCTTGCGACACATTGGTATGAAAACCAAATCCGGCGGTACGCTTACCAGTCATGCCACTTATGGCACTTTCACTCTGTTTGCCGTGCTGTCCATCTTGAAGGTTAATTGGGCCCTTGTTTCTCCACAAAGATGTGATTGTTAGCAGCACTGTAGCTGCGCAAGGGAAGAAAAGCGCTTTGTCAGTGTGCACCCCACTTGGCTGCTGTAGCCATGCCACTCGTAGAGACAAACACTGCGACATGGTTATGTAATGCTTCGCAACTGGTTAATTCGGAAAGTAAATAGATGTGTTGTTTATGAGAGGGAAGGGATTCCTGATGGGAAGCAAGGAATGGGCCTTAGTATTGAATAAAGGGCTGTATGTGAGATCCATGTTTGAGTACCAGAGGAATAAACTATAACAAGTTGTTGGATGAAAAGGCGTTTAATTCTGAAAATAACATGTCGCACCTATGCTATGAAGTGCGAGAAAGTTCAACTGAAAGGTTCTTTCTTCAGTCACATTTGACTTGTTCCAGGAATAGAGCTTGAATGGATTTTGGTTGTCTATTTTTAGCTACGAGACCTGATCTATTCTGGATCATTGTGGTTCAAAGTATCGCTTTGATTCATCTTGCGTAAGCAAATCTTCCTCTCCGGCCAGATGGCACATTGATCTTGGTTGCGGAGCAGTTTCTACACTAACTCCTACTTGGAAAGAAACTTGCGTAACCAGCAAGTACCCACCCAATAAAGGAATGCACAACAACCTGCAGTTGTTGTCTTCAAGCGATATATTTTTAGGATGACAAGTGAATTCTTGTGGGCTTGTTATTCAAGTTTGGAGAGACTGTGCTGTGTGACCTGGACGGAGAGCTTCAGTCTTGGATGGATTAATTTTAAACCTTGGCATTGCTCACCCATTCTTTAAGAATGAAGAATCCAGGGAATGCCTGCCCAAATATATGGTAATCCTTAGAGGGAAGCGGTGGCAGTCTTGCAGAGGAAGTTTGCAAGTTCTACTCTGTCCTGTACGGCGAGATCTAATAATCTTGCTCACTGTGTTTTGGCCCAACTAATCTAGATAAAGCAAGCTAGAATAATATAGTTTTTTGGGCCTCATTGAGGAACTCCACCCAGTTCTGCACAAGCAAGAGTAGGTTTCAAGATTGGGTTTCTTCCTGTTTTTTCTCTACTGCATGTGTATGCTAAATTTAAACTGATGAACCTGTGTATTCCTTCCTCATTTGAGCAAATTGCGTTGTGAAGACCTTGCATAAGGCTTTCCTGTGGCGCTTGCAACACCCAGGTCATGGGTTGGAATCCCAGGGAAAGCAAGAACTGATTGGAATGTCAACTTGAATGCACCTTGAATGCAATACACTTTCGATAAAAGCGTCTGCTAAATGTAATGTCTGTTTTTCCACCAGTGCTAGGATTGACTAAGGAAATACAATCAGAGTTCCTCCCATGGACTTTCATCGCTCTGTCATTTCTTCTTTCAGCTCTAAGCTCTCTCCGTCTTGCCAAGTTGCGGTACACGCTGAAAAATCTTGGTTACCCAGCCTACTAAGTCTCTGAGGAACTTTAACCCGATATGATGACAAGCCACTGCTGTGGCTGTAAATATGTATTTGCTAATCATGTGATTATGTAACCGTACTAATGTATTACTACAGGTTTTGGCATCTGTAAGCTTGTTCTGCTTTGTTCCTCCAGTGTTTGCCCTCGACACACCCTCTGCTTATCCCAGCCTTTTAAACTCTGCTTGAGACTGTAAAGAAGCAGAATTATATGAATGCTGTGACCAGCCCTCTGATACTTTTTTGCTGGAGAAACTTTTTGCGGTTGATTAATTCGCATGAGCTATAATTGTATAACAGCTCTTTAGCCTGTATAATTGCTTGTTCAGTCAAAACTGTGTGGCATATTGTCTAGTCAATGGATTTAAGTTCGGGGCTGATAACTGAATACCACAAGGGGCAAAACCAATGTGCCCTTGTTCAAGGCGCTTGACCTTTTGGTTACTTTGTGAGGGGACGGAAGTCACTTGCAATTTATTGGAAGCATCTGCTAAATGACCAATTACTAAATAAAAGTTGGCTGTTTGAATGGGTTTTGTCTCTTTTTGGCCTCCGGTAAAGGAGGTGAGACATTACATAATCCTCAGGATGTTAGTCTGTAATTGGTGCTGGTGAGCTGCTGTGTTTCTAAATCCAAATTGATTGGCTCAGCATTTCTCTGTGCTGTGGAAAGGAAGATGAATGATTCTCTGGCTGGTGAGAAAGTACCCAGCCTTTTTTTTCCCTTTTTTTTTCCAACCATATCTTGGATCCTATTGTAGGTTTATGGCACAGATAATTGTGAAGAAAATACAGTAATCCCTCGTTTATCGCGGTTAATGTGGACAATAACCCCCCCGCGATAGGTGAAAATCCGCAAAGTAGGATCAGCCAATCAGCTCACGGGAATCAATCACAGCTTGTGCCGGGAACCAATCACGTGTCTTGTCTGAGTGCCGTGTGTGTGTACAAAGCCTCTGAAAGAGTTTCTCTCTTTGTCTGACATCCTGGGAAACCGTTTCTCGTGCTTCGCGATGAAACAACTCTGCTTTCCGCATGAATTTTTATTTTTCGATAAATGTTTTTGAAAAATCTGCGATAAACTGAGACCGCGAAACTTGAACCGCAAAGTGGCAAGGGATTACTTTTCTTCAAAGTTGCCTGGGATTTTAATGTGTCTCTTTTTTTTTTTTTATACATTTTTATAAAATGACTTCTTGTTTGAGTTGGTGGTGGTTAAACATCTATGCTGGGAAGCTGTCGGTTCAAAACATCAGTTTTTCCTTGACCACAGCATTTAACCACAGTTTCTTTAAAGGAATATTGAGGTAATTTGTTCACTTTTAAAGTCATTCATGGCACCAACATTAAACCACAGCGCTTTGAAGAAATCAACCTAGTAATGTCATAATTTTCAAGTCAGTTTAAAAATGTTTTTTTTGTTATATATCCTCTTCTTGGAGATATGGTTATATGTTATATGTGGGGAAGTACGTGGTGTTGTTGGTGAGTGGAGGCTGATACTTTCCATTGAGGCATGCTGGGAGACTATTGAAAGGATCCCAGCAGAACACTGACCCACTTTTTATGCAACCCAGCCTGCATCATAAACAGCAAATTAAGTGCATGCATAATGCAAAACTCAATTTGAGCCGCCACAAAGAGCTTGTGCCTTGATGTGCGTTAGGCAAGGGGCTGGTGTGTGTCCCCCCCCCCCCCCTTTATTTTCTAAAGCATTGGGTATTTTATTACAGCCCTCTCTTTCCTTGACCCAATGACGTTATTTTAGGTACACAAACAAACCAAAATTGGACTTCCTCATATATGTGATCAAAAGAATCTGGTTCATGACATTGATTTCGCCTTGATCCTGGAGAAGTATGGTAACACATTGTGTTGTTGGATACTCACATGTACGCTTTCAACTGCAAGGTTTTCTTTCTTTGAGAATACAGACGACAAAAGCTAACACAGTCTCGCCTGTCGCTTTACCTTCACTCCCACATCCAAACACAAAGCCCCTGACCCAGTTACTTGCATTCATGGCCAGGTAATGGTTTACTCCGGATGAAAGCCGGCCACTTGAGTGCTGCAGTTTAAAATCAGTGTCAGTGTTCCGGTTTCTTTGCACATCATATGACTTTATATTCTTGTAGGTGTTTCTGTTTGTTGTTTGATTTGTATCTTGTGTGAATGCACCTACACTTTTAACATGCTGCCTTTTTTTCCCCCTCTCTCTTTCAGAGATGCTTCATTTGGGAATTGTACATACAATCTGACAGTTCTTGACTGCTTACAAGGCATCAGGAAGGTGAGAAATGCAGTGTATTTCTATGGAAATGTTTTAACCATTTGTATGTAAATAAGTTCCACTTTATATTGCAAAATTTATTTAAAAAAACAAAAAAACACTTAACTAATGCTAATTTAAGTTTATTGTATATGTTGCATCTTACATTAGCAGGAAATATTTGGTTTTATGTGTGTCCTCACTCAGTACAATCTGGGATTATAACCATAGATACTTATTGTCTACTTAATCCTCCTTGAACTGTCAGTGTAAGACTGCAAGCCTTTAGGCAAAGGACATTTGTGTCTGGCTTTTGGAAAAAGTGCTTCAGGGAGGTTATGTTGCTGATGGCTTATATAACACAACAGGTGTTTTAACTATGAGCAACGGGCAATGAATCTCTTCTCAGCCCCTATTGTACAGTCTCTTTCTCTGACGGTCTATCTGTGGGTATGGGAGTGTGTTAGCTAAAAATGTGCATGAATTAGCTTTTTTTGTGGTTTTGTTCAAATATGCAACCATTTTACTCATTACCAATTAAAAATATGGGGTTAGTAAGATTCTTATAAAAAAAAAGAAAATAAATCATCACTTTTATTGCAGAAAGATCAATTAAATTTGACATTCTTTAAATAAAGTCAATAAAAAAACCGACTGTAAACACTTTTGAAATCACTTAATTGTATTAAGCAGCAAAACGTTTTAGAACATTGATATTAAATGTTTCTTGAGCCAAAAATCATCGTATTAGAGTGATTTCTGAAGGATCACGTAAGCCTGAAGTCCGAAGTAATGATGCTGAACTTCTAGGCTCCGTCAGAGCAAACGGCCTAAGATGTTTCTCTTACAATTCTTTACTCAAAGTTGTCAAACTCGATTCCAGGTAAATGGTGCTCATGTGAGTTTCAATCGCGTCTGTTTTGCGAGTATCTCAGCAACAGCCCAACACGTCTACAGGTATCGGTGTCTCCAGCTCGACATGCCGGAAAGACTAGTTGAGCTCAGACGGTGAATTCCTACATGCTTGTTATTAAAGAAAAACATCCTTCACGCTGCTTAAGCTCTCTGGAATGTCTTTCTGCTTGGTGGGACTGCATGGCAAGTAAGAAAATCTAGAAAATGGTCATGACATGCAGACATATGGGCCCTCATGCCATCCTGCGCTTTGCTGTTAAGATTGTAGTTGTTGCTTTGAGACAGACGTATGTTACAGTTTTATAATTGCCTCCCCTCCAGCTCTAATTAATAGCCTGTTTTAACAGCTTCTTAATTACATGAGTCACACGACATCTGTGAGTGGTAAACACTGAAGCCTGATAATGATCAAATCACCACTGCTGCCTCTCTCCAAACTCCCAAAAAGAAGTTAATGCCCTGTTTGTCGACATGAAAGCAGTTTTTTTTTTATCTAATGGGTAAACATCTGGGCTGGTAAGCTAATTGTTTTAGGTTCAGACTTCACAGAGAGCAATTTTCTCAAGTTAACACAAATCCAAATTTACCATGTTTTTACCGGGAGGCCATTGCGACTTTTTTTGTACTTGCGACTTTTTTTGTACTTGCGACTTTTTTTGTACTTGCGACTTTATCTCACAGTGTGATTTGCTCACAGTTTGACCATTTCTCTTGCAAATTTGTTTTTCATAATTTCGATTCAATACTAAAAGAAATTGCTAAATTATGAAAAACATTTGCAAGAGAAAAGTGTAGTTTATAATTATTAGTTATGAACTCTCATTGAGATCATAAAGGCAGATTTACAAGAAATAAAAGTTGTCATTATTGCTTGTAATTTTGACCCATTTCCCCAAAAAACAATTCTCAAAATTTAGACAGTTGGTGGCATTTGAGACAAATTTGCTGTGGTGACGTTTCATATTGTCCTCCATCTGTGCGCCAAATTTCATAACTCTCCCACAAGTGTCTCTATGGCCTGTCATAGACTCCCATAGTGGAAGAATAATGATAAAAATGCCTATGATCACAATTGGTGCTTTGCCCCTAATTAACTGAAGTAACGCTGCTATAGTGACAATCCTCCCTGGAGCATCCCAGGTCTAAGTGTCTCGATTAAGGACACTAGCATGAAGTTCGCTTGTAGATTACCAACCTACTACTCTCCACCATTACCATGGGTCGAATTAGGAGACTGGAGATTTAGGCCGTGTTGGCAGTAATTAAGAGCAGCTCATCCACACCATACATGGATTTCTGCTGTAAGCTCTTCGTCCAGTCAGCAGCAGCGGGGAGGAGGGCAGCTGAGCTCATTCTATTAAACCTGTCCAGGAACACTTACATAACCTCAGACTTAGAACGAGACCGCTCACTGTATCAGACGCGCACACACATCACTCAGTAAACCCAGACGGCGTAAACTGACTCGGCCGCCAGTTGTGCGTCTGCACGTGTAGACGTCACACATTTTATTTATCCTTCCTCTTACTCAAACAGTGGAGTGTGCTTGTAACGCCAAGGTCATGGGTTCGATCCCAAGGAAAGCAAGAACTGATTAGAATGCCAATGTGTAGCTTGAATGCAGTGGATAAAAGCGTCTGATAAATGTAGAGAGATGCAAAGTTTCATACCTGAACATGCTTAGCTGATTGGTCTATTAGAGTGATGTAACTTTGCCAGCTTGTGATAATCACTCACCCACTGTGCCCTCGATTAGGTTTTGATTGATGGGTTGAACCCTGCAGTTCAGGACAGCGTTTCACAGTTGAATGATTTCAGTTGACAGTCTTTCAGCGGTCTGTTTCCGTCCAGATTCTGAAAGGTGCTCATTTACATTTAACCACAAACACCAACCTTGCCCCCTTTTTTTTATTGTGACTTGCATTTATAAAAATAAGAAAAACAAAGAAAATACTGCAAAAAACCCTTTACGTCCTTAGGGATGTAACAAATTTATTGAAATATTATTACATGCAAAAAATTGTGATATAACCCGCGCCCGTATATAACCCGCACCCCTTGCGGGGTTTGTAAAATCTGGTATAACCCGCGGGTTATATACGGGAAAATACGGTATATAAAATATTGGATTTAAATGTATAATTTATGTCCAGATATAAAAATATATAGCTAAAATGACAAATTTATCATTCATTTGTGGTTAAGATGTATAATGTATTTAAATAAAAAATCTCAAACAGATATTGTGTGTATGCATGCATACACACCATGAATTTCAAATGCAAAATTACTAAGCTGGGACTGCATGTTAGTTTTATTAATGCGTTAACTACATTGAAACGAAGAGTGGTAATATGCATATCATCTTGTTCTTTGTTTTTTAAATCTGACCATAGATCGGGTAAACATGACAAAGATAAAGATGTTATAGTTCATTTCTGCTGTTGTTACCGCATTTGCATGGCGGATCGTATTGTGAACGTAAAACCTTTGTTTTTGACTGTTACATTCACTGCAATTATATATAGTTCAGCCCTACTGCTGTATTAGTTATTAATAAAGTGAATGAGAGACAACGAAAAGAAAAAAAGAAAAGACGTTGGACTCCAGCAGCAGCAGAAACCCGACGCTCCATTAGTCAGGGCCCTCATCGCTCTCTGCCATGGCTTATCGACTCGTGTGCCTTTTTCCTTAATGTCTTCCTTCACAGCTCTTCATTGAGCACCAGATAGGCTGCTTCAGTCCCATTACACTGGCTAATTGGTTAAACGTAGTAAAGCAGTATGGATGTGTGTTTGTGTTTAGGGTGTGGAGGGGCACTCGTGTGCGAAACGAGTCATTTTGGGGACTTTCAGGGAAACCCACCTCACAAACAGCCATTTCGATTTGATTAATATATGACTAATGCTTATGATTAACTTTGTTTTTCAGGCCCTTCAGCACGGATTCTTGAACTTCGAGACGTTCGACGTGAACGAGTACGAGCATTATGAGGTAATGATGCCCCTCTTCGCCCCCTCGTTATGAAAGGCGACATGCTCGCGCTCATTAGGCGAACCAGCATGCAACGTTTTTACCCAGAATTACACTCATTGCTTCTCAAGCCGGTTACATAATCATGTTTATTCCATTGGGGCCCAAAAATCATTTTAGGGTAATGACTCTGCTTGATCAATTTGATTTCAATCGCACACAACATGATTAAACGTCGCCTACCTGCGTTTATAATCCTCTACAATGTTGTTATTTAGACAATCGCTGCAACCGTTCACTTCAAATGAGCGTTCGATTGATTTGTCCTGTGGTATTATGTTTTCCGGCTTGTGTTAATCCGTCACCCGCTGTGCCCTCTGATTTGAAGGGGTTACGACAGTCTTGTGCAACACTGCGGTTCAGGACAGCACAACTCACCAATTATAAAACACACTCTTTCAGCTGTTATACAAACTTCTCTGCCTCATTTCTTTGTTTTGATCTGGTTCCCTTCATTTTCTTTCTCTGATTCACTTTGTGTCCTTCCAGCGTGTTGAGAATGGAGATCTGAACTGGATCATCCCGGGCAAACTTCTTGCTTTCAGCGGTCCACATCCGAAAAGTAAAATAGAGAACGGTAAGCACTTTCTCTGACATGATGTTTGATGTAATTAACATGACAGTAGAGGGCGCCCTTGTTTTACAAGTCATCACAGAGGTAGTGCTTGCAACTTATTAGATATCATGGTTTTAAGAGCAAATTGTTTAGTTAGAATTAAGCATTTAAGCAAGTATTAAACTTTGACGTGCAGTTTATGCTGTTTTAGTTTTTACCAAGTTAATTATTATACATAATTTATTACATACTAAAGTAATTCACTTATATATTATGTATTTGTGTGTAATATATATATATATATATATATATATATATATTACACACAAATATATATATATATATTGTTTTTTTTATTGGTATTATGATGTTATTTTTTATATTTAATTAATGTGCACAATTATTATATATTTTTAAATTAATCTTTTTTGTGGAAATATTTAAAATGTACTACAAGTATTTTTTAATGTTTATTAGAAAATATTAATTATTTTTATTCAACATATAGTAATTAAGAATATGAATGAATGGACTTCCTCTTCTCTTGTGTGGCAGGTTACCCTCTTCATGCCCCCGAGGCTTATTTCCCATATTTCCGCAAGCATAACGTCACCACCATAGTGCGCCTAAACAAGAAGATCTATGATGCCACGCGCTTCACAGACGCTGGTTTCGACCATTATGACCTGTTCTTCGTGGACGGAAGCACACCCGGCGATGTCATCACCCGCCGCTTCCTGCACGTCTGTGAGAGTACGGATGGAGCGGTGGCCGTGCACTGCAAGGGTGAGACACCACTCGAATCACATGGAAGACATGGAAATATGGCCACACAGCACTGGCTCATTGACCTGCTTATGTTGCACAAGACAAGTGTTGTCAGAATTTTAATGATCTTTTTGCTGCATGAAACATTGATCCGACTCAAAGGTTGTTTTTTTGTAGTTTATGGTTTCACAGGAACTAAAAGGGAAATTAAATGTTAACAAACATTAGCCTAGTAATCAATATAATGGCAAAGTTGCCTTAGAAGTGCATCAATGAGACCATAAAACACCTGTATCGTTTTTCCAACCAATCACAGCGGGTTTAGGTCGAACGGGGACTCTGATTGGCTGCTACCTAATGAAGCACTACCGCTTCACAGCTGCTGAAGCCATCGCTTGGATTCGAGTCTGCAGACCCGGCTCTATTATTGGACCTCAGCAGCATTACCTAGAAGAGTAAGTCCCAAAACTACCCACAATGCTCCACTTTTGGCTTCTTAATACCTTCCTGAGGCTTTTTTAATCCTTTTTATTGTGCATTGTTTACATAATGTTGATAAGTTTGGCTCAGAGTTGTGTATTTTCAAAAGCATAAGAACGTTTTTGTTGAGTGCACTCCTTTACTAAGATAAGGAAGCTCAGCAGATGTTCCAGATCTGGCTGAATCATCCAACTTTTTTTTACTTTTTTTTGGGGAAAAGGAGTGTTCATAAAGTTTAATTTAGCGTTTGTCTGTCAATAAGGCCTTTCGTGCATTGTAAAACCAGACCATGGTTCAGTTGTCATGTCTGAGTTAAAGCAGATCACTGGTCATGTGAAGGTCAGTCAAACTTAATCTCTCAAGTGTTTTGGTGTGCTTAAACAATGCCGTGGGCCGCAGCGCGAGAGAATTCCCATCGTAGGACAGATGAATGTTATCTTCATCCGTATTTTCCACCTTAGGGCACTGACACTTGAGATTCCGTGCCTGTGTGCTTGCCACAAAGTATTTGTTATCCGGCATTGGAATTGAGTAAACGGTTCAATCTGAGACCAGATTTCTTTTCATGCGGTTGAATTATTTGTACAAAATAAGACATTGAACGGGCACTGTTCTCTTTGTACCTGTACAGGAAGCAGGCGACTCTCTGGGCTCATGGAGATATTCACCGGTCCAAGCAGCGGCAGTATGAGGACAGATCCATGCCTCACCTCATCTCTAGTATAGACAACCTCTCCATCAGCACTTCCATCTTTAAATCCCACAGCTTGGACCGTATGGAGGAGGTGAGGCCTAATGGGCCATTTTTATTTAAATTAGGGATTTAATTAGACAATATATCGGTGCCATATAGTTTATCGGAATGATTTTTAAATTAAATTACTTAATAAATAAATAGATGTTCTTTATTCTATTATGGATAAATACATTTACTTAATACATAAATACGTTTTTAAATACGTTTTTTATATATATGCGCGCACACACATATACTCACACATTATGTTTTCTGCAAAGGATGTTAGTGTAATTAATATTATATAATTAGTGATATAATTATTAACCTTAGTGATATTGGCACCAATTTTGATAGGTCTCTTACTGCTTAAATGTGTATATATATTTTTTTAATATATTTTTGAATCCTGATACAAAAGCATAATGTCGGAGAGAACTATTATCACTATATACATTTGATTAGAAAATAATTCAAATATAACAAAAACCAAAAATACTTATTTAAATAATAAATTAAATGCCAGAAATCCTACATCTGCGTAGTATAAATCAATAGATTTTAGACATTTAACTTCATAACTCAAGCAGCACCTCTTTGGAATAATGCCAGATGTTTAGATGTTCTCCAACTCTCGACAGAATGATTACACTGAGAACGATGTCGGAATGACGCAAGGAGACAAACTGCGTGCCTTAAAGGGTCGACGGCAGCCGAGGTCCACGACTACTGGAGCCATACGGTAAGATTGCTTTGGCTTTTGAAGAAAAACAATGAATCTGTAGTTGATTGAGCTGTAGCTCAACCTGGAGTAGTGCCCTCTGTGGCAACACTGAGAATGCAACTCGTGCATTTCACAACGAAAAAGCGGAACAAAGTTGGCCTAAGACCAATATCACATCTTCTATTCAGGTCTCCATATACGCTCTGTAATGAGCCACATTACATAAATGGCACTCGTTCCTTCCATTCATGAATGAAGTCTTTTATCACGACTCTTTCAACTTCCATTAGCTTTTAGCTCAGTGAAGAGATAAATGATGCCAGGCTGTGGTTACTGTTCCAGTCCGCTCTTCAATGCGAGATACTGAGCTAAAATTAATACAAAAGAACACAGATTGGTAAGAGCACTGATGTGCCAGGCGCAGAGCTGGTTGGCATAGTAACATGGTTTTCCTGTTGTCTTGGAGAGATGCTTTTCCTGTACCTCAGCTTGGGCGGACCATTGAGAAACAATCTGCTTTTACATCCTTCAGTACTTAGTTTAAGCATTTTGATATCCATTTCTCCTTGCTCTAGAAATTACAGTGACTGGCATTTCTATTGTAAAGAAACATCAAAGACTCAGAAGTAAACAATTGAATGAAATATAATTTGCTATGGAGGCTTGTTTACGCCACTGAAAAAAAAAAAAAAGGTAATTTCCTAATTTATCGCACAATTTTGAGAAGTGAGAAAACGTCAGAATTGCAAGATCTAAACTTTATAACGTGCAAATATCACACAAATCTGACGTTGTTATCTGCAATTGTGAGAGAAAAAGACACTAATCTTTTAAATTTTTCTGTGGGGGAAACAAGCTTCCGTACTTTTGGCCAATATTGAACAAGGATTTGATCTCCTTGAGTGTAACAACAGCATTTGAATATAATATACATAAGATGATTGTGATATTACGCATATTTTGTAGTTTAATAATGTTTTTCTATAAAGCCATATTATTGTATTTGATAGTTTAGGAAGTCTTAGGTCTATTTTTATTACTGCTAAAATATCTGATTACGGTACTTGATTAATCATCAAAATAATTGATGGATTACCAAATTAATCATTAGTGACAGCCTGCAGAATGCTTTAAACTATTTTATATCTCCTTACTGCTTTGAGTGCTCAATACAGTGACTAGCGTCCAAATGTTTATTTTTCCAAACGTTTTTAACGCTTTCTTTCTGCGAACTTTAATTAAAGTCATCTTTACACTATTTATTGGCTTAGTTTGTCACACTGAAAAATGGAAGATCAAGTCGACCCCATTGCATTGTGGGATACGTTTGTTATGCTGTGTATTTAATGCACACTAACAATACAAATGCTGAACAATAGTATGCATGTTGTATACTAATTTTTTTCAAAAATCATTTAAAATGTTTAGTTTTAATGCTTGTTTTGAATTAGAATACTAGCATGCTTTTTACAGTGTATAATGTGTTCTGGTTTTGTGATAATAGAATGCAAAACTTTTAAAATAAAAATGTAATCTGAAATATCTCTAATTATTTTGGCATGTAAATCTTTTTTTTTTTTTTGGCTAAAGACTTGCATTGCATTCAAGAAACACATTGACCTTCAGTTCTTGGTGGCGCTTGCAACTCCAAGGTCATGGGTTCGATTTACCAGGGACGCTAGTACTGATTAGAATGTCAATGTGTATCTAGAATGTAAGTCACTTTGAATAAAGGTGTCTGCCAAATGCATAAATGTAAATGGATTTGTAATAGTTTTCTAGTTTTTTTGTAATGGAGTGCATTGCATTGTGGAAATTAGTTGATTATAAATATAGTAGATCATTAAATGCATATCAAAATGCTGTGCACAGAATGCATGCTGCCTATTAATTTCCTTCAAAAAATTGTATGCAGCATGCATTCTGAACGATTTGTTTCATTCTTGATTTATTACATACAGCTCTATTTTCTGGGTTTTCAAATGCAGTTTGTTATATAACCAAGCAGTATGTATTTGATCCCAGTGTCATCTCAATGTTCTTACAACAGGCTCGAGGACATGACGACGCATGCTAGGTCTCCATCTCAGCCTCTCAGGTAACTTTTCATTCCTTAACTTTTATTTAGTTTTCTTAAAAGGTCATAACAGAAGCCATTTACTTATAAAACTCTTAAAGGAACAGTAGCACAACCATATTTTTAAAGGTTTGAATTGGTAACGTGGCCTGTTTTTTAGTCTATAAAACCATTTACATATGAAATTTGATTAAATGTATTAGAAGTAAAATGCTGAAACTATAAAATAAGGCTGTTTAAAATTCTTAGCGTAAGCTTTTGGCTCTGTACACTAGCTATTTTACTAGATCAGACCTCTCCAAGTTTACAAAAATAGACCAACAAACACAGCCTACTTGTGGTTGGTGTTCTACGCATTTCCCCCTTTCAAAGACAAATCATACTCGGGCGACTCTCTTAATTTCCAGCCCGTCTTTATACACAACACTAACAAAGCAAGATCTTCAAGTACCGCTCAATAAGAACAGGATGCTTCATCCTCGTGTGCTTGATGTCGTCAGTAATTTGAACAGGCACCGTTTTAGCACGTTTAACCCAGATGTAAATTAAACACTCCTTTGTGAGCAAATGCGCAGCTCTTGATTAATTTCCCATGAAGAGCGGCGAGTTGAAGAGGCCTCTTGGTCATAACTGGCCCTCCTACTCTTCCTGTCAAAGCTCCTTCTCACGAGGATGAGGGATAAGCTTTTGGCAAATTTGTTTGTTTTGCTTTTAGCTGATAGAGATGAAGATGGAGAGAGGGAACGAGCTGAGAGTCAGGTTTCATTTTTACCTTTTTTGTACAGATTCGGTTATTAATTAGTAGTAAAACACACACAGACACGTATGTGTATCATGTAATAAAAACATTAGAAATACGATGAAATATTCTACTTTTAACAAACCCCTAATTCAAAGTTTTGTTCAAACTGACTAATAGTTAACCAAATATATTCATTAGTTATGTAGATTAATAATGTACACATAATTTATTAGTGATTTACATTGACATCAATCGATTTTTATTTAAAGTTTAAGTTTCTCCTGGGAAAAAGTAATTTTATTTTATTGAGCTTGTTATGATTGATATTATGATTATATTAATTTATTTTTTTGTTCTTAGAGATAATGTTGTTCAGTTGTTGTATACAATTGATTGAGAATTTATTGTATTCAGTCAGTACTTGCTTTGATTATGTCCTTTGATACTAATGGCATTATAGAAAATAATAGATATATTCATTTAAATTGGGATCGAACTTTTAACTGATATATTAAGATGATTATGATATGTGAAAAATGTCCTTTTCATGGAGTTTCTGAAATTTAGCACATAAAATACTGTATTTAAAAAATAGAACAATAATTAATTGTTAATGATGCAGTTTATTAGAATCACTTAATTGCATTTTTCTTCTAAAATCATGTTAATGTTGAGACACTTGTCAATTGACTTTTGTTAGTTATTTCATTGAGATTAAACTGAGTCAAAGAGGAGGTATTGTAGTGGGTGGAAAAGGAGAAGTTGTGTGGGAGATTGTGATTAGTGGTAGAGCGATAGAACATCAGAATGAAAAGTAAAAATGTAAAATGCCTTTTTTTTGACACTGAAAGTAAAGAAAACTAAATTAAAAGTCAAGTTGAATTTGAAATGGCAGTTCCAGGAGCATGTTTGCTAGCTACTTGTCCACCGCACCGATTTTGGACCCTCGCCTGAAACTTTCCCTGCTGCTTTTTCTTGATTTGTTTTTATTTCTTCAAACAAAGCCTAAAATATACCACTCTTTTTTGCTTGTACAGAACCTAGTGGAAGTCCTTTATGTAACTTTCTTCTAAACCATTAGTTATACTTGGGGATGGGAAATTTCTCATTGTGATTAGTCAGTCTGGCATTTTTCCATGACAGAAATGGTGGATTTTGGAGATCAAATGATCTTATTCAGATTCTTATCTTATCAGATTCACTTTAGAAGTGCAGACTACTGTATTTTATATATTCAGTGGTAAAGGGTAAAATTATGCACAACGTGCAAGGCCTGTAACAGCAACAATATTTATCTGGAGCAAATGAAACGAGCGAGTAACGGGAGGCGGGTTTGTGTGTCAACTCTCTTTTGGAGAGATGAGGGAGCGTGAAAGCACTGCTGATATTGTGATATTGTGTGCTCTGAAAAATTACTATTGGAAGAGTTTCAGATATTTCAGTAACCATATATATATAGATATTTTTTTTTTGCACATTTTATTGTTTCAGATGTCGTTTAAAAGACTGCAAATGAAGTGTGTGTGAGATTTCAGAAAGCATGCTCTAGGGTTTATATAGGTATGTGTGTGTGTATACACACACGCATAGTATAGAATACATTTTTACACACATATACCTTTTTATGCATACACACATACGTTTTTACACATACAATACACACATACATTTTATACAAAAAAATATTTTTATTTTTTTTTACATGAAAGAAACTTCTAAGTTGATTTTGTGCCTTTGTTTGTGTGTTTTATAGCCGAATGAAACCGACAGCCACTGGCCAGGGTTCCATCTCACCCCTAAAATCCTCTAAAGTCCCTCCATCCTCCTCCGTCTCTGCCTCCGCCAAGCGCATTGGGCGCTCGTCGTCCTCATCAACTAACCTCAAGAGGTGAGCCTGACCTCTCTTCTAATTATCGTTCTTCTAGTCTTCTCTACACTCTTCATACCTTTTCTTATCGTTCTGCTTATTCTCTCACTTGTCCACCTTTTACACTTTGCCTCTTTATTTCCAGCACTTTTGTGTAACTTATTCCTCCTCTGTTTCTTTCTCTCCCCCTCTTTCTCCCGTCTCCTCTCCTCCCAGCTCCCTGGTGGCCTTCTTTCCTCTCTGTGACTACCCTATGCTCTGAAACACAGAGATGTAAACGCAAGGAACCTAGTGTGTTTCTCCATGCACTGGTTATGCAATCAAATATCCAGAGCCTTATCAACTAGCTACAACTAGATCACTCTCTCCAAACCAGCACTTGAGTCATATTGATGTATTTTTGGACCAAGTGGATACTCACTACTTATCCAGTACTGTTCAAACCATCTTGAAAAGCACTTTCGGACACTCTCCAGGCTAGGGCTGGGTGATATTTTATAGATGTATAATACAAATAAGGGAACATTCTCCAAAATGTGACCAATGTTCTCTCTATAAATTAATACAGCTTTTGTTTAAAAGTTATCTGATCTTTAATAATGTTCTCAAAACGTAAGCAAAAAAAAGGTTATTTATACATCGTTTATAGAAGGGGAAAAAAAAAACTTCCTTAAACGTTTTTTAAACGTTACGAACTACTTGTTTTGTTTCCCCTTTTTTGGTTTTTCTAACATTTGCTAAACCAAAGCAAAACCCTTTAAAACTATTATTTTCATAAATTAGCAAGTCCTTCAGAGAACTTTTGTTATTAGAATTTATATAGAGAAAATGAAATAAAATGCAATCATTTAAATTAAGTTGTTAAGTTGCATTCTTAATAATTGATTTCAGGAATGCAGTCGAATCCTTTTCTTTTATATTCCTACATGCATATTAGTAAACAACATTCGCCCACTTTCATTTTTACTTATGCGTTTTAATACATGTGAAAATTTGCACTTAAATTAAGAACGTTGAGTGGTGATGCATGACTACGAATCAACTGTTATGACTTGTGTACATGAATTTGAACCTAACAAATGTAACTCTGTTTCTTTAATTTAAAGAGACGTGTATTTTGCCGCATTTTGAATAAGTTGCCCAGCCCTACTCCTGGCTGAGTTTGATGTTTTAAGGGGCAGTAAAATACAGTCTCAGCCACTATAGATGCAATTCCTCATTCTTATGTTAGAAGATTTTCCATGAACTCCCTGTCATGCAGTGTAGACATGGGAACGAGTGTGTCCTCCCTGTCCTCCACCCTTCATGTCTGTTTCCCCTCCCTCCATCCCATCCTCTAGCACCAGGTTAGCCAGCTCTTTGGGTAACCTGTACGAACCAAATGGCGAAGCAAATGGCTCTGGGAAACCTCCTTCCCCTTCTTCCTTCTCTTCCCACCCCGTCCGCACGGGCTACAGCAGCCCGATTGTCCCACACAATTACCACTACGAGGTCAACAACAACAACAATCAGTATAACACAACCAGCACTCCGAAAGCCAATGGGGTGAGCCCAAGCAGTGGGGCAAAAAGTGTGGCCTACAACCTCAACCACACCAGCCGGAGCGGATCTTCCTCAAATGGAAGGCTGGGGGCCGCTGAACAGGGGCACCACAGAAGCCCCCCGACAGGGCTGAGCGGGCTCTCTGCACGCTACCTCAGCCGGTCCATTCCTGTAAGTGATCCCTCCTCCCATCAACCCTCCCAAGATATACGCACACCCAGCAGCAGCATTTCATACAATTTACCATGGTAACCATTGGTTTGTGCCAAAATGCCATATTTACTAGTAAGTTAATAAACATTGTGTGTGTGTGAACACACACACTTTTTATTTATATATGTATTGTTAAAAAATTAACAATATAATTAAATTATAAATATATAATTACTAAATTAAAATAGAAGATATAATCTAGTGTATGAGGTGTGCGTGTGTGTGTATATATCTCATGCACTAGATTATATTTTATATTTTTTTATATTTTAATTATATATTTATAATTTAATTTTATGTTGTTAATTATTTTTTAATTAATATTTAATTTATATTAATTCTAAGTGTATGTAATGATGGAATTATTAAAATAAACGTAAAATATTTTCAGAAAAATCTGAAAATGTTATTAAAAAGATAAAAAATTGTAATTATTTCAGTAATTTTGATAAAATGTGTAATGTTTAATATGCCAATAATTTTTTTCTAAGTTTATTATAATATACATTTTTAATTGTTTTAATTGACTTTTGTAAAAAGATAATGACATCGTATTTGACATTTCTAATTCTGAAAACAAAGATTGCATGTTTGTTTCTCAAAGGTATTTTAGTAGAAACTATGGTTGCCATGGTACCTTTTCTCCAAAGTCTTTCCTACTTAACTCTGATCTACAGCTCAGTTTTGTCTAACAGATGCTTTTAAGCGCTTCCCCGAGCATGTTGCATGTCGTCTGTCTTTAATGAATATACGCTCACGTGCATGTCACTCACGGGTACGTCTACCACTGTTACGTCTCACTCTGTACGTCTGGCTCTAGTGTGTTCTCAGAAAGCTCTTACTTTGATGATCTAATATTTGCTTAATTACCGTTGTCAAGTGAGCTTTAATCGAGTGGTTTGGATGAGACTCATATATTTTTTTTTTCAGCTAATCAGTCACCCTTTAACTTCTGTGAGTGCATCCCACGCTGATGCTCCGAGGAAAATAAAATTAATACTAAATAAACAAATATTAAAAAGGCAGAGCAGGGATTCATTAAGGATATAATGAAGGCTTTGAAACATAGCTAATATGGGTTCTTTTTACATGTGTGGTGGAAGACTGGTTTGGAACTAACATGGCTAATAAGTATTAATGGCACCTCAATGCTGCTGTTTGATGCTGTGGGAGTGGGGTACGCTGCAACTATAGTCACATTTTGTTTGAAATGATCGAACAAATGTTCCCCCACTTCAAGTTCTGTACTTGTCATTGTCACCTTGAGGCCTTAAATCCTTAGGGTTCTTGATCAAGAACTGATGAATGATCAACATTCATCTTTGCGTTGGTTTTTGTTCTTCCAATGGAGTGTTTGTGCTTTTGCGACGCAGAAGGAAAAAAAAAAAGTATTTATATACAGTAATCCCTCGCCACTTCACGGTTCAAGTTTCGCGCCCTCAGTGCATCGCGGATTTTTCTAAAATATTCATTGAAAAATAAAAATTCAAAAATACCGCCATATCGGCAGCCGTGTTGCAGAAATCAACGTGGTTTCAGTTGTGGTGGTCACCTTTCAGTTAGTTGATACGTTTTTCCCCCACAATTAACTGGTCTCTAAATGCCACTTCGTACTTTGTACTTACATTCTTTAAATGTTGTGTCTTACTCATAATTACTAAAATCATTCGTGGAAGTGTTAAGGAATCCAAATGTTTCAATTGAGTCAGATTGAAAACCAAAAGCAAAGATAGGCTTTGAAAGCATAACAGGATGTGAACAGCTTATAAAGTTATTCATCTTGGTTTTATTTGTAATTTAAATCTACATTTTATTGGAGCTATGAATGGTGAACAGGTCTAGGTTTATAAGAAACACTTGACTACTGAAAAGAAAATCGATTATTCTCTGGTATTGTGTGACCTGAGGGCACTCAGACCGGACGGAAAGGTCATGAGCTTGTTTTGGACCTTCTCCAGAAGTCTTGGTTGTGTAGTTCGGTATTTCCCCTAACAATTTCCTGTTTGGTGCCTGTTTTCCATTGTGAGTCAGTTTTATTTTAAGTATAAGCCACTGTACAAGTTAATCATGTGATTTCACAATTTTCTAGGCAGGTTTTCTCCCGGGCTACCCTGTTTATACGATTGATGATTGGCTCATATTATCCCCGTTCAGAATATCAGAACGCCTACACATGTAGCTGGAGTGACTCAAACTTTCACTGCAGTAATGATGAATATCACAGTCTGTCTTCCACTGACAGCAAGTTTTCGACGCTAGAAGGTGTTTACAGCGAATATAATTACCGTCTAGATGTCATCAGTTTTCAGGTTGCAGTGAATTTGTATGAAGTTGCCTCATTTCTCATTATTGTCATTGGACACAATTCTCATGCAAGAAGAATGAGTTTGCTTGGTATTTGTCAAACAAAGTCTTTTTTTTTGGATGTTCTGCATTTCGTGGTTTAAGGGAATGATTTGAAACTACATGCTTATAGGTAACTGAAATCAAATTAGATCATTAAATTATATTTAATGAATGGACGTTTTCATTTCAATTATATTTAATGAATGGAACGTGTAGAACTTTTTTAGAACTCGTAAAAACAGAATGACTGACATTCTAATTTGTTGGAAACCTCTGGGACTTCCTGAGGAATTCTGTGGGTAGAAATTTGCCAAGATATTCCTCGCAGAAGTTGAGAAGCGTCGAGTTGTCCCATATCCAGCTTTTAGGATTGGGAATGAATGCCTATCTGCTGTTACTAGAATGTTGCTGAAACGTTTTCCTCATATTTGTCTGCTGTATGCACTTTTTTTGTTCATTTATCGTCCTCCCCCTTGCAGTAATTAAGAACATTTAGCATTCAGTTATGCATGTCATCTGTGTCTTCTAACCTTAGTGGCTTTTTTTCACAAAGTCAGCCCCCCCCATATGCAAATGTATTTCCTCTCTAAGCTTTGACTTTTTATTCTCATCTCACACTCATTTACATCAGCAAGGGCTGTGATGGAAGTCTCCGATTATTATTTAACTACCCTCTGCCATGTCATTTTCTGTAATTATGTTTAGCTTTGTAATAACTTCATCTCCCCCCCCCCCCACTCTCTTTTTCAGTCGCTTCAGTCTGAGTATGTTCAGTACTAAAGCCGCCACTTTCCGCTAACCCCCGTCCCGCGCTGCTGGCCCGGTTCCGACCCACGATGCCTTCACTGTGACCACCAATTCGCTGGCTTCTTGTCACCAAGGGGAACAAAGCTGATAGGAGATGCTTTTAAAACTGAACGGCTCGTGGTAATGATACGTCCTGCTATGCCAGAGCTGATCTTAAACAACACAAACTTGCCTTGGCCATCCTTTCAAAATGTCTCTTTCTTTTTCTTTTTTTAGATACTGTCCATGTATGAATATACATAATTGTACTGAAAAGTATTTTTAGATGAAGAATTTTGTACTTTTTTGTCCTATTTTATCTATGATTCTTATGCTCAGCGACACGGTTCGTTGGTTATATTTGTGCGTCTCTGGATTAGGGAATTTGTTTTGACGTAATATCACGTTTTTGTCTCCCGAGTGTACTTACTGAGTAACATATCAAGTGCGAGGGCTATATTTGAAAGGTGCAAAATGGTTCGATGGCCACGTGTCGTCTTCAAAGGGATTTTGGGCTGGAGAAAGGGATGAGAGGAGGAGTGTGCATTTTCTTTATTTGGGGTCTAAGGTGGGCTTGTCTCCACGCAACGGCGGACGGCTAATGAGACCTTGACCAATTTGCGAGCAAATTTTTGTTTTTTTTATTTTTGGGGAAAATGAAGGGCTTTGTTTGTTCAATATGAGAAACAGGGTGGACTCCTTATCTTTTTTTCCATTGTGACATCAAAATTTGTGTTATCAAACTAATTGAGATCTGAGCACTCACTGTTTTCAAGGGCTGTTGAAAGCACAAGCACAGACACTTCATCTTTCAGCAATGTCCGTTTCACCAGCGCTGTAATATCTCAGAATATAAGTGTGAGTGATGAGTTTCTGGTTTTAACATGCACCGTGTTTGCATAAAGTAGCTCAAACTGCTTAAAATGTATATTAGGGTAAAGATGACAAATATTAGCATACCTGCAATAGCGCACTCGCATGTTGCAACTTTCTATTACAGTAGAGAACGTTACTATTACAGTACCTTTTGTTATTGCACATAATGAATGTACTAACTAATCCGGAAAGGTTGATCCAGTGAGGTTTGTGTCTTCTCTAAATTCAGTTTTAGGATGTTTACAATCAAGTGCAAATTATTTATCGTACAGTGTTCTTATTGGTTTACCAGCAGGGTTTAAGCTAAAACCTTTGGATTATTTACTTAACACAAACATTACAATAGTTATTTACCAACCGTCATGAAGTTATAAACTTGATTTTGTCTTCCGTGAAACACAAATTATGATATTTAGAGCTCAAAAACATTACAACACCATAAAAGTACACAGAGTTGTTAATTCTGTGGTAAATAAGCTTACGAAGGCATACGATAGCTTTGTGTAATTGTTTTTTTTAAAGTTAATTTATTCAATGATCTCAAATCTCATTCATTTTAAGTATTGTTTGTGAAAACATGTTACTCCAGATTCCAGTTTATGTAAGTGGGAAATAGAAATGTTTACAAGTAGAAATTAATACGATCCGACAAAAAAACAAACAATTTTTTTTTAAAGCTCTGGCTACAGAGGATTTGCAGAAGTTTTTCTGCAATTTACAATTAAACTCACAGCTATTGTATGCCTTCTGAATAAAAATAACAAAATACAGTTATACAGACTGTATATATTGCTAAATACAATAGCAGTTATATTGATTACTTTCCATGATGTTCTTTTAGACCTCAAATGCCCAATTTATTTTCTTTAAACGGAGACACGACCATCATCTTTTGTGTTCCACAGAGGAAAGTAAATCATATTGGTTGGTTTTTAGCAGAGTAAATAATAAGTTTTTTTAATAATTAATTTTGGGCTTAAACTAACCCATATGTTTCGGTTTGAACAGATACTCCAATACAAGCTTATGCAATTCTAACTTGATTTGTTCTGTATCTTTTAGCCCTGTAGCATTCTGTACATTCCCGATGGTATTATGAATTATGTGTATACGTTTGGGAGAAACTTTTTTTGATTGAAGTATTCTACCTCTTTGACATATACATGATGTAAACTACTCTCTTGCTTATGAAATAAAATATATATATATTTTTGCAGCAGTGTGTAAAGAAAATCTAACAATGTTAGAGCAGTTTTTGCTTTTCACGAACATACCCAATGGACATTCGAATACAATGTAGTGTGTTGTACATTATTCTTTTACAATGTAAACATGATTTCAAAGACCGGAATAAAATAAAAGATTAATTTTGCTTTGGTTTGTTGGGTTTCTTTTGTGCATGGAAAAACAAGTGCGGATTCCTACCGTAATTAGTTTTCTTGTACCCTTGGTGTAAGTAAATACTCTACAGATTGTGACAGAAATATCTCAAAAAATAAATTATGTGCCAACGATGTTCTCCCTGACAACCAACAAAGTGTGAACTGCAAATCGCCACACATTTGTGAACTAAAGCCTTTCATTTCGAGTCTATCTGGCAGCAGGCGTCGGGCCGTGGGCGTTCGAAGACAGCTGTGAAAATGACTGCTATTCGAGTTACTTTTCACAGCCATATTTCGGTGTTTCAAAATGTCAGTTTAATTTCAGCACGATTTGATGATTATACACGTGTCGTGATTTCTTCTTTTTTTTTTTACCTAGCTTCATAAATCTGTCATGTGGGTCTAAAATGTTCTACTAACCAATTATTAATTTAATAGCACTGAATCTTGTAATTCATCTCATTCATTTATGCCACTTTAATATTAGAGCTGCTGTAATATATTTCATTGATATAATAGCCTTGCGTTTCTCCAAGCTCTTTCATAAAGATTGTGAAGGTCTAATGTCTATCTTTGAATGCATGTTAAATTCAATGAATGGCTCAAAGCAAATAACAGGTTTCAAGGCTGCTGTTGCTCCTTTTGCTATAAAATAATCTAAGTATCTTTGAAATGGTTCCGGAAAGGTTGTTCTTACTAACGCATACTTGATTTGAGCACTTGAAGAAATGTTCTCGCTGTTCTTTTAATGACGTTCCATTGTCGAAGGCTCAAAAGCGCTCTACGCAGAACGTTGTAGTAAAATACTATGATATTAATCAGCACTGCTAGTTAGTCTTTGGCTAATATTTTTTTTAGCAAGTCTCTCTCAGCGTTCTTAACAAACGTTCTTCTAGTAACGTTTATAGAATGTTGTTCAAAGTTATCTGGTCTTAAAGAGATAGTTCACCCAAAAATGACAATTCTGTCATCAGTTACTCTTCTTTCAAACCTGTATACATTTTTGTTCTTTTGAATGGAAAGGACAATATTTTTAAGAATGTTTGTAACCATGGAAGTCTATTACATTATAAATAGTAAAGCCTCAACTGTTTAGTGACGGAATTTAAAACTGTCTCTTTAATGTTCTCAAAACATTTAATTTTAGTTGGACTTTCATTTCATGTATTTAAATGCTACTTGTTTCAGTGAACATTCGTTCAAACATAATGTTCACCTTTTTTTTAAATGACATTTTAGAAATAATGTTTTCATAGCTTAATGGAAACATTAGGAGAACGTTATTTTTATCTGGTATTCTTGATCTATTTAATACACAGCCTAACTAGTGTAGTCTAATTCACCAAACCAAGGACGTTTAAAGTGGGGGTTTTTAATGAATCAAAAACACAAAAAGTGATCAATGTAGTTTGTACAGAAATATACAGTAATCCCTCGCCACTTCGCGGTTCAAGTTTCGCGGCCTCAGCGCATCGTGGATTTTTCAAAAATGTTGATAGAAAAAAAAACTTCAAAAATACCGCCGTATTGCAGAAAGCAGTGTTGCTTCATCGTGATGCGAGAGAAACGGTTTCCCAGGGTGCCAGACAAAGAGAGAAACTCTCTCAGAGGCTTTGTACTCACCCACGGCACTCAGACAAGCACGTGATTGGTTCCCGGCGCGAGATCAACCAATGAGAGCAAGAGTGGATGTATCCCGTGAGCTGATTGGCTGATCCTACTTCTCGGATTTTCACCTATCCCGGTGGGTTCCGGTCCACATTAACCGCAATAAACGAGGGATCACTGTACAGCGTGATCAGTGTAGTCCGATTCCTAAATGAACGAATGACTCTTGAGCCAGTTCTTTTTTAGTGGATCAGAAACTATGCGATCAGTGTAGTCTAATTAATTGTATGACTGTTACTTTTTGTTGAATCAAAAATGCATAGCATGACCAGTGGCAGTCCGATTCCCAAACAAATGATTCTAAGCTTTTTTTTTCCTGAATCAGAAAACATGCTCGGTGTAGTCCGATTGCCGATGGATTAATCGCATGTTTTTGCTATTTTTTTAATGAATCAAAAACATATAGTGCCACCAATGATAGTCTGATTCCCCAACAAATTCTGATCTGAGTCTTTGTAGTGAATTCTTTAGAATCTGGATTTTATTCAGTGCATCAAAAACAATTATGAAACCAATTGAATGTGTACTAGGTTATTAGCTTTGTCATGTCCGACTAAAAAATAGAACTCGATGAACCTCCTTTTTTGGAGCTTTAACGTCCTAGTCCACATTCACTTTCACTGTGGAACAGAGCTGCGTGAACATTCTGCTAAAGTTCTCATTTTCTGTTCCACATACGTTAAAAAGTCCTACAGGTTTAAAGCGACATGAAGGTGAGTAAATGGTAGCTATATTTAAATGTTCCTTTAAACAAACCAATATTACTCATGTTTTCTGCATATTTAAAATGCATCCTACTGCCGCTTTCTTCATCCTAAAGATTCTCAATGGGGAGCCCATTATTTTGCGCCCTATTGATTATTACAGGCTAAGTCTATAATGAATAATGAATTGCCTTCGTGGTGATTGTGCTCCCTGGGAATAATGAAAGACGAGCGAGATTGTAGCGTGGGCTCTTGTTGATCTCACGCCTCTTATTCCTCGCGCACACACACACACACACACACACACACACACATATAAAGCTTGTTTCTTCACCGCAGCATCGCCAAAGGGAGCTGCGTTCTCTCACGCGCACGTTTCTCCACACAATATGAGATGACAATATTTTCCAGCCTGCTCCCATCATCATGCCAAATGACACAGACGTGCCACTGTCGATGTGCGTGCTGGGACGCGGATCACGCATCTCCCTCGCCACCGTCTACTCCTTCATGTGCGTTCTGGGAACAGTCCTCAACCTCCTGGTTATCTATTTGGTGGTGACGTTCAAGAAGCTCCGCACAGCCAGCAATGCATTTATTGTGAACGGCTGTGTGGCAGATCTGCTGGTTTGCGCGTTCTGGATGCCTCACGAAGCGGTGGCCACCTCCACTGGGACTTTTCTGGTGGTGGGTTACCAGGCGTTCAAAGAAGCGCTGCTGTTTCTCGGAATCACCGTTTCGCTGCTCTCCCATTCTCTTATTGCGGTGAACAGGTATGTTTTGATCACCAAGACGCCTGCTGTGTATCAAAGTCTGTATCAGAAGAGGAACACAGAATGGATGATCGCAGGATCGTGGCTCATCTCGTTGGGCTCTTTGTTCCCGTGGCTCACGTCCTTTCGATACCCGCCCGAGAGGTGCCGGGACGCAGAAGAGGGAACCTTCACCACGGTGTCTGTTTTGTCCAGTCGGTTTGCCGCCAGCACTTTGGCGTTCACCATCATCGGACAAACCGTTGTCGTTATGTACTGCTACTTTAAAATTTTCCGCCGGGTGCAAATAAGTGTGAAGAGGGTCAGTATTTTGAATTTCCAAATCGTGAACAACCTCCCTTATTCTTTCCCGAGAAAGGACAAGCGACTCGGCTTCTACGTTCTCGCTGTGTGCTTGATTTTTTTTCTCACAACCGAGCCCCTTTTTTGGGTTCTCATCGCCGGACTGTTCATACCGGTGTCAGTGGCACTTTGGACGTCAACTTGGATTGTGTTCTGCACTATATTCGTGTCCAATCCCTTTCTGTACACCTGGAAAAACGAGGAGTTTCGGAAGTCCTTCAGGTCTGTGATGAGAGGAGACTTCTTGCGGGGATCCACGGTCGGGGTCGAGCCCATCACCATCAATACCATCTCTCACATCTTCCCGAGACAAAACAGCCGCAGGGCATTTCTGGGTGAGATGAACTGAGATGAACCTGCGAAATAGAACTGTGGCCAGATTTCGTTTGTGCCTATTGAAGATGCTTCAAAAATCTGCAGGTGGTTTTTCAGTCACGATAAGCTGCATGTGTTTTGTAAAGCAAAGTTTTTTGTGAAAGTTGAAGTGTGAATTGTCTTTGCACTGCTCTGAAAATTACACTGCCAATTTTATAAATAAGAAATGTTTATGAATGTTCAAATAAATCAGAAATATCTCAACTTGTTTAATTTATCTTATTTATGAAATGATTGTGATTTTATTAAGATATATTTATTTATTTGTGTTTTAAAATATTTCTAATTGTTTTTATGAATGTTCATAATGATATTATATAAAATTAGAGCTGTCAAATTGATGAATCACAATAAACATAATATTTTCTGGAAATACATAATAAATAAATATATATATGTGTGTGTATGTATGTATGTATATATGTATATATATATATGTGTGTGTATGTATATATATGTGTGTGTGTATATATATATACGTGTGTGTGTATGTATATGTGTGTATATATATATATATGTGTGTGTGTGTGTGTATGTGTGTATGTATATATATATATATATATATATATATGTATATATGTGTGTGTGTGTGTGTGTATGTATATATGTGTGTGTGTGTATATGTATATATATGTGTGTGTATATATATATATATATATATGTGTGTGTGTGTATGTATATATGTGTATATATGTGTGTGTATGTATATATGTGTGTGTATGTACATATGTATATATATGTGTGTGTATGTATATATGTGTGTGTATATATGTATGTGGAAACTTTTATGTGAGATGTGATTAGTTGATTTGACACCACTATATAAAATGTTAATAAATATTATACGTTTATGATCAGATAATTATTTAACAGCGCTTTTTATTTTAAGATGTCAGTTATATGAATATAATCTATTTTGAATAAGTCATAAAATGTATTAATTATATTAAATGCTAAATTGCTTTATTTAAGAGTGCATTTTATTAAACAATTTAAATGTCAATTATATGATTATATTATTAATATATTTTAAACAAAATATAAAATGTGTTTTATTTAAACAGCTTGTTTAAAATGTCTATTATATTAATATATGGTATAAATTTATATGCTGTTAATATTATCATTTTATAAGTATTAAGTAAAATGATTAATATTTTTATTATTAATAGCATATTCGGTTTGTGTTTAGTCAAATATTAATCTAAATATCTCTTTGTTTAGTTTATTTCTGTTCATTAAATTATCACATCTTTACAGTGATTAATGCAAGAACATCTGCGATTAAGTGAAGCTCTGCGGAGAAGAATCGCTGAGGTGTTTTAACCTCCGAAGGAAACTTTGACACTGTCATATCCGCTCTTGAATACTCGCTTACATAATCTGCAGGCTCTATTGTTAAAAACCTGAGCAAGCATCTGTGCAAGTGACCCAAAAGATGACACTGATTTGTTGACTTCAGTCTGATCTAGATAAAATGGCACAAAACACAGTGAAGGTTAAATAAACCTATGCACAATCAGAAAAATATTAAGTGAGAACTTAAAATATTAGAAGTTAAATTGAAAAATAGGGCAGTTGTGGCCTAATGGTTATTTATGAAATTTTGCCAAATAACGACTTCTTGTAGATTCAGCATTTCTGGGAAAAACAGGATCAAACCGAGTTTAGAAAAAAACATGGACAATTATTTTAATGTGCCAGTTGTAATTCAAAAGGGAAATGTTATCTTCAAATCACACACAAAGCCATTTCCTGTACTTGGGAAGAACCCCTTCAGAACAGCAGAGGGAGCCTGTGGTGGGACAGAAAACTTCTGATCCCCAGTGAATATAAACAAAAAGCATTTGGGACTGGGGAATTCCTTCAAGCCATATTTGGGCCGATGAGGCAGGGGGTGGGGGGGATTGCTCTATAAATGAGATTCAGGGCTGAATGAAAGCAAGAGCTACTCAATTTTACTCTCCCTAAGCATTTGGAAAATTCTTCTTTAAGCATGGATTCAACTTTTCTGTTGGCTTTGCTTCTACCAGTTACAGGTAAGTTTAAAACTTTTATCAAATGTTAGAAATTTAAATATGCTAATAAGGAACCTGCATATTCTGTTTAACTACTTTTTAAAATTTATTTTAAATTATTTGAAAGAATTTGCCTTGTAGTATTATCATTTTTATTAAATGAAAATTAATTTAAAAAAAATTTCCCTTTTTTTTGGAAATATATATTTTTTGACCATCCACATATGCAGACTTGAGCATTATGTATCTTTACCAACTTATTTTTTTATTTTTTTGCAAAACTCCCTTCACTACAAAAGCAAATGATTTGTATTTATATACAGTAATTGCATGAATTTAATTTAATAAGCACATTTTTATTTTAAGAGCATGTTTAAAATGCTAATTATTTTTATTTAATTTTGAATTCTTTAAATTATATGCTAATAAGGAACCTGCATATTTTAAAGTCTTAGTAAACTTGTATAAAATGCATAGAATTTATTCTAACTACTTTTTAAAATCTACTTGTTAAAATTAATTTTTTAATTATTTGAAAGAATTTGCTTTGTAGTATTATCATTTTTATTTATACCCCTTTTATATATATATATATTTTTTTTTTATTATATATTTTTTAACCATCCACATATGCAGACTTGAGCATTATAATGTATATTTACCATCTTTTTTTTTTTGCAAGACTCCCTTCACTACAAATGCAAATGACTTGTATTTACATAATTGCATACATTTAATTTAATAAGCGCGTTTTTATTTAAAGAGCATGTTTAAAATGCAAATTATTTTTATTTTGAATTCAATAAGAAACTTTCATGACTTAATTACATATTCATGCATATATTTTATTAATGCGTTTTAACAGCATAATTTCATCAAATATGCAAATTAGTTAGTGATATTTTTGATGTTGGATCTAACGGAAATGTTTTCTTGAATAGTTATTTCCCATGTACTGGAACTGCCACGCAAAGCTGTGTTCAAAGTGGGCGACAGGAGGGAGTTGACATGCAAAATGTCATCTTGCCCAGAGAAGGTGAAATTTGTTTGGACCTCATTAGAAGACAAACCGTTATTCATCACTGTTAATACGACGGACAGAGAATCTGTGCTGCTCTTTTCAAATGTGACGAAGAATCATGAAAATACCATAATGTGCAAAGCGTCCTGTGGGAAGGAACCCAAACAGGCGACCACATCAGTTACAGTATATTGTGAGTTGGTTGTATGTTTTCAGTTTCATTATAAATTGAATAACCTTTACAATGCAGTGCTAGAGGAGACCGGGGCAAGTTGTCACACTTTATACTTCAGTCAATTGTCCTCAAAGTAGGTTTAACACTGGAAGTCAGTTTCTTTATAGACACCTAACTTAACAAAAAGCTGCTGAACATTTTCAGCATGAAAAGGTTTAATTTGACCTTCTTAGTGGGGCATTTTGTCACATTATGTGGGTTAAATTGTCAACAATAATAGGCTTTGACAAGAATTTGATTGCTTGAATTATAAAGCACTATTTAAAGTGAAAAAACACAAGAGATATTTTTAAAATGTATTTTCTGTTATATCCAAATGATTTCAATTAAAATTATGACAAAAATTAATTAATGAAAAGCACAAATTTAAAATGTACCGCACCTTATAGTTCAAATACTCTGTCATAAAACTTGCCCGTCTCCTTTTTTTTCGTAATGCTACATAAACGTCTAAACTTCTTTTCTAGATTACTTTTGCTTGTCCACTCATATTTGAAACTTTAAATCCGTTTCAGCTTTTCCAAGAAACCCAGTTATACTGATGAATGATCCCTTGATACTGGGAAAGGCGAGCGTTTTGGTCTGTGAAGTGTCTTCTGTATACCCTTCGAATTTCTTTGAAGTGGAGTGGCTATATGGAGACACGGTTCTCAAGACTGATGAGGGAGAAGCTAACACAGATATATTGAGGATTCCTTACATATTCACACCTTCAAGTGAGGACGATGGGAAGACAATAAGATGCAGAGCAACACTCACTATGGCTGGTGTACCCCCTGATGAAAACACCAAAGAGACGTCTTTACACATGAAAGTTCTTTGTAAGCTGTTCTTACACATATTAATGCAAACCATTTTTAAATGAAACCCAAAACGGATGTGGGAATAGAAATTCCCCTCTGAAGAACACGACCCCCATGATCAATCGTTTTCCCTTTGCTTTCACAGCTGCACCGCATAATGTTAATGTATCTAGAGCGACCGCCGTCTCACTGGGATCCAGGTTAACTTTGACCTGCGAGGCCGACGGCAACCCAAAGCCTGAATTTACATGGACAGCTCTTAAACCAGATGGCCAGTCTGTGGAGATGGGAAAAAGTCAAGTTCTCTTCATGCATAATGTCTCCTTATCGGATGCTGGTACTTATCAGTGTGACGTTAGCAATGACTTGGGAAGACAAAACAAAACCGTTTCAGTAGTCATTCAAGGTTAGTAGATCTTATAATTCCTTAAGTTTCTAATTTCTAAATATTAGGGGTGTAACGGTACACAGAAGTCCCAGTTTGGTTTTGGAGTCACGGTTCAATATGAGTTCGGTACATTTCATTAACATGCGGTGACAAGTTCAGCATTATGCTTTCTCAAGAAATCACAGAAAGATGAGTAAGAAGGGGTAAAGGTGCCATCTAAGCCTACTTCACCTTTCCACAAGGAGATGGCGAGTGAAGCGCCACCTCAGGCTTCCTGGACACTCATATAAATATAGAAAGTTCTGGGTTGTTTCATAGATCATCTCTTCTTCTTCCTCTTGTGGCGGTTAGCCAAGAGCTTAGCATTACCGTGCACAGTAACCCCTTCTCGATTGGAGTGTGGATCACCTGTGATTGATGGTATTCATTGTCTGACTATATGCACCTGTGACATCCGTTTCGGGACAAACACGTGTACCGTTACACCCCAACTAAATTTGCATGATCATTTTGATCCCAAGTAATCTTATTTTCAAATTTCTTGGCAGCACCTCCCATGGATACCCTCATTGTAGCAAGTCCACAATCAAGTCTGAAGGAAGGAGACGCTGTGAACGTTTCCTGCAAGTCCAGCAGTGTTCCAGTAACTCGCTTGGTTCTTAGCAGGATTGTGAACGGTGTAAAAACAGAGCTAATAACCAGTGAAGGGACTGAAACATCAGTCATCCTCCAGTCCTTAAAGCTGACCGACTCTGGCATGTTTGTTTGTGAGGCTTTCAATGAGTACGGCAGTCAGAAGACCACTCTCAATCTAACTGTTCAGGGTAAGACCATAAATAAGACCAGTTTGAGCCTGAAGTTCAACATAGCTCAAGTAGCCTACAATTCTGCAAATTTGGTTTGGGGTACCAAGTCAAAACTTCTCATTTTGTCTCACAGCTCATTCTCTTGAAGTCGAGCTACAACCGGATGGAGTGATCGTGTCGGACAGAGGCTCCAGTGTGGTGATGTCCTGTCAGGCTTCAGGTTGCCCTCTCCCTGAGTTCTCCTGGAAGAATCCTTCAAATATGCCGATCCTCAGGAGAATTAAGACCGATAGCTTCCAGTCCCAGCTGTTTCTCACTCCAGTGCAGTTGGAAGATGAGGGAACTTACTTCTGTGAGGTCACGTGTGGCTCAATCAAGAAGTCCAAACAGACAGAAGTGAAGGTGTTTTGTAAGTATCTCAAAAGGTTTACTATTTAGTCACAAGTTTATGTTGAAACTATGTAGCTAGTTCAGATTAATAACATGCTAAAAAAATAACTGAACAAAGATCTTTCTTTCGAGGGAAACGTTCCCTTTATTTTAACTCCTCAAAGTTTGAGAATTTGAGTTTGATTTGCAATTAACCACCCGTTAATCATGACTCATCAGTGAACATAATGCATTCGAGTCTGATTGTGGAAAGTTTTAAAGATAGTTTGCTTTGACATTGATTTGATGCAGTCTTAAAAGCACTTATTATAAATGTTCCAGAACAAGAATGAACAAAGACTTCAGAGGTCATCAAAGTGGTTAATGTTGTCAAGTTTTAAAACTCCTCTGTTAGACATCATTATTGCTTGTGAGGACTTCCTGAAAACGCTGTTACTCACAGTGGATATTAACTTTTAGAATGTGCGAGGGAGTGTTGCTTTGTTTACATTACGAGTTGTACTACATACTGACCTCATTCAAGGTTGTATTAATCAGTGTCTTTGTATTTATACTTGAAAGTACTTAGACGTTACATTTTCTTCTTTTCAACAAGCATTTCCAACAAGTCCTGTCATAAAAACGTCTGGACCTTATCTGGAGGGCGAGATGATGAAATTGACATGCACTGTTCAGGAAGTCTTCCCGGCTAACCTTTTCCAAATCCTGTGGATGGATGGAGAGAGGGAGATGCTTTCAACATCTGGGTCATTTTCAAGTGGAACAACAAATCTGACTTCAGTGTATTTATACCACATAGATAGGAAAGACCAGGGAAAACGTATCACCTGCAAAGTCTTGCTGAACATGCATGGAGTTCCAGCCTCTCAAGTAGAGAAGACAGCGTCTACTACATTGTCCATTCACTGTAAGTCAAAGTCGTTTCTTTGTTCCTTTCAAATATGACTTTGTCTTGCTTTTTTGACATTCGCTCCTTTTTTCAGATCCCCCCAGTGCGACCAGGATTACCGTCAGCCCACAGACAGAGTTGAAGGAAGGAGAGTCTGTGAGCATTTCTTGCGTTTCTGACAGCTTTCCAGTGGGGCGTACGGTGCTGAGCAGGGATGTGGATGGCATTCAAACAGAGCTAATGGCCAGTGATGGAGTTGAAACATTGCTTACCCTCCCTTCGGTTGAGCTGGATGACTCTGGCGTCTATATTTGTCAAGCTTCTAATATGTATGGAAATCACACTGATAGTGTGGAGATTACTGTGAAAGGTGAGTTAATACTGTAATTTTTTAAATAAAAAGTATCATATCTGGTCAAAATCAATCAATTTACCCTGGGAACAGTATTAATGTGTTATAGAGTTTAAAATACCAACAGTTATTTGAAGCATATAATTTCTGGAGTGCCTTGCTCTCCATTTTGCCTTGTTCTCCTTTTCATCAAAATGGCTAAATTTCACTTCTACAGTTTTTTTTTTTGCTCTTACCAAGCGGTTTGTGTCTAAACATCTGACAGTTATTATGCCTCTTATAACCAAGCACCACCTAGGAATACGACAGTGGAGATCTATCCATCCACAGATGTTCAGGAGGGGCAGAATATCACCATCTGTTGTCGCTCCGTGAGCTTCCCTGCACCTTCGGTGGTCCTCAGCAAGCTGGATAGCGAGACAAACATCTACTCCCTGGATGGCATCTTCCTACTGGTCAACCTCACTCCCAATGACACAGGCCTTTATCAGGTCAACGTCACCAACGACCTGGGATATGAGACGGAGATTTTCAATATCAATGTGATGGGTGAGTGAAATTGGTCAGATTTTAATGTCAAGGTATTGACTGTCTGAGTACATAAAATATTCAGTTTGTGAATTTACACCTTGTACTAACTAGATTCGATATGACAAGACAAGGCAATCAGAACATATTTGATGCTTAATACGATGCATTTAAGTGAAGAAGAAAAAAAAATCATTATAGGAAGGATAATAGCAGTGAATTAAAAACCTATGAGAAATCACATACTGTCTTGAGTTGATGCGACATTTGACGAGGAACGATATTCACAAATGTTAAACAGTATGTTCTATACAGTAAGAATGTGTGCGCTATAAATAAAATCTAGACATGCTACAGTCGTCATGCTATCATTGTCATGTGACTTACGTTGTGTCACTCCACTGTTGCTTCTTGTCTATGTAAAGCGATGCACACTTTAGAATCTCAGAATCTCCCATTTTATAAATACTATGAATTTGGACATTCCGTATTTTCCCGCATATAACCCGCAGATGCAGATAACACGCACCATCATATAGCCCGCGGGTTTTGGGGTGCTGTGTAAAAAATCGCTGGCATAACCCGCGCCTGTATATAACCCGCAACCCATAGATTGATGAACTTTTTTGTGTAAGTTCACGTTTCGAATTTCGAATGTTGCTCGCATGACGTCAATTATCCATAATTGTTTAGGCTCGGTACACAGTGCTTGTGCGTGAAATTTACACAATAAGTAACAAATACATTGAAATATTATTACGCATAAAAAATTAGTGATATAGCCCGCACCTTTATATAACCCACACATTTTTGTAAAATCCGGTATAACCCGTGGGTTATATGCGGGAAAATTATTTATATAATTATAATTATTAAAATTATTATTATTATTATTTATGTTTCACTATAAAAAAAACTTAAAGTTTCAAAAAAGTACTCAAATATCACTTAGTACAACTTCACATTTCATGTTGACTAAACTAAACACTTTGATGCAGCACAAACGTTTAACTTTTTTTTCCCTAGTGTAGTCTTTTCACTTCACCTATTATATAGTTAGAAAGCAGGCATAGTCAAATGCAAAGATAGACTGACAAAATAGTTTTTCACACTTGCTGCTGGTTGGGACAATTTGTAACGTTCTAATCTCTTCGATTTTTCATTACAGAGAAACAATATGACCCTCCATTTGGTTGGAATGACTTTTTAATTCCTGGGATTTGCCTTGGATCTGCTGCTGCGCTGCTCTGTGGTGTGGTGAACTTGTGGAGGGCCAGAAAGAAGGGATCGTACAACCTTACGAAGTGCACTGTGTAGATTGTGTACAGACTCCATGAACTGTTTCGGAAGCAGCTAAGCTCGGCTGAACTGTCTTGCCAGGGCCCAGAGCCTCCCTAAAGCGAGAACTGCAGGTGACTGGATTCACCATCTGGATCTTCAGGTGACAAAACCCCAGCCGGATGGGAACCTGCATTCTCCACAGCCAGAGACAATCAATGTTTGCCACGCATCCCTAGAGGAGGGAAATCGAACCGGTGTGGCTTCTCCATGGTCTTTATGTTGGAAAGTGTTTTTGAGACCGCCTGGTCTGCACTTAAAGCAGTTTCAAATATGTGATTTTTATTTATTTTTTCAAAGTCAAAGCTATTTGAATTGCAAATGATAAAACTGTGAATAGTAGATTTAAACATTTCAGCATTAAGAGAATGTAACCTAGCTACCAAGGTTTAATTGGTACATTTTAGATGATAACAGTCTGTTTTAATGCATTGTGTCCTAAGTATTCTGTGGTTTATGGTTTGAAATCTTGTTAGATTGCTTTCATTTTCATATTTATTCAAACAAGCATCTATCTGTTAACGATCTCAGATTGTTATGGGAAACTCTATCCAGGGAAACTTGAGTTCCCGGAATCCACTGCTTCTGTTATAGCTTCACTTTCCGTTTGACATTTTCCTTTTACTTTTCGGTTTTCCTGTTAGCATAAAACAATATTATACTATCTGTTTGGCACAATAAATGCTGCTTGATTTGGAGGCCTGTATTCACTGCATATTTATCCGTACTAACAGTTTCCAAAATTACATCAACAGGAACAAGTTTATCAAAATTAGAACTAGCACAATTAAAAAGCTCACCACATATGTGCTTCGTCCTCTCAAGACCAATCAGGACAGACCTTCTGGAAAACATTAAATCTATTTTAGTCTGCAAATTAAGACCAGACAATTCTAAATCAAGATCCTCACTCCTTTTTTAGTGTCTTATATTGATTTTTTTTTGTCAGTGTTTCTATAAAAGGCTGTTGCCATGGTGACCATCCAGATGCGATGGGAAAAGGGGGTGGGCCGTGCTTTCATGTTCCACAGGGAAAAGAAGCGAGGTGCGAATGGAACAATGTTCTTTTAGAAAGGCCACTAAAGGTTCACCCATTTCTTTTTTTAACCTCTTTAAGAGTGTTTTTGCTTAACAAAAATGGCAGTATTTTATCATATTTCTGATAACATTTGTCTTTATTTGTTCATTACGCAGTAATGTTTCCAAAGAGGCTGGTGTTTGCATAAGTATGAGTAATAATAGTGATGAATGACTAACTAAAATCCTGATTTATAAGTGTTTTCCAGTTAAATACTTAACCATGTCCTTATGTGTATTGTACTTCAAGTGTTTCTGAATATGGTGATTATGTGAGAATTGTGTGTTAATGGTAAGTGCCGTTGTGAATTTACTATCAGCATGATTGGATGATGGTCAAGAACATTCTCAGTGTCTCTTTGCTGACATAGGATTCTTTAAAATGACTAATTTTTTAAAGAAATGCTTCAATTCAAGTTTCAATCTTGAACAAGCAGGGCTTCCAGACAAAACAAATGCCATTGACTACTTAAAAACATGTTGGAGTCACATCTGTCATGGTTCTGTGGTGCGGGATGAAGGCATTGAGTAAACATATAATAACGAATAACACCAAAAGGCACACACTGTGCAAAGCGCGAGATACCCAAGACGATCACAGACAAAGACTGAAGGAAAACGCAGGGTATATACACAAGGGCTGATGAGGGAACAAGATTAACGAGGTGACTAATGACAAGAGAGGTGAGTTGAAAAACACTGGGAGAGCACTAGCGCTCACTCCAGCAAAAAAGCAATATACATTACTGGCCACTTTATTAGGTACACCTTGCTAATCCCAAGTTGGACCCAGGTAAACTGCCTTTATCATTTGTGGTATATATTCAACAAAGTGCTGGAAACATTCCTCATATTTTGGTCCATATTGACATGATAGAGTCACGCAGTAGATATGGATTTGTCTGCTGCACATCCATCATGCAAATCTCCCATTCCACCACATCCCAATGGTACTCTATTGGAAGGCCATTTGAGTATAGAACAATGACTTCATACAGTGAAGTCATTGTCATGCTCAAGAAACTAATTTGAAATTATTTGAGCTTTGTGAAATGATGTAATATATCCTGCCGGAATAAGCCGTCATAAGATAGGTACACTGTGGTCATAAAGGGATGGACATGGTCAGCAAACCTTGCTTTTGGCTGATGCTTTTATCCAAAGCATTCAAAGTTCACATTGACATTCTAATCAGTTCTTGCTTTCCCTGGGAATTGAACCCATGACCTTGGCGTTGCAAGTGCCACGCTTCTACTGTTTGAGCTACAGGAAATCCTTGCCCAAACTGTGCCAAGAAAGTATCCAGCACACCATTACACCACAGGCAGCCTGAACTGTTGATACAAGGCAGGATGGATACATGCTTTCATGTTGTTTATGTAACTGTCATATGCCAATAAGAGTTGTGTGTGCAGACCTCACTCTCTTAATCTCAAGAGGCACTCTTTTAAAGGTATTCAATTAATGTTGAACCAAGAGGTCCGACCTTTTCCTTCCCAGTTGTACATATTTCGGTCAGTGCAGCTGTAGTACCTTAAACACTCAAAATACTAATTAAAGATCAGAATCTTTGCAGGAAAATAAAGGTTTTTTTTTTTTTTAAGAAACTAGTAATGTCAGATTTTTTGGTCTTCCTTTGCCATCTATAAATAATTTTCCAAATTGTAACATTGTTTACTATGAAATGCTCTTATGTGAATGAATAATGCTAAAGCTAAAGCTAACAACAGCTAAAGATGGCACATATTAACTTAGTTGTCACAAACCTGGTTTAGTTAAACAGTAAGGAGGCATCTAGAACAGACAAAAATGATTGTATTTGCTGCACTCTTGTTTTAACAGAAGTATCAATTGAATATTGCTCTAGATGAAAATATTAGAGTATGTAGCACTGAAAGATCATTACCGTAAAAAACCCTGAGCGCTTGTGGTGTGAACCACGCATTTGTTTTGAAGCTCTGCTTACTTTCTGCTTATAGAAACTGTAAAATTGTGCAATAATTTGGAACTAAGCCGAGGTCTGAAACCAGACCCGGGTCTGTCATTTGAAAAAATCATGCTAGAGGTTGTAGTCTTTAGGCTCCTTGCTAGCAAATACTGTTCAAATCCCACTCAGAGCCGGTCGAGTAGGACTGGTTACATTTACAGCAAATTTTGACTCTAGCATCATTCTTTGTAAACCCTAGAGATGGTTCTGTGTGAAAATCCGAGTAGATCAGCAGTTTCTGAAATTCTCGGACTAGCCAGCTGGCACCTGGATGCCATATTCAAAGTCACTTAAATCATAGATTTTCCTCATTCTGATGATCAGTTTGAACTTCAGTCAATTCTATTTACCATGTCCACATGCACTTTTCACTGTCATGTGATTGACTGATTAGATATTTGCGTTAATGAGAAGTTGAACAGACGTACCTAATAAAGTGGCCGGTGAGTGAATCCAATAAAACCACATGCATACAGACCTTTTTTATTATTAATTTTTGCAATATTTTTCTAATTAATAGCTAATGCCATAACTATAAAAAGCTATAAAAAATATTAACTATATATATATATAAAAAAACAAAAACATTTCTTTGGCACACACCTTGAAGTGTGTGTAGTTTGTTGAAAATTGGTGTTAAAAATTAAGATCTCCCTCAAATCCAACAGAATTATAAGTTTAGTTCACACCAGAATCCACCCAGAACACTTTAGCAACCGCATAGCAATGCCCTAGCAACCACTCATAGCTTTTTTCAATCTAATTTTCCTTGGAATTACCATGAAAATCAATCACAAGATAATTTAGTTAGCTTGTTTTTCGGTGGTCATTATGATGTTCCCTGACAGTTACAGTATGTTTTCTATTTGCTTAGTTGAGGGGAATGAACTGTTGCAGTGACATTTAACACAAAACCCCTCCAAGGATGACAACGATCAATAGTTTATAGTACGGCTTGCAAAACCAACATTATTTTAAAAGCTTTCTTATGAATAGTTTTATACAGCACTGCGACACATTCTAACCCCTGGGCCCCTAAAAGCACTTGTTATGCAACTCTCCGGTGAAAAAGAACAGCAACAATGATTTGTGCAGAGTCCTGTCTTTTTTAATCACTTAAAATACACTGGTATTTCCTGGTTCTCAGCTGTTGTGTGGACACAGAGCATATCTAGAGTGTATAGCCTCTCTAAACGGTTCCACTCGAGGTTGTTTGTTTGATTGCTGTTTAAAGAAAAACAGAATATTTATGGAGATGAACCCCTGGTTCAGCAGATGGCGTTTGACCCAGGGTCTTCGCATTCTTGTGGCGCATCCTTTGCCGATATGGCGAATCAGCAGCTTTTTTACAACGTCCCCATTGCTTTGTCTTTTCTAAGAGATCTGTTGTGTTTTCATTGTTTTATTTTTTGTGCACATTTCTTAGGGTGCTGGTACATATTCACACAAATAGATCACTATAAGTACAACTATAAGCACTAATGCATGCAGGCCTCTGTGCGTGTGAAATGGAAGATTATCTTTTCCAAGAAAAGCAGCCAACAACTTGCGGAATGTTTCATTTGGCTGGCATGTTTATCAGTGCGGGTCAGACGACTATCCTTTTCATCACTTTTCATCAGTTTCATGCTGACTCCCTAAACACTCCTTTTGAACTTCAAATATCAGTGAGTGCCATGTAACAAAATTTCCCATGTACTGTACCTTTGTAAGACAACATCCGTTTTGATGCAACAACATTCATTGGATTACTGCCTTTATGAGGAGTCTTAAATTCAAATTCTGGAAAACATGGAGTTGTGTCACAAATGATGCTCTATTCACTATGCACTTGTTCCATGCACTATGTACTCATCTTGTTAGTGTATGAATGTTATGTATATTATCAGATTCTAATATAATACGAATAGTTCCTACATCTCCCCTATGCAAAGGAAAGCAACATTTGAGAGCATAAAGTTTCCAAAATTCCACACATCATTTTTTTTTCCGTTTATATATAGTGCACTTTTTCTTGTTGTAATTTTCAGTGTGAATGCACTACTCACACTATTTTTACTACAAAAAAGGGCATGGAATAGTGGATAAGTAGGTGCATTTGGATGCACCTTTAGTCTTTTTGTTGCTGCTGTCAATCTAAATATCAGTACGATTTTGTTCGTAAGCATGAATATTATAAATAATAAATACTTATAAAATGTTTCATTAAATAATTAAATGATGTTTTATTAACAAAGTTCGGGAGGAGCACGTTCAAATGATTAACACAATCAACACGTCATCAGCAATTACACCTCATCCTATCAGCAGGAGAGGAAGCATGTATTCATAGACATGTTTGACTCACCTACAGCTCTTTGACATTTTTCGGCATCCCTCCACCACCCCAACTCCTCACACTTAATTGTTCCTATCAAAGTCAGGATACGGGGGGAGTGCTCCAGGTTCGGGCTAAATACCGAGCTCGGAGCCCTCTCCTCGGACAGCACGCCAAATACGCTTACCGTTTACTGCTCCTGAATCATTTGTAAGTGTGAACTCGAGAATATGATATGTATAGAAAAGTAATAAACAAGTGTATAAAATATGTATGAAATACAAGCTACTGAATAATTTGACCTCTTGATTCTAATTTGCTCTGACATGCACTGTGAGCTGTAAGGTCTTATATAGACAAGTGTGTGGCTTTCCTAATCAAGTCCAATCAGTATAATCAAACATAGATGGACTCAAATGAAGGTGTAGGACCATCTCAAGGATGATCAGAAGAAATGGACAGGACCGGAGGTAAATGTATGAGTGTCACAGCAAAGGGTCTGAATACTTAGGACCATCTGATATTTCAGCTTTTCTTTTTTAATAAATCTGCAAAAATGTCAACAATTCTGTGTTTTTCTGTCAATATGGGGTGCTGTGTGTACATTAAATGAGGAAAGAAATGAACTTAAATGATTTTAGCAAATGGCTGCAATATAACAAAGAGTGAAAAATGTAAGGGGGTCTGAATACTTTCCGTACCCACTGTATTTTAGACCAAGCTGACCAAGCTATTTTTGTTTGTAATCTCTCTAGCACCAACTCCACTCCAGGTTTTACCTGAGCTCTGGGATTGGAGTGAACACGCTCAAGCTGAGCGATACAAACAGGGAAACATCAAAAAGTGCTATTTTATTAAATATCACACTTTGAACATTTTTGTGTAAGATGTGTTTTTCAATATGTTTTTGCAGTTATGATTTGACAGGTTTCACTTGGAATTGGGCTTTTCTTTTTCTAATCCATAACCTGTAATAACAGTGAGGCTTGGCTTGCTTCAAAACTACCGTACAAACTCCACTGCAGTGCATGTAATGTAATACTCATGTATGCATCAGTCTAACCTATATAGATAAGCATGCATGCCTACATATTTACAAGAGTGGTCTATTTTTAATTTTTGGTCTATGACCTTGAACATTCACAGCTTTCTTTAGTCCCATTCACGTGAAACTTTGTTTTCCAACTTAACACAATGAAAACTTCTGTTTGCATCGACTTTCCCCCCCACAATTCATAAGGATATGATGTATGATGCATTTGTGACATACCGGTAATATATATTATGGCATGAACCTCATGTTATTCCATAGGATGCAGAGGTCTGGATACTCTATCAACACGTATGGCCTGTAACCTTCCTCTGTACATGGGGTTTCTCTTCAAGACAGTGATTATTACGGCATATTTGGCATGAAGCTTGAGTTGTTAACCTCAGCACAATCTCTTCCAAACACAGTACAAACTGTACTGTAGCTATTCAGCCACTGAGATGTTATGACCTTAAGAGCTGCTTGTCATGAAAATGGTTTTAAAGACTCTTAAAAAACTATTTTGACCCTGTTTATTCTTATTAACTAGACACTTGCACTCAGATTAATTGTTATTAATGTTATTTGATATTACTTTTTACTCATGCATTAGGTTAGTGACATGAATACCTCAATTCATGCTTGTTGAGGAGATGTATGCTATTTCTTTTCAAAGCAATTGGGCTTTGCCTTGAAGATGATAAACTAGGTAAAAAAAATCCCATAGATTTACATTGAAAGATCCATAGAAAGAGACTAGAATATCATAGACACTAGGGGTGGCTACTTGTGACTTGCGCTAGTACGCAACTAATCGAAAGTAAATATTTGTGAATTGTATGATAAAAAATGAGCTTGTTCATTTGAACTGTCTCCTTAAGATGAGAATGTTGTTCAAAAACATCCCACACTAAGTTTTAACATCCCCCGCAATGACTCAATCTTTCGCACAATTTATCAAACCGGCCAAGACAAACATTTGTACCTTCCTCTTGTTTAATTTACCATTAATGTAGCCAAATAAAGGCCTCTTACATTTAATATTGCATGCTCTATCTTACAGAGACTCTTCAATCCAAACTATGGACACTGAAAAAACCTTTCCAATCCTTCAATACATTCACAACATACCGATTTAGTCTGACGCACATCTGGCCTACTACATTTTTGTTTATGTTCTTAGCTTGCGTTCATTCTCTTTGGAAATAAGCAGTCGTAAGATGAGATCATGATCCCTCGACTCGCTCGATTTTGAAGAAACTTGGTCTGACTACAAAGTCCTCATGTTATGACTTTATAGAAGCCATTCACACCAAGAATTTAATAATCAGAGCCCCTAAAGGGGAATGGCGATGGAATGAAAATATGAGATTGTAAGGAAACAAATATTAAAACGCTCTTGCACTCTCTTTCAAAAGTGTTATGCTCCCCTGAGAATCTTAGCGCTCACTTGCAAAACCTCTGTGTTTACCAAAGAAACTGATGCGTTCGCTCTCAAAACCTTTACATTTTGCAATCGTTCGAAAACCTTTACGTTTTCCAGAGAAACGTTCAAAACGGTCAAAGAACTGAAAAGTTTTGCAAGCGGATAGACCATTTCCCTGCAGAACACAAAACATTTACGAAAACACAAAAGCTAATTTTTCCTCCCGTCTCATGTTTTCTTCCCTTTAGGCCGTAGAGAATCCGTAGAGAATAGTATACTTCACACTGCAAATATTGCTTTGTTTAACTCCACTATACATATACTCACATACTTCCCTAAGAGATTCCTCTTGGGTGAATCCCTGCTGCCATTTTGAAGTGCGTTCATCTTTGTCAAGTGTGTGAGAGAAGTTTATTTGGACAAACCTTTGAACCCTCGATTTTGAGTCTACTCAATATATACACTTCAGAGGATTTATGAACACTGGTAGATCACGATATAGTCTGTCCAAAGTCAATCATACTACCCATATTCACGCTATAGATTGTATTTTTTCTCATGGTCCCAAAGTAAATTCAAATTCAATAGTATCTACTCAGACTATGCAGCAGAAGACCATTTCAAGGGTTCCACCAGTAGTGGGCATTCGTGCAACATAAGCAATGACGTATGTCCCACTGAACGAGACAGAAGGGCAAAAAAGTTGGAAACAAAAGCAGTCTATATTGATATCTACACAGAAGAATGATATTGTCACGGTTCTGTCAGCTTCAGTCTCTGTTTCAAGTGTTTTTAGTGTTCTAGTGGACAGAATCGTGGCACTACTCTCTATCTTGCTTGTTTGTCTCATTAGTGTCTGCCCCGCCTCCTTGTTTCCCATAATCATTCCCAGCTGTCTCTAATCACTACCTTCCCTCATGTGCCCTATTTATATCCCTCACTGTTTGCTGTCCAGCATCGCGTCGTTGTCTTTCATGGTTGTTCCTGCTGTTCCCTCGTCTGGTCTGTACCCTTTCTCCTTGTTCCCTGTGTTATGCTTTATGTTCAGTTTTCTAGTTATGTTTTCCCCCTTGTGGGTGGTTTTGGTTTATGTTTGTTTATTTGTAATTTAATAAATCCTTTCCCTGCATCCCTGAGTCCTCCCTTAAGTATTCCGTGACAGATATGGTTAGAATAGCTTTCAGATTGAGGTATTGAGCGATTAAAAAGCCAATCAGAATCCACATAATTTTAAACTCAAACATTATAATAAACAATGCTGCATTTCCCAAAAGTTGATCATAATGACCACTGCCTTCTCTACGTCAGGAATATTTGACGATGAGTTGTTGAATTATTAGAAGAGGTTAATTATTATTAGAAGGTGCTCACAGGCAGGGATCCAAATGCTGTCTTTTATTAAGAGTAGTCAATAATCCAGGCAGGGGGCACAAAGGCAGGCAGACAGTATCAGAATCGTGGTACAGGCGGTGGTCAAGACAGGTAGCTATCAATCATCAACGTTAATCCAGGTCAGGGCAGAACAGAAACAGGGGCAGAATCAAAACAGGCAGAATCAGAACAGACAATCAGGACAGGAATAAACGCTCAAATCAAGACTTCGCGGTGAATGTATGTGTGAAGTATGTGTCTTTTGTAGTCCAGGTGATGATGAACAGGTGATGTGACAAACAATGATAATGGAGTCCAGCTGTGTGTGTGTGTAATCAGTCCAGTGTGATGGTTGCTGGGAAATGTAGTGTGTAGTGAAGTGTCAGTATAAGTGAGTGAGCTCCTTCTGGTGGCCATGGAGGGGAGCGCAGAGCTCATAATCATAACAAAAAGTAACGCACACCCGAGGTGGTAATGCTGTACAATGTGTCAATTATCCTGCTTATACTACGGTTACCACACTTCAAACATTGTTCAGATGATGTGTTTCAAGACATTCGACATGCTCTTGTGTGTAGGACTAATTTCTTACGCATCTAATACCAAGCCGCCATTGTTAATATCACAACTTAATTTTAGAGTTGGTGAGAGAGATTTCAGTCACTGATAGCAAACTAATGCAGTTAGAGAGAGAGAGAGAGAGAGAGAGAGAGAGAGATTAAGCATATATTAATTAATGTGTCTTTCAGCAGCATCTAATGTAAGTTTATCTGCTCCAAGAACAGCGCCTTTGTACCTTGCAGGTGAGAAATGTCATATAGCTTTTATTTACTGCAAAAACTGTCTGACAAAATGTTTGTCCGTACTGTATGTGTGTGTGAGTGTGAGTGTGAGAAAGAAAGCATGTGCTTTCCGTACATAATAAAACCCATGATAGCACATGTTCATCTCAGAGATGTCTATTTGATGTGTGTGTTTACATCTGGAAGATGTATTTTTTTTTAGAGTTTGTTCATCTGCTAGACATCTCTAGGACTTTTTTCTGTCATATTTTAAATATGCTTTTAGAAAATGTCTTTAAGATGTTTATGATTTAGAATATATGTAAAACTGACATCTTAAAGATGTTTCTCAGACGTTTGTTCACAGCAGATGCTTTCCAGATGAAAACAGTTTCTTTAACAGACATCTTGGAGATGTAGGTTTACAATCTGGGACGTAATATTGTCGCAAAAATCATGGAAATATTGTTGTTTTATTGCTGCCTGGACCATTGAAATAAATGAAATCGTTTGGCGAAGTGATACAGACATGTAATGCGGTCAAGACCTGCTTGGAACTACTTTTCCATGAAAACAATTGAACATTCGTCAACCAATCAGATTCAAGCATTCAACAGCCTCAGTAATTTAAGATCGACGATGCTTTTGGGAAAAACAGCCCAGGACTTTTAAATAAGTTGGTGTGAACAGGCCACAAGCTTTCCCTTGCGAACGACAATATGTTGAATTAAAAAGCAGAAAACTCCCAACACGTCCCGCAGGAGTAATGTGTCTTTGTTTTTGGACATTGAAGTCAATTTTAGGAAATCTTGCGCAAGTGTTCCTCGTATTAACCATTGGTTAACCATTGATGTCCTGCAGTGTGACCGAAGCTCTCACGAGAAGTTATAATGAAAACACACCTCACGTTTGCAGACATTTCTGGACCAACAAAAGCCTTCTCGTGCATATTAATGAGATGTATGACGTCGCTTGAAGCCTCCCTCGTGCCCCTTTAAGAAGTTCATGCCTGTCGAACTAAGATTCAAATTGTTTGAATCAATTAAAACTGCTTTGGACTCTGAAAATACTGAATATTTCAGCTGCAGTGGAATCGATCCGTATGTAGTTACTGTGCGGCTACTCCAACAAGTAAATTATTCAGTTTTGGTTATGATCAGAGTTATATAATACAAGCATCAGTTCACATTTCTGTAAATCAGGGAGAGCACATTGTGCACGTCTGGCTCACAGGCAACAGGCTGTGCTTGAGCTCCCATTCCTGTCTGCTGAAGCAGTTACCATGGGAACATCCCTTTTTCCCCTAGTATTGAGGGAGCATTGAAGTGTTGTTTTGGAGTATTTGAAATGCAGGTCTTGCACATTTTAGCATTTAGTTTCTGTTCATCTGTGGGCGTTAAAACTTGGGCTTTACTAGCTTTATTGTTTAGGCTACTTATTGTTTTGTTTTTGTGTTTACTAATTCGTTTCAGGTTCATGTCAGGTTTATTTCTTAGTTATCTGAGTTTAAAGTTTAGAGACCATCAAAACTTACTGAATATTTGAATTTGATAATAAAAAATGATAAATTATTATAAAACTCAATTATTTTTTTACGATAGGTTACTGTATATAATTTTTTTGACAAAGTGTTTCTTGTAAAAAACAATCATTGATGTTTATTTTTCTTTATCAGTATCTATTTTAGATAGGCTTACAGTGAGATTATTTGGAGGATAAATTATTTACACGTGTTATAATAATCTAGACAAAGACATTTGTTATAAGTTAAGTTTGAGAGAATACATCTTTGAACAAAGCTTCTACTAAAATCGTGTCTCTCTATGATAAACGAGTGACACCTGGCGGTCTAAAATTGTATAATCAATACTCTCATGAAAGAAACACTCCAGATTACTAACATATGTAATCAAAGCAATTTCATAAACGATCAATGCATTCACACAAAGTGTGAGTTGAAAAAATTATGACAGAATTCTTTATTTTTGGGTGTACTGTCCCTTTAAGAAAGAAATAAATTCATTTAAATTCACACAGCATCCCAATTAACATACATCTACAGTATGCAACCTCAATTATGCAGCCCGATAATTCTTATAAAATATAAAATAGTTAATTTATTTAGATTATTAAAAAAGGACACAATAAAAAATGATTTATGGGTATATCTTACAGTTAAAAATGGATGAAAAAAGTTATTTAAGCATAAATAAGAGCATTAAATAAATGACACTACTTTTCATGAAATGAAAAAGTGAATGATTACATTGTTAGAAGGATAGATCTAACATTCATAAATAAGTACAAAATATTTCATTTGAAATGCTAAACTTCTGCGCATGAAAATAACAATTTATGAACGTCTAAAATAATATAATAATTCTTAAAATATTCAAATGTTAGTTTATTTATAGTATTAACTCAAACAATACAAAATAATAATATCCTATATTTTAGTTTTATTTCCAAAGATTTTAATTAACAAACAGTAGAGTGTATCGCTTGCAACACCAAGGTCATGGGTTCGATTCCCAGAGAAACAAGAACTGATTAATATGTTAATGTATTTCCTGAATGCAATGTAAGTCACTTTGAATAAAAGCATCTGCCAAATGCATAAATGTAAATAAATTACTCAACCTTGCATCTGTGTCATGAAAGAGTCATATATTCATTATATTGCAATGTTAGAAGTATATTTCTAACATAAATAAATAAACACGCCACTTCTGACAAATAATATTTAAAGGTATTATAATTTTGATATTTATAACATAAATAAATACAAAAATAAACAAATAAATAAATAACATCACTTTTGACACATACAATTTAAAGGTATTATAATTTCTAACACAGACGGATAAATGGATTGAATATTTAATTAAAGAAAATCAAATATGAATGAATGAAGTCACACGTCATAAACATTGAAATATATATTAATTATATTAGAATGTTAGAAGTATATTTCTAACATAAATAAATAAATAAATAAACACGTCACTTTGACAAGTAAAATTTAAAGATATGATAATTTCTAACACAGACGGATAAATGGATTGAATATTTAATTAGATAATCAAAGATGAATGTAGTCACACGTCATAAACATTGAAGTAAATATTAATTATTTTAGATGGAAATGTCTAACATAAATAAATAAACAAGAAACGTAACTTTTGACAAGTAAAATTTAAAGGTATGATAATTTCTAAATTGGAATAAATGGATAAATGGATTGACTTTTTTATTAGATAATCAAAGATGAATAAATTAAATCACACGTCATAAATATTGAAATTAATATTCATTATATTGGAACGTTAGAAGGATTTTTCTAACATAAATAAATAAATAAGCAAATAAATAAATAAATAACATCACTTCTGACAAATACAATTTAAAGGTATGATAATTTCTAACACAGACGGATAAAATGGATTGAATTGTTTTTTTTAGATAATCAAAGATTTATGAATGAAGTCACCTCATAAACATTGAAATGAATATTAATTATATTAGAAGGATATTTCTAACATAAATAAATAAACAAACAAACAAACAAACAAGAAACGTCACTTCTGACAAATACAATTTGAAGGTATACTTCATTTCTAACACAGACAGATAAATGGATTGAATATTTAATTAGTTAATCAAAGATTTATGAATGAAGTTACCTTATAAACATTGAAATGAATATTCATGCAGTTCAGACACGTGTGTGGTTTATTGCGCGCCGCGCAGGGTCAGTGTCATGACGCTCGCGACGCGACGCGGGTGTTCCGCTCTCCTGCGTCCAGACGCTCGTGAAGCCGCAGAGCAGCTCAACGGCTACCGGAGACGCTTCGCGGAAAAATGCTCCCGTTATCCATCAAAGATGACGAGTACAAGCCTGCCAAGCTCAACCTCTTCGTCAAGATATCGGGCTGGTTCAGGTAACGACGATTCAACGCGAATAATCCGCGGAGTTTCTCTCGCAGCTGTCGCGTTTGCGTGGCTAACTCAGTTAGCATGCTAGTCGGCTCGCGACACTTCATGTCTCTTTTAAAAACGTTATTTAGACGAATTCCTTTTAAAAAAGAGAGGGGGAGAGAACCATTTACACCCTGAAAAGTGAATTAAACTGTCAAGACAACAGTTTCAGGCTGTCGTTCGAGCAGACAGATGTTAGCGAAGCCAAGTAAACATTTGACAAAACGCTTTCGGTTTATTAAGTAAATGTGTTTAAATGTATTCGACAGCAATGTAGGATTATTAAGAGTGCGTTTGAACCCCATGTCATTTATTTGAATAAACTACAGTCGTGTATTTGCTTATCTGTGCGTTTCTAAAGCCAGTTTGTCTGGTCAGGCCACTTTTTTTTAAATGAATCAGTCTGAAATATCTCCTTTTGTCTTTGTGTTCCCCCCCCCCCAGATCAATTCTTGCTGATAAAACCTCTCGCAATCTGTTTTTCTTCCTGTGTTTGAACCTGTCCTTCGCGTTCGTGGAGCTGATGTACGGCATATGGAGTAACAGGTAACAGACCCGAGCAAATGCCACGTAGATCTTAATGTGGGACGAGCTTGTGTGCTTTTGTTTTGGGCCTTTACTCTTTACTTCTTGTTTGGGATCATGTTTTGATTGGAGTTTCTCCGGTCATCTGTTAGTGTAGTCATGTTTGATGTGGGATTGAGGGCTGATCAAAGTTGATCAAATACAGGATGTGGCTCTAAAGCCATTGAGGTGCCCATCTAGACCGGATGTGTTGGCAAATAGGTAGGTTTAAATGTTTCACAATGCCTTTAATATCTAAAAAAAAAAAACATTTTAGAGAAGCAGATCTAGCTTGGTTTTGAGAAACTGCTGCTATATTCCAAATATAGCTGATATAGGGAAAGTCCGTTAACCATTTGTATGCCAAATCTGTGATTAATTGTATGTCGATCATTTTTTAAATTTATTTAAACAGGGACCGTGTAAAATATACATTAACCTTAAAAAGGAGAGATGCATTTTACCAGATTATAGCACGTGTGCTAATTTACACCTGCAGTCCCTGGACAGGCTGATGTAAACAAAACAAGTTAATACATTTATCCGAAAACAACATTAATAAATAATCACATCCTGCAATTATTCCTCGGTATGCATTTACAAATACACTCTCACATACACATCAAATACAGTACTAAACATTATATAAGTATATAACAGTATATTTTCCCATTTGTACACCATACATGGTTACGTTGAGGTTTTAAGGTAGTTTATTGTTTTTATTCATGCATCTGATTATTAGGATGTGCACACTGACAGTGAATTATTGTTTTATGCTTATGTTTTACTGTTGTTTTGTATAATAATTTATTTAATACACTGATAATGTTATGCAAATTGTTCAGTCCCATGAATGGGATTGCAGACAGTGAAGCTTTATTCTTTTATTTGTATTTTTTGATGAATAATAACAGCAAAACTTATAATAATAATTATCAATACTATATGGATTATAGAAATAACAAGTAATATTTATTTGTGGATACAATTATGCACACAATCCCACAAATGGGGATGAAGAAAGTAAAGCTTGAATTATTTTTATTATTGTTATTAGTTCTGCTATTGTTGTATTTTATCATTAATAACAATATTTATTGTTGTCTATAGTATTTTATTTAATACACTGATAATATGCAAATGAAGACATAATTTGTCAAAGTGCAGATAGTGAAGACTATTTTTTAATATTATTTATTATAATAATTGATTTAATACACTATCATTTGATAATATTATGCTATTTAAATAATCTCGAGTGGAAGTGCTGAAAATGAGGCTTGAATTCTGCTTAATATTAATAATGATGGTTATTTAATTTATTCTTATTATTTATTATAATTAATTTAATACATTGTCATTTGATAATATTATGCCAAATAATTAACCCATGAATGGAAGTGCTGAAAACAAAGCTTGAGTTCTGCTTAATATTAATAATGATGGTTATTTATTTTATTATAATTTAATACACCATCTGTTATTTTGATAATTGAGAAGATGGAATATCAGCTATTTCATTGTATGAGTAAATTTAAAACAAATATAAACATTAATAAAGAGTAGAAATGTTCTAATATTCCTGTTTTTTTTATTCATTCATTGAAGTTATTTATATTCATCTTGACACCCAAATCCCCGTCAGTAGGAACATATCTTTGTCTTTAAATGAAAGAGTGAATAATGTCTTACAAAAGGCTTTACGTGACTCTGACCTCAAAATGGGGTGGGATGCAGTTCTCCGGTTTCGTGATAATTGAACATTTCTCTTTTTGTGCTGCTTTGATTCTCAGTTTAGGTTTGATATCGGATTCCTTTCACATGTTCTTCGACTGCACGGCTCTCCTGGCAGGCCTTGCAGCATCCGTCATCTCACGGTGGAGGTCCAATGACTCCTTCTCATACGGGTGAGAGCCACTTAAAACAGCTCAACAGTTCTCTAAAAGAAGGACAGTAAAGTTTCCTAAGAAGGACATGTTCACTTCTGCCTGGGTGGCGTTGACAGGAAACGGCCTGGGTTTGCTTGCGTCACTGCATTCTTACGCAAGTCCTTTTGATTGTTCTGTAGGTACGTCAGAGCAGAAGTTCTCGCGGGCTTCGTGAACGGCCTTTTCCTCATCTTTACAGCGTTCTTCATCTTCTCAGAAGGAGTAGAGGTACGTGCAGTAATAAGATTATAGTAGATTCTCTTGCTAAGTGACAGACTGATCCAGTAATATGGTTTTATGAATGATGCGTCTCATCACCAGAGGGCGCTGGAACCCCCTGATGTGCACCATGATCGATTGCTCCCGGTGTCTATAGCAGGGCTGTTGGTGAATCTTGTAGGAATATTCGTTTTTCAACATGGAGGACATGGACATTCACACGGCGAAGAAGGTAAGCAGCTTATCAAACCTTCAGCTTATCCACATCCCACAGGTTCAATATAAGATTGTTGTTTCTTGTTTTAATTGATTGCTTGGTAAAAATTGTACTTTTATTTATTTTTTTTTAAATCGAAGTTTATATTTATTAAGAGTACAGTAATCCCTCGTTTATAGCGGTTGTGGACTGGAACCCCCCACTATAGGTGAAAATCCACGAAGTAGGATTGGCCCCCGTAGGAATTTCTGTATATGTGTGTGTAGGTACCAGAATGTTTAAAATGTGTATTTATACTTTATATTTAAATTTAATTCTAAAAGCTTAATATTATACATTTACTCTGTCTCTCTCATACGATACGTATTATGGTGTTCTACACTCATCAATGACAGTATCTTGAGACTCCAGTAATGACGACGATGACAGACCTGTGCGGTTCCATGAATGATGATAGTGTTACTGCACTGGTATAATGAGGCCTTTAAATCAGTTCGGGAAGCGCCTCATCGTCAGATATCAGCGCTGGATCTTCAACATTTGCTTCTGAGAGAGGAGAAGATGCTCCCACTCCACTCGTGCTCTCATTGGTCGATCTCGCGCCGGGAACCAATCACGTGTCTTGTCTGAGTGCCGTGTGTGTGTACAAAGCCTCTGAGAGAGTTTCTCTCTTTGTCTGGCATCCTGGGAAACTGTTTCTCTCGCATCACGATGAAGCAACGCTGCTTTCCGCAATACGACTGCTGATATGGCTGTATTTTTGAATTTGTATTTTTCGATGAATATTTTTGAAAAATTCGCAATGCACTGAGACCACGAATCTTGAACCGCGAAGTGGCGAGGGATTACTGTATAAATATTTGTGAATATCTTTGCTCGTGAGTCAGCGATCAGTCTATAGGCTTTCATAGACGACCTGTGAAGTCAGGGAAGGTTTAGTTGTTTCCAGCTGTTCACACATTGGCAGTACAAAAAGAGATTAATGATGTACATAATATACATTTTTGGTCTGTTAGTCTGTTGCTGCTTCACATGTGTCCTCTTGTTTAAAATTTTAAGGTCATGGCCACAGTCATTCTCTATTTAATGGCAGTGCGGGACATGGACACAGTCACGGAGGCCACGGCCACAGTCACGAGTCCAAACACGGACATGATCACGGGCATTCACACGGAGGACATGGCCATTCTCATGACGATCCCCACTGCCCCGGTAAGAGCTGACCACATACTGATCTATGTGTCACTACTGTTATTATGCATCAGATGTACTATTTGCTTTCCTCGCACTGTGGCAAAATTGCAGAAGATGTTTTGATACATTGTGATAGTGACTGGTATGGCATGATTCATTTCTAATCTGTCTGTGTCCTCAGACGACCAGTTGCACACACCGGGAAAAGGCTCCAGCAAGCAGATATTACAAGGTATGTTTATCCACCTCCAGATGGCGCTAGAGATCTCTTGTTTAGCGATATTCGGCATGCTTTTTAGCAAGGCACCAGATATGAAAATATTTACAATCACATCTATCAGGTCTAGACAGCCTTTTCCTCTTTTATAGGCGGTCAATATTTTGAATTTTTGGCATATGAGGCTCTGAAAGTGTTAACCATACAGAAAATGATGCACTTGTCTTCCTTTAAACGAGGAAACACACTTGAGTGAGTGGTTTAGAGCCGATGTGACTGGATGATGGGCTTTTATGTGTGACAAAGTGACACCTCTGACCTTTATATCACTGGGTTAACACTTACACTAGTGCGAGTACGGTACACTGTTGCTTTAAGTCCCTTTGTCCGAGCTTGTGTGGGAAAGAGCAGAGCAGAGAAAGTAGTTTGTCCCCTTCACCCTGGCACACACAGAGAGAGAATGGATCCTTTGGGAGGCCTGCTCGAGGGAGAAAGAACGGGGCACAGAAGGGAGGACCATGTAGAGAAGGGGGAGGGGAGGAGAGGAGGTGACAGTGCAAAAGGTTACGCTGCCTCCATCCCAGCCGAGGGACCTCTTGTCCACTCACTGTGATGAATTGCAAGTAGATTGTACCAGCCTCCCGTCCTGAAGCTCTTCGTGTCTATTTTGGCTTATTTTGTTTGGAATAGCATACTACTGCTTTTACCTTTTACTCCGAGCTCTCTGCAACTTAGATGTGCTGTATTTGGCGAAATGCGCAGGATTCAATGTAATGCACTGCACAGTGTGCCAAAATGCAGCGCACTTGGTCTTCCTAAACCTATTACAGTCTCATTTGTCTTCCTATTTCATTTGAATACCAATGGTTTAGACATTTTTACACAATTGTATACAAGTATTTGTATTTCATTAAATTATTATTTTTAAATTGTATTATAATATTATTCATTTCCAAAAATATTTAGCAAACATAATAATTTAGTCTTGTTATTGTTACTATTAATAACTGTAGTGTCGAGATGAAAATATTTATTATTATTGACATTATTATTTTACAAAAGTAAATTACAAAGATTATGGTAAAAGTAAAAAAATAAAATGTTTTAATAATCATAATACAAATATTGTCAATTACCTTTAAGATTATTAATATATTTATAACTAATATATTTATATATAAATACAAATAATTTATTCAAAAATCATTATTACTCAATTCCATGACATTTTGTAATAATTTTATTCATTCTATTTTATTATTAAATTAATGTTTTTATTTAAGAAAATATAAATTACTTGTAAAATTTTCATGAAATTTCCCTTTTCATTTATCTACTGTTCCACTTAATATTTTTGTATCTTATTTGTAGGCAATATATACTGTAAATGGTAAGCTAGTAGTCCTTTCTAAACGCAGCAGTTGTGGCTGTTTATCAGGACGCGATGAGCTCTAGCATGTCATTTTTCGAGTATTTGCTTTAACCACATTTGGACGGCGTCTTTGCTTATTAGAAAGTTTGTTCCGTTACTGCGGTCATGCTTTCTGTAAAACTGAGAGTGACCGCAAGCATGTCATCTCATTCTGTGGAAAAGGACTCATTGGACGGTCTAATGTTGTGCCATTTCACCACAGTCCACAACTATTCTCCAGTGTCGGTGATCAGGACAGCCAGTTCAGACCTATTGAGCTCAGGCAGTGTTGACTGACTCACTTCAACTCCCACTGCATGTTGGTTTTAACATAGTAGTGCATGTTATATTATATTTGGAGATTTTGTCTAGCAGGGCAGTCTACCTATTACATAATCATCATAGACCAATGGTAGTACGAAGGTGTTTCCAGAACATTTCTAGAAAGTTTGCTTTGGCAAGCTGTTTTGGGCTGATTTTGTTCTAAATGATGTCCCATTCAGCTTGAAGTAAATCGGAGCATTTAGGGATGTACAATATATTGCCCATCATATCTGTATTGGCACATATGTTCATTTTTAATGTTAGCGTTATGTTAGAAATGCACTTTTATTCAGCAAGGATGCATTAAATTGGTCAAAAGTGACAGTAAATACATTTATACTGTTAGAAAAGATTTGTTTTCTGTTGAACTTTTTCGTCAAAGAATCCTGGGAGAATCCTGTAGTATTTCACATTATTACTGTATTTTTCAACAAGTAAATGCAGCCTTGTGGACATAAGAGACGTATTTCAAAAACATTTAAAACCTCTTACCAACCCCAAATCTTTTTTCTTTTTTTTTTTAAGGTTTTCGAACATTTACATTCATCCGTTTAGCAGATGCTTTTATCCAAAGCGACTCACAAAATGCTCATTTTCTTCATTGCAGGAGTTTTTCTTCACATTGTTGCGGACACATTGGGCAGTGTCGGAGTCATCATATCAGCCCTCCTAATGCAGAAATATGACCTGATGATCGCCGACCCCATCTGTTCCATGCTCATCGCACTTCTTATAGGAGTAAGGTGAGTGAGCGCACGCTATTATGAGCACTGACCTCTCTCGACTCCACTCAAGACAACCTCCACCCTCAACCCCACCCAGAAACCCTCAACGCCACCCAACACAGATCATACAAAAGCCACTTCACAGTGCCCTTCACCAGGAGCCGTTGGCACTCCAGCCGGGTGAATTACAGGATACACGCTCTGAGGGTGGAGTCCAGAGCACTTTCTCAACATGTGGCAAAGCCAGAAAACCCAGGACTGGTGTCTCTCATGTGGCATTTTTCAAACATCTCCAGTCAAGAAGGGAAAATGCATGCTTGTCTAGCATTCTTGTGCCTTTGTTCGCTTTTTAAAGCTACCATCCCTCCTCCATTATCTCGGAAAAAGCACCATATAGTTTTATAGTGATGGATAGGCTTCACTTTTTGCGTGTAATGTAGGTAAACATGTGCAAGGGGCTGTGTAAATGTGAGCCGGAGCTGCTGTGTGCGCACCATGTTTAAATTGCAGATGGCTTGTGGTTACTGTGCTTCAGTGAAATACCACTGCTCCGATGGAGAATGTGGCCCCTTTTTGCAAAATGCTCTTTCCCGCATATTCATCTCGTCCCCCCTCCTTCCTCGCTCTTGTCCATGTTTGAGGCTTTTCTTCTCCCTCTCTGGAATGTGGTGGCGATCTGTGAATGTTACTTCAACAAAGGCATCTTTTAAGATGGATTTTTCTATCTCTTTGTTTCTCAAAGACGGGAGGTTTATGTCATCGAGACCCTGGCTTAGACTTTTTTTCTTTTCTTCCCCCTCTGTTTTTGAGTTTTCCATGCAGTTGCAGAGTAGCAAGTACTCAGAATTGAGAGTAAGGCTTGGACTATGGATGCTTTCCCACATTGCACCTGCGTGATAACATCTCTGTCTCATTCAGGTGTAATCTGGAGACTGATCTTTTATGGCACACGCATGAAAGGTATCGCACGAAAATGGAAAGCCATTTATTTCAAAAGCAGATAATTAAAAACCGTTGCAAACCAGAATAGAACTTATCCTCCATCTTGTGATACATTCCTGTGTAGAAGTTGTCTTTAACTAAACGTATTGGTTCACCCAAAACGCAGATGAAACAAAATTCTGGCTGTGTTCAGATTTGAATACTAGCGTATTGTACACTACTGTTCAAACGTTTGGGGTTGGTACGATTTTTTTGGGGGAGGTTTGGTAGGAATTCTCTTCTGCTCTTCTAAAACTTCCGATCAATTGAATGCATTCTTGCTGAATTATTTATTTTAAAGAAGTATACAGCATGCTAAGTCAAGTCAAATTGCTTCATTATGTAAGAAGCAATCCAAACAGTATTCAAAATCACATGACCCAAAGCAAAACTTTATAGTTTTCCTAAAATTGTATGTAGAAATGGTTAAAGAATGAGTTAAAAAGATGATTGAAAGATCATGTCAAGCACATTGCATTGTGGGATTACAGTAGTGTGCCGCATGTTTTTGTGCATATAATTAAAGTCAGTGAGGACCAAAACAATTTTGGACCTTTTACTTTTTTCTTTTTTTTTCTTTTTTTTCTCTTTTCACAAAGTATTTTATTTTATGTGTTCCAAAGTCGAGTGACATGAAGTGCATTGTGGAATAAAACAACCATTTTGCCAAATGTAGTAGGTCAGTACCGAACACAAAATCTGCAAACTGAGTACAGCATATCATGTACTTCAAAATTTATTTCAGAGCTAATATTATCCAGAGCTGGTCTTAATGTGTTCGGGAAAACATCCATTATGTATGTAGATTTATTAAATACGATATGGTACTGTGGACCAAAGCATGAGTTCATCTGCAACTCTAGACACTCTTAAGTGTTTGAACTTCATGTCTGCATACGTCTGGCGCAGCAGAATCATTTGTTTGAGTCTTGAGAGAGATGGACCATAATTGGCCACGTGGAATGTCTGTGGTTCTTCGTTTGATCGTTAAGATGGACTCTGCTTTGTTTGGACAGCGTTTTTCCCATGCACCCCACATTGTGAGATTGATATTCTCAGTAGAGTGCCTTATTTTGATCCAGCCATCTTGTTCGCATTCAGATATTTGACCTTTCACTAGGGTGATAGACTTCTCCTCCATCAGCAGCACCTGAGGCGTGACCCTCACGATGGACTCTCTTCAAAAGACTCTCCGCTGTATGCAAACCGGGGCGTGTTTAGCTGAGGCTGTTCTGGGTGTGGTAACCTTACTTTAGGGGGATACGACTGCAGTGGCTGGAGCTGTCTTGACACCCTGTGATTAGTTGGAGGGAGTGGAAGAGTCCTGCTGCTGTGACCTACAGCAGTCCCCCACCACCAAAGTCTTCCAAAGACCGCTAATCGCCTTGGTTCACAGCCTAAATCCCAAGAATGGGCGCGTAAAGCACGTTAACAGTAATGAACATTTGTTCTCGGTGTACTAAGCTGGGCCTTTGAGAATGGATTTATTTGTCAGGCCTTGGTGCAAACGGCTCACCAAAGCTGCTTTTGTTGCATGTTACTGGGCTATTCTTTGATGTACTGTATTTCTTCACATATTGTGCTTTACTACTCTTCATCCAGGTTTACTTAAGTTTGTCTTCTATATTCAGATTGGACCCCTTTTTACAATCAACTGTGTAGCAAGAAATAATGTTTTAGTATTAGCAATGTAGTAAAGCATTTGTAAGTGTTGGTGGAACTGGTCAGATGATGTTCAAAAGAAACGGTGTAATCAAATCCAGGCATACGTTTTTGTTCAAGGCCTAACAGCTATACAGTCCTGTGGTTTTGACCATAACTTGAGTGCACTAGGTTCCTAGCAGTAAAGCATCTTAATCCTTTTGTGGTAGAATCCAAAGAACTTCTTGCCCTAGAAATGGAAAAGTTTGTTAGGTCCTTTTCCATATAACTCAAGTCAAATGTGTACCTGCTCTAATTCCCACTGTGCCGATTCAGATGCAGACTTCACTAAAGTCACCTCATTCCTGTGGTGGTTCTGGTGTCATAAATGTTTTATGCGTTCCAATTAAGCACTCAAGTTGTCTGGGCGTGAAAACCAATCATTTCCATTCAGTTTAGAAGTGCTTGTGTTTTTACGGCGTGACTTCAAGCTGGTTTGCAAAAAAAGTCCATAGGTGATCACATCTGTCCTTGCAGAAATATTTTGTCCTGATTGTCATCCTGACCTAGGTGGATGACATTTCGTCGATGTCACTGGCAAGCTTAACCTTGATGCTCACACGTAATTGTGTTTTGGCCAGCTGAGTCACTAATGTAACTGCATTTTTGGGCAGGTTAGCTATTAAGCGCCAGTGAACGGTGAGTAAGAGTGCCTCTGTTTCAGTGAACAGGAAGGTGTGGAACAATAGTATGATGTCAGAGGTCTGAGGTACCCTCATCCAGTACTTTCCTGTTTTCATTTTATTTTCCAAAAGAGGGACAAACAGACCTGTTACTGAGAGGAATGCACAGTGGCCAGTTTTATGATGTCCTTTCACAGTACATGTCTATGGAAACATGTTGCAGAGGAATTGGTAACTAATAAATGGAAAAACTTTCTGTGACGTGACATGCTGTACTCCAACTAACTATATTAAAACGCATTTTATTTTTAATAAATAAATGCAGCTTTTATAACCTTATTTTAATTGAGGCTACAATATTAGCAACTAATATTCAGGAAGTCGGTGTATGCGCACGTGTGTGTGTAGAGATGGAGACAGACACACATCCATACACTTTGTGTATAGAGAAGGAGTATAGTTTTCTCATTTAAATTTTAAATTGACCCGACTTTTTCTACACTTTAAAAGTGGTCTAATCTGTCAGTCCACCAGTAGACTTGATTCATGTTACTTTCGAAGCTGGTCGATCCAAAGCGGGAACCAATCAGGCTCTGGTTTCATGTTCCTATATGGCTTTTAGATAGATTACAAGTTTGTTTGGTTGGTAAACCACACTCATTTTGAGTGAGGTATTAACAAAAATGCTTGCATGCATTGCATTTTAACACATGCATTTACCACATTACCTAATGTTACTTGACCACAAAGAGTGCCGAGTAGGCAGTAAAGCTATAGATCTGGTCTGGAGTTTAGTGCTAATACTACTCATCTATGCTCTCAAAATAGGGCAGTGAAAGTCTGTGGCACCTGACAGGAACATTTCAAGAGATGAATATTTGAAATGGAAGCCTTGTAACATGATTTGCAGTTTTTAATAATTTATCTAAACAATGTTGGGGAAATTTTTTTTGAAGGCAAACTTGTTGCCGTTTTCAAATTTGTAGGAAGGTCAAATGTTGTGAAATGCTACTTTGTTGGTTCCACGTTTGCTTTTGAGCTATGTGAAGTTCCTACCGAAATAACGCTCGGCTTATCCGCTTTGGTGCGTTCCAAACTTACTCAGGGGTTTCAGGGAGGAGTTCAGAAGAACGTGGGGGTGATGGAGTAGATTAGGGACCAGTAAAGGAGTCCAACCCAAGGAACCCTCTAATGGTTCCCAGATGGAGCGGTGGTCAGGCCTTGAAGGTTTGAACGAGGACTGATGACTTTGTAAGATGCTGGTCTAGCCAAGACCATGCTTTGATGGGGCAGAAACGGCTGACTGGTTAGTAGAGAAATGGTCTTAGTCCTTTCCTAACCAGTCAACCGTTTCTGCCAAGTGATTCTTCTGCAGAATAAATTGGTTTGGACGTCTATCCTAGTGTGCTCAGGGTTACTTGCTGGCTCACGTGCTCTACAGCTGTTGAAATGACATCAGCGCAGCTCTCTGCTACTCCACCCCAACTATAAGATGGGCAAGTTTATTTTGGACCATGTTGAGCATGCTCTGAAATAATCATGACAAACAAGAACTCTTTTCATTAGGATTATGACAGAATTTCCTCTCCCCAATTTTATAACAAGATGTCAAGCTGTAAAATCACACACCGAATCATACCCAATGACGTCTTTGTGTGGCGTCCCTTCCTGTTGCCACAGTTTGCCTTGTACTTGGCGCCCCATTGAGTTCATGTCTGATAGAACGGCGACTCATTTCTCACTTTCCTCTTTCCCACAGCGTGGTTCCTCTGCTCAGGGAATCTATAGGGATCTTGATGCAACGGACGCCTCCTTCTCTGGATCACGTCCTTCCTGAATGCTACCAAAGGGTGAGTTGTTTCCGTCTCCTGGATCCTGTTCTTCATATTTGGCTACTTAGTTAGACAGAGTATCAGGATCTGGGATATCAACTGGTATTATTGCCAATTTGTCCCCGTTGCAAGATTGAAACCAACCGAGGTAGCGTTTGCTAACTGTTAACGTTCTTTGCAGGTCCAACAGCTTCAGGGTGTCTATAACCTCCAAGAACCTCACTTCTGGACCCTTTGCACAGATGTCTACATTGGTACGCTTAAACTCCTTGTGGCGCCCGATGCAGATTCTAGATGGATTCTCAGCCAGACGCACAACATTTTCACACAGGTGGGGACAGTTGGAAAATATGGTTTAATAATGGATCATTAAAGGTCATTTCAAAGTTCCCATTACGTGATATTTTCCGCCCAGGTTGGCGTCAGACAACTGTATGTTCAGATTGACGTGGCTGCCATGTAGGCGTCCGCCACACTTCTCCTGATCTTTGGGAGTCCTGGGACCAAAGGCCTTCTGTGCTGCTGTGGGGAAGTTCTCCACCTCAACCCATCTCTTTGGGGTTTTGTCACTCCACCTTCATCTTGGATCAAGATGGAGCTGGTGTAGTCTAGCAGTCTGACTCCACTCTTGCCAGAAAATTACAACTGACCAGCTACAAAAATCTGATGTTTTGGAGGGAAGCAAGAACTTGCAACATTTTTGCACCCTCTCGGTCATTTGAAGTTTGTTTTTTGAAGTTCCCCATTGCTTTTTACATTTATGATCCACCCAAACAGTTCCTTTTCTTCATAATTGTCGCTATTTTCCATTATCAAAATGGGGTTTTAATTATTGATGGTATGAATGTGGAGTTCAGTGGACGTTTGTTAAAAAAAAAAAATAGCAGTATGTGATTCATTGACTCTTTTTGTACATCATCGCCTGCTTCGTGTTTTGGTTGTAAAGAGATGCAGAACTTGTTTCCTAATGCCATTATGTAAACAAACAGATTTACCTGCATTTCTTAAGTGCCTTTTTTAAAAACTATCACGGACAATCGCTTGGACCATATTTGATGGTCAACAGGAATGCGATGAAAACAACTGGATCTTTATGACTTTGAGTTCTGTCTATAATTAAAACATTCCTTTGCATTTGGCTTCGCTGTGTAATGCATGGTGTAACCGTTTGTATGAACAAGTTTCTAAAACCTCATAATGACATGGACTCAGCTGTTTTCAAACATAAATCTGATGAGCTACTTGAATGGAAATCGTTAAACAACTATTTTCTCTTTTTTTTCTGCACAAGAAGGTACAAGCATCAGTAGCCAAGTCTGACATATTTGCAGTAAAATGTCAGAGGCTATTAATGTTTATTTCCTTTCCAAGTAATAGGTGGAAACAGTTAATCAAGATCGGTTAGTCCTGTCTGGACACAGGCTGGTTCAAGTATAAAATGGCTTGAATTTCCTTCAGTGATTCTGTGTTTTCAGCTGTAATTAGAAATCTGAGCTAAACAAAACAAAAAATTGTTCTGCAAAGGGTTGAAGAAAGGACATTTGGCAATGAGAAGTTGCTTTTGAATGGTCCAATTATGGTATGTATTGAGGTTTTGAATTATAATTTTTGGAACAATATTACATAGTGTTAAAACCAACTGTTTAAACTGTTTACCAAGCTATTCAAATTACAGAAATGTATCTATAGATGCATTTATTTTAATATTACAAATATTCATAAACCACATGAATGGGTTTTCAGGTCTATTAATGTGTATAAACAATTTTACACAGAAATTTCACTTCTCATTTGTATAGACCAGGTTTCTTAGAGAAACTAGACATTGAGTGTATCACAGAACCAGTTGCTACTTAATGTTAACTGAAAATATAAAACTGTTCTGCAAAAACAATGACAAAGCAGGCCTGCGGTTTATACCATGTGTATGCAAATTGTTAAATTTATTTTCAAGAATATTTAGTTGTTAGAAAACCAAATATTCTTCTAACAATTAAGTATCACATAAAACAAGATGACCAATTTTTCCTTATGTTTTTTTTTAATGAAAGCTGTAATTCATGCTGACAGAAATGGAATAAGAGAAACAAAACTACAGATGTAGATGAAAACAGTGAAACCACACGTTGGCTGTTGACGTAGTCGGCGGGAACAGAATAAGTGTCTTCATTGTATGAAAATCAATCTTCATCCATTATGACATGGGTGGGTACATACTCTAAGGAATCTCAGTATTCACTTTTATCTTATTTACATTCTTACTGAGAAAGTGCCATTAAGAAAGGCTCTTGGTACTGAAACATTATGGCAATTTTGAAGAAAGCTCAATTTCATAGGCACTAATGCAACCCAGATGCAGTTGGTCCACAATAACATTTTCCATTTCCTCTATTATAATTCCATCACTTTTTTTTGACAGCATGAACAAGACGGCCACACATCAAAATAACCATCCCACTCCCAATCTAAAGCTTGTGATAAAATACAACTCTGTCCCGACTGATGAATTTGATCTGGAACAACAATTACGTCATTTGAGTGTTCTTCTGATCCTCTAGTTCTGGGTTCTCACGTGGGCCGACTTTGGTCCACTCGACCTGGGTAGGGAACCATTTCCTTCAGGACCACAAGCTTCTTGGATATCAGGAAACATAAGTGGAACTATCAGTCATCTTCAAGGTCTTTAATCCCTCAGGACCACTAAAGAGTTTCAGCATCTCCACCTCCAGAGGGTGAAGGTGTCCGCTGATGATCATTGAGTGAAGAGGCCCTCCCAGGTCACAGGAGGCCAACTCCCGCAGCGTCCCAGAACAGATGGTTTGGTCCTCGGCTCCAACCCGAGCCAAACCAACACACACCGTGTCTTCAGTCATTGCTGAATTGAAGGAAAGACCGTAGGATTAACTATGAAACCAGCTTTCAATCAAATCGAATTCAATTTTCCATCAATGCTTGCCAGTGTCAAGTTGGCCAGACATCCAGATGGTTCAACCACAGAGTTCATTTAGGTTTTCATGCAATTCAATAAGGTTTGCAAGGGTTTCTTACACAGTTCCTCTCCTCGATCCCGTCTGTTCCGTACTATCTCCAGGAGTTGCTCAGCTGCCTGAGCGACAGTCATGTACCTCGGAGGCTCGTAAATCTTTCGACCCCTGGAAACAAAGTGGACTCGTGAACTTTAAAATGAGCAGAAACCATGTCTTCAATGAATTTCTCTCCATCTCTGACCGTCTCAAAATCAGATCTGAGTAGTTAATGCACAGGTAACAAAGTCGCAGGTGGTTCCAGAACATTAAACAAATAGGTGCCCATTAACGCAATTTACATCTGAGCTTTGATGTCAAATACTTTACATGCTTTACTTAAGGTGCATTAGCCATTAACGGATCATCCTTTGACATGCTTTGAATTTCTTTTTGGGGCCGTTTCCCCCTCCCTGCAGTGAAGGGCATCAACCTCACCGGACAAGCATCCGACTGCGACCAAAATCATGCAGCATGGTTATTCCATTTCCGAGTAATGGTACAACAGTGCCAATAAATCTGGGAGACATTAGCACACTTTCCAGCCTTAAACAGTGAGCACGCACCAGGCCTAATGCTCGTCTCCTTATGGCGTATATAGTGGAACACTAAAACCCATTTGGGGTTTATGTGGATTGGATATAAAATTACACAAAGTGCGCAACCACGAGGAGAGATAATTACAGGTCACCAAGGAGAAAGCAAGGAGTTAACAGCCATCTTCTATGAGGAGAAATAACTCAAGTTCAACATCAGTGAAAGGGTTTGAGCTTAAGTCTGACAGCAGACAATGAAGTTCCCCATTGCCGATAAAACATATTTCTGAGCTTCAGATGGGAAAATTATACCGTGGCAGTTCTGGAGGCGGCCCAGGGAAGGTCCATGATAACATATCATGCATCCAAGTCAAACAAGCTGCTACGGTTTTCACTGTTTTTTTTTTGTTTTCCAACTCGACCCGTCTTCCCCCCCCAGCAACTTGCATGAACGTTAACTCAATGTCTGCTGTAAACCACAGTTCAACCCTCCCGGAAAAGCACCACAGACTTGATATAAATCAGCAGAACCCCTAAACACCACAGAAAATCAGCGAAAGAGTCTTACCTCATTAAATTCTCCATGGACTGCTCTTTGACTTTGATATCTGCGAAGCAGGGGAATTGTAAGTGTCGTACAATACAATAAGTTTGGGTTTTATAAACTAGGCCTCTCTGGATGTTACGGCCACATCATAAATAGTAGGTTGCCCCTCCATCTGGGGCTGTTAACCCCACGCAGTCTGGAATTAAGTACATTTTCAGACTGCACCTGAGAGGGGCCTATACTGAGAACAAAGCAAAGACAAATATACATGTAGTATAGTATGACTAGTCATGTTCTCACACTGTGTCTACACTGAAAGCATTGATGTTAACCTCAAAACGTTCATAAATAGCTGACCAATCAGCTGAAAGTTCAAGGCTAGACTTCGGCTACAGTAAAATAGGACCATTTCTATGTTTCTTTTGAATACAGTAATACTTTGTTTATCACGGTTAATGTGGACCGGAACCCCCCACGATAGGTGAAAATCCGCGAAGTAGGATCAACCAATCAGCTCACGGGATACATCCACTCGTGCTCTCATTCGTCGATCTCGCGCCGGGAACCAATCACGTGTCTTGTCTGAGTGCTGTGGGCGTGTACAAAGCCTCTGAGAGAGTTTCTCTCTTTGTCTGGCATTTTGGGAAACCGTTTTTCTCGAATCACGATGAAGCAACGGTGCTTTCTGCATTACGGCTGCCGATATGGCGGTATTTTTGAATTTTTATTTTTAGATAAATATTTTTGCGAAACGTGAATCGCAAAGTGGCGAGGGATTACTGTACATCTTAGAATAGCAAATGTCTACGTCGTTTACCTTCACATTGTGGAGGAATTTTTCTTTTAGACAAAATTCTTAATAGTTAATAATTGTAAAAAAAAAAACAATAAAATTCACAAAATCACTTTCAGTTTGACAAATAAATAAAGTGGCTGTAGTTGCTGTATAGCATGGCAAAATTCGAAAAAGAACGATCTATGTAGGGAGCAAATATTTGTATTTGCCTAGACTTTTTTTAGATTTCCAAATCTATTCTTATTTTAGATTTAATTTAGTTAATAGTTAATTTAGTTTAATAAATTAACCAATATTTGCCAGCTTGATTAATAGCAAATGTCTTGTTAGCAACGTTATGATGAATAGATGCAGCGTATCGTTTGTCTATGTGTGTGTGTGCTTTTGTTGTGTCTGCGGGTTATTGTGTTAGATAAGCGCACTCGCGGCCAAGGGTGAATGGGGAGGTGTCTGGTCCCGCCTCCCTCTGTTTGCTTTTGAATAATGAGGATAATAACACTGATCCCTCTCTTGCTCATTTTTGTCCTTGGTCTTGCGCTCCGACTCCTCAGCTGGGACGCACCTGGGGACTCCCGCCCCTCCCCCTCTAGCCCCGCCAGCCAATGAGACATGACCACCAATCCGTAGCCTACAATTTCACCAACATTCATTACCAAATATGCCTTCCTCTGGGAAATCCCTCTGGTACTTTTGAGGGTTTATTGCGTGTTGGCTGGAAATCTCCACGGCTTACAGATTTAAACATAAATTATTTGCGACCATCTGCCTTGGGGGTACCAAAGCATTTGCAGTGGGTCCAAGTTTAATGTGCCCCCGAAGGGAAATGCCTATTTGACGGGACATCAAAATACGGGAGTTGTCGCATCTGGTTTTGACAGATTCATTGCTACAGTGACTATTAAAGACGCAACAAACATGCATGAGTGGAAAATTGCTTGGGGACATGTGAGCAACGGGACAGACCGGAGAGCATGCCAATTGTGCAAAATCATATAACTTTCTGTCTAAATATAACATACCGTACACAAAGACTTGAAGGAAGTGCTTACCCAGAAGGCACAGCGTGTGCAGGCCCATGTCCCGGTTCTTCTTGATCTTATCATAGAAGCTCTCAGGTCTCCACGTGTCCGTCCAAAACACAATGGACACTGTCTCCCCAAAGTTGTAAAGCTAAAGAGGAAAACGCAATCACATTCAAATGTAATTTACTCGCACCACATCTATGTTTGTGTGGGTCAGTGTGTTCACGTAAGCCATTTTAAGCGACAAGGTGCTTCCTGTTATTCGGTAAGCATGACATCAACGTAAACACTAGAGTGCCGTACAGCTGACACAACAAAGTGTCACTATGATTACTTTACGTTCTACAGACCTTGTAAAAAAAACTTAAAAACGTATTAGTGAGATATATGACCCAACCAGGGTTATTACAGATAATAAATACAAACGAAAACCATAAAAAAAATTTTTATTTGTAATAATAATAAAAAATGCTAACTGAAATAAAGTGAAATATATAAAATTAAACATTTGATTTCAGCTGGTTACCAACATTACTACTACCTGATGTACTAAAATAATTAAAATTGAATTTTTTTTAATAATAATAATTATATATATATATATAATTATTATTATTATTATTATTTTATATATATATATATATATATATAAATAATATAGATGTATTTAAAAAAAGAAAAAGAAAAAAAAGTAACAAATAAAAGACAAAAACAATTACTAAAAGGAGATATCATGACCAAAAATTTGGAATTTGTTCCTATGACTTAATTCATTCCCTCCTTTTAGTTCAAATGTAGCAATGGTGTAATTAACTAAAAATGAGGGAACAATTCAGTACAACGCGTCTTCAATTTATCTAAATGAGTGAATGAATTAATATGGTTGCCGAATAATATAACTTAAGTGAGGGAATTAATTAAGAAAACATGGCCACAAAATAATGTGGGAATAAATGAATTTATTGCCACTATATTTTCTCTCTCTCCATATGTCGTGTGGGGTTCAGTAGGATTTAACAGGCTGAATAAGGAAAGGTTTTTTTTCCAGTAAAATGAAAGTCAGTGGTGTCCAATGTTATTGTTTTGGACTCCATTTGACCTTCATATTATAGCCACAAAAAAAAAAAAAAAGTTAAAATATTCTTCAAAATTTCTTTTGTGTACAGCAAAAGAAAGGAAGTCAGTCAGGTTTGGAATATAACGAGGAAAGGAATTTCAATTGTCAGGTGAAATTTCCATATGAGATTTTCCATGTTTCATCTTTTCCCTTTCAATTTAGTTTGAAGTTTTTTTCTGTCATCCCTATTTGCTGATTGCGTCCAATTAGCACATCTTGATCGGCAACCAAACAGAAATTGCAAATCGTGTGTTAATCTACCAAATCCCTCCGTAGCTGAGAGCAGCTGTGGTATTTAGGACCTGCTTTTCCTACCTAAATAATATTCTTTAGAAATGGCACCACTGATCTCAGATCAACAGAAAATGCCTATCGTGAGCTTAGGGCGGCATCTGGGGCCTCTTGGTGCACAAAGCTGCCCTGACAGGTCAATACAGGGGGCTGTTATTGATGGTCACTAGGCTTCATTGATAGACTCCGCTGGGACGCCTACAGCACAAAGACCGTAATGCCGTTTGATCATTTTCACGATAGACTGGGTACGAATGATGAGCGATAGCAAAGTACATTCTCTGGAAAGTACATGTTGACAATGACACCATGGGGATGCTTTGCTTTGCATCAAGGTGTGGTCACATTAGCGACATTTCGGAAAACTTTTGTGTAGCGAGGTATGAAGTGCAACTGACAAAGACATCACTTTTAAACCAAATACAGTAATACCTCGGTTTACGAGTTTAATTCATTCCAAGAGCGAGCTCGTAACCCAAAATGCTCGTACACCAAAACAAAAAATCAATTGATTCGTTCCACAAGACCATAAATGCCCTTTTTAAATATTTTTTTGGTTTTACCCTATTAATTACAATTAAAATTATAACCATTAAGATCTCATATAAATACTAATTAATAATTGACAATTAAACTACAACTACTTGACAATTACCTTTAAGTAGCGTCGCTGCTGCCGTGATGGAGACGAGAGGAGGGGGAGGGAGGAGGGGGAACTGTTTTATGAGAGGCTGTCGCTAAAAATGTCAGTAAAAATGCGCGCGACTAAGCTGAGTGTTAGATCTTTTCCACACAAAAATGCGCGTGGGCGAGGGAATATTTTTCTCGCACTCCGATACAATGCTCATACACCGATTTGCTCGTGTACCAAGTTACTCGTAAACCGAGGTATTACTGAGGTATTACTCTATTGGTCAGTGTGACTAATTTGCACGATTAACTTGAACCAGTTGCGAAACATGCATAGGGAAATATTTCATCCTGACAGAAAATTCCCAGTACATTCCTATTAAAATGACTGGAATTGGCCCGTGAAAATTTGCCAAACAGCCGTAAATTAGCCTTACCTGCAATCCACAGCAGCCCACCGCATTCATAATGGAGGCGTTATGGATAACGCGATACTGTATCCCAGCATTCAGTGCTCGAAGAACCAGGTCGCTGTGGGTTGTGGCCCTGGGGAGAAGAATTTTTTTTGCGTACATGAATTCAAAGCACGCGCCCACCGCATATTGGCTACTTGTCAACATCTTTTCTTACTACTGTGTTGTGCTGTTTACAATGTGGAAGTATTCCAAGTTTTGCCACAAACGCTTATCCTTTTCAATCTTGAATATATCAATAAACTTTATTAAACCCACACGTTCTTAAGCACAGGAAAATGAGGAGTCAGACCCCCATCCCTCCTCCCCCTATGTGGGTTTTGGTGGTTTGGATGGAAAACCGCTGGAGCCAAACTCTTCGCAACCGTGACTAGAAACGATAGAAAAGGGAAAGTGTGGCGTAATTAGCTCATCTCTTCTGGAGAGTTCCCAAAGTACCCAGACCTCAGGCGTCCACATCCCACTTCTTGTAAGACCAATATCATTGAAACAAGAGCATTGGTGCTCAACTTCTCTGTGGTTCACATATTCTGAAACTTTAATTAAACTTTTCCATTATTTATCTACTATTTGGCTGTAGGAAATGTAATCTGATGGGTTTTTGTTGTTGTTTTTATACTTATGATTGAGCTTTCAAGTGCACTTAATTGTACTTAGAGGCATTATCAGAATCAAAATGAATCAAACATATCCTTATGAAACTGAATAGGCTTGGGATACATCTTTCCAATGAAAGCCTGTACAACATTTGAATTAAAATTTCCTGATGAGTCATTGCTTCTTGTGGGATTGAGGTACAAGTGATGGCAAGATTGACTCAAAACAGGGGCAGCATCATATGAAAAATATGCACAGAAACTAAAATGAAATTTGACAAACTATATTGTTGAGGGTTAATCCTCATCAACAGTCTAGCCGGACGGTTTTAGCTCAGGTGAAGTGTGCAGTTATACATACTGATCACATGGATTAAATATGACTTTAACAGTAGAGACTGACTACCGTACTGTAAATTTTGTAGTTAGTTAGTCTTACCCAAAAGGATCACCAACCACCAGGAACGCCACATCACTGACATCTGCTCCCTTCAGGATCTCATCCGCCTGTTGTTCCACCATGTCTCTGTCTGCCAGCAGCAACTCACGCCCATAATACTCCTCCTGAAACAGAAAACATATATATATATATATATGTATATATGCATAACACACAAGAATGAACCTCATTGGTTCTTGCTGAAGCTCAAACGTGCTGCGTAACACGAGAATGAACCTCATTGGTTCTTGCTGAAGCTCAAACGTGCTGCGTAACACGAGAATGAACCTCATTGGTTCTTGCTGAAGCTCAAACGTGCTGCGTAATGCGAGAATGAACCTCATTGGTTCTTGCAGAATCTAAACTGATCAATTCATATAGATTAGTTTTACGATCTCTTTATTAACGTTTTGAAGAGTCAAAGTGGCAGTTGCATAAATGGTCAAGGGAGGGACAGAAATCTCTCAGATTTGAATAAAAAGATTTAATGGGTTCCGATGATAAACAAAAGTCTTGGAAGGACATGAGGGTAAGTAAATAAATGAATTTTCATTTTTGGGTGAACAAACCCTTTAATATCTGAAAAAACTTTGAAGTCAAATCAGTCAGTGAGGCAACCAAAATCCAGGAAGTCATTTCGTTGATAGGTGACAAGAAAACAACTAAACAGGAAATGACATCACAGAGAAGACACCTATCTCAGTCAAGTCCTTAAAAATATCACATATTTTGACCTTTGATAAAAAGGCACAACTACCTCAAGTATACGGAGTAACAAATATATTATAAATGGTCATGATTCAAACAATTTTTACCTTGAAAATATGTTTGAAAACTTATGACATTAGTAGATTGACGTTACTTTTAGTAGTATTTCTTTTAGAATTAATTTAAAACATGTTTTTGTATAATATGGAAAAAACCCTTTGCAGAAACGTTCAAATAACGAACATAAATATCACATTTCAGGAGGTGTGTTTTAAAAATTTTGATTGTGAAGGGTTAGAAAATTGTGATTTTGATCATTCCAGGCATCAGTATTCATCATCAACCAGCGTAGAGTACTAGGTCTCCATCTTAGGTCTCAAATTACAGCAATATTTCAAAATGCAATTATAAAGTCTTCATCGAAACGTATATCGAGCAATCAAGATCCAGACCTAATGTTTAATGATCCACATACCAAAGCTTCCTTCCCGACGGTCAGTATGGATGTGTAAGCCTCCAAATAAACCCGACTACACTTTCGGATGATCTCTAAACCTTTGACAGTGATGTCTTTAGCATCGCCCAGACCAAGACCGATGAAGTATAACATCTTTAGATCAGAGAACAGAGCGGATTTCACCGTTACGCGTTGCTAAATCACAAAATAACACATTTAGCAGCGCATTAAAGAACGCAAAACAGTAGTCTGTCAAAATCTGCTTTGCGATCTTTTATCAGACACTGAAAAGCTTGCCAAATACATTCAGTTCTTCACCGTTCACTGTTTTTCTGCACTCACATGGTGCCACATGGAGCAACTGACACCCGCTGCCGTAAAGCGTAGAGTACTTTACGACAATGTCGCTTGCTGTAACCATAGAAACAAAATAGCCGGTAGCAATGGAGACTGCAAACTACACAAGTTATTGTCAATCACAAATTAAGTTACAAATTTATGAATATTTTACATTTTAATATTTCTATACATTGTTCATTCACTATTTTATTATTGTATATAATATAATATTTAGAAAGTCCTTGCCAAAAATCTTATTGGACATTCACTTTGTCCTGTAGGATCTTATTGGATTCTTAGAATTTTTTTTGTTACATTTCTTTCTTTTTTTACACCTATATTGTTTATAATGTGACTGCAGCTCAACATACATTGAATGTCTACATTGAAGTGTGTTAAAACTAATTGTATGGAAAAAAACGGCTATTTGCTAGTAAAAGAAACATTGTAAAAGTGCACCTTTAAGATTTATTTTTTAAAGAATTTAAAAAGTAAAAAAAGAAAAGTATTCCCATGTAGACCTGAATAAGTTCCCAATTGGATCCCATTAAAATCTTCCTATAGGAAATTACCTTATAGGATAAGAAACCTATAAGAAGCTGTTCCAAAATATGATAAAAATTCTAATTAGAATACTGTATATGTTTCTTATTGGAATCCTTGGAATTCTTATTTTTGACAAGGGTATGAAGAAATATTAGCGTTAATGTTTGTGTAGTTAAATTGAGCAGACCTCTGTATAAGATTACCAACTAAATGGAAATACAGTACCTGTTTTTACTTGCATTTCTTTTTGTTATTTAGTTTTTTTGTTTGTTTGTTATGTCTCGGCATGACCTAGAATTGACATACACCTCACAAAATTTTGATTTAGAATACATTTTAGGTGTTTTAATAAAAAACAACACATTCAGACATTGTGCAGTTACAACTACAACTGTGTAATTTAGTCCGAAAGTGTGAATTATTGCCAAGTTCAGGGTTATTTACTGTGCAGTATGCTGTTTGTTTTCTCTGTAAAGCCATCAGTTTCACCCTCAAATTGCAGAGACACATTATGAAGATAAATGTGCTCATAATCTTCCCCAAAAAACATAGAATGCAACTTTTTATTACTTTCTGTGTTGTTGATTTATGTTTGTTCAACACTTTTAGTATGTTTGGAGCAGCACTTTTACCACGTCGTAGATTGCAGGGTGCTTGTCGTGACTGATTTATGACTGTTTGGATTTCTTGAAAAATTTGCATAATCTTAATCATAATAATAATAATAATAATAATGCCAAATAATGTGAAAATCCTACCTGTTTTGTCTATGGCTTTTGTGTAGGACTGGTTGAAGCTGTTGAAAATTCAAAGGCCTGTATTATGACCATAATTTGAGTCGGGATTAATCCATGGAACTTAATAACCACGGTTTAGCGGACCTTGAGCTTGACCTGTTTTATTTGTAGGTTAATAGGCTGGGAATAAGGGTGAGGACCTTTTGTTACAGACAGCTGATACCTGTAATGAATGAACACAGAGTGCAGTCAAAGGTCCTTAATCTAAATATAAGGCTTACAAGCCTAAAGGCTCATGGACCATCTGGTTTCCACCCCTATTGAACTTGTAACATGAAGTCAAACAAAGTCATGTCAGATTTTTCAGGCTGTTACTTATTGGGCTAATCGACATAATTATTTATTTATATTTATTTATTTAGAAAAGAACAGTAGAATATGCCAAGTCCCTTAAAGTGATAGTTCACCCAAAAATTAAAATGGTTGTTAATTACTCACCCTTATGTTGTTTCAAGACTTTCGTTCATCATAAAGGCTTTTAGAGAGCGTGCATTTCTTTGGGAGACTGTAAAGAATTTCCAAGCGAATGGAAAGTTTCTTGGAGGAATGGAAAAGTATTGTTATTGAACGCAAAGGTTCTTGGAGGAATGCAAACGTTTTTTTTTTTTTGTCAGTGAACGCAAAGGTTTTGTGAGTGAACGCAAAGGTTCTTGGGGGAACGCAAAGGTTTTGTGAGTGAATGCAAAGGTTCTTGGGGGAATTCAAAGTTTTTTTTGTGAGTGAATTCAAAGTTTTTTTTGTGAGTGAACGCAAAGGTTTTTTGTGAGTGAACGCAAAGGTTCTTGGAGGAATGCAAAGATATTGTGAGTAAACGCAAAGGTTCTTGGAGGAACGCAAAGATATTGTGTGTGAACGCAAAGGTTCTTGGAGGAATGCAAAGGTTTTTTTGTGAGTGAACGCAAAGGTTCTTGGAGGAACGCAAAGATATTGTGTGTGAACGCAAAGGTTCTTGGAGGAACGCAAAGGGTCTTGGGGGAACACAAAGGATCTTGGGGGAACACAAAGGTTCTTGGAGGAATGCAAAGGTTTTTTTGTGAGTGAACGTAAAGGTTCTTGGAGGAACGCAAAGGGTCTTGGGGGAACACAAAGGATCTTGGGGGAACGCAAAGGTTCTTGGAGGATTGCAAAGATATTGTGAGTGAACGCAAAGGTTCTTGGAGGAACGCAAAGGTTCTTGAAGGAATGCAAAGGTTCTTGGGGGAACGCAAAGGTTCTTGGGGGAACGCAAAGGTTCTTGGAGGAATGCAAAGGTTCTTGGAGGAATGCAAAGGTTCTTGGAGGAACACAAAGGGTCTTGGGAGAACACAAAGGGTCTTGGAGGAACGCAAAGGTTCTTGGGGGAACGCAAAGGTTCTTGGGGGAACGCAAAGATATTGTGAGTGAACGCAAAGGTTCTTGGAGGAACGCAAAGGTTCTTGAAGGAATGCAAAGGTTCTTGGGGGAACGCAAAGGTTCTTGGGGGAACGCAAAGGTTCTTGGAGGAATGCAAAGGTTTTTTTGTGAGTAAACGCAAAGGTTCTTGGAGGAATGCAAAGATATTGTGTGTGAATGCAAAGGTTCTTGGAGGAATGCAAAGGTTTTTTTGTGAGTAAACGCAAAGGTTCTTGGAGGAATGCAAAGGTTCTTGGGGGAACGCAAAGGTTCTTGGAGGAATGCAAAGGTTCTTGGAGGAATGCAAAGGTTCTTGGAGGAACACAAAGGGTCTTGGGAGAACACAAAGGGTCTTGGAGGAACGCAAAGGTTCTTGGGGGAACGCAAAGGTTCTTGGAGGAACGCAAAGGTTCTTGAAGGAACGCAAAGGTTCTTGGAGGAATGCAAAGATATTGTGAGTGAACGCAAAGGTTTTTTGTGAGTGAACGCAAAGGTTCTTGGAGGAATGCAAAGATATTGTGAGTAAACGCAAAGGTTCTTGGAGGAACGCAAAGATATTGTGTGTGAACGCAAAGGTTCTTGGAGGAATGCAAAGGTTTTTTTGTGAGTGAACGCAAAGGTTCTTGGAGGAACGCAAAAATATTGTGTGTGAACGCAAAGGTTCTTGGAGGAATGCAAAGGTTTTTTTGTGAGTGAACGTAAAGGTTCTTGGAGGAACGCAAAGGGTCTTGGGGGAACACAAAGGATCTTGGGGGAACACAAAGGTTCTTGGAGGAATGCAAAGGTTTTTTTGTGAGTGAACGTAAAGGTTCTTGGAGGAACGCAAAGGGTCTTGGGGGAACACAAAGGATCTTGGGGGAACGCAAAGGTTCTTGGAGGATTGCAAAGATATTGTGAGTGAACGCAAAGGTTCTTGGAGGAACGCAAAGGTTCTTGAAGGAATGCAAAGGTTCTTGGGGGAACGCAAAGGTTCTTGGGGGAACGCAAAGGTTCTTGGAGGAATGCAAAGGTTCTTGGAGGAATGCAAAGGTTCTTGGAGGAACACAAAGGGTCTTGGGAGAACACAAAGGGTCTTGGAGGAACGCAAAGGTTCTTGGGGGAACGCAAAGGTTCTTGGGGGAACGCAAAGATATTGTGAGTGAACGCAAAGGTTCTTGGAGGAACGCAAAGGTTCTTGAAGGAATGCAAAGGTTCTTGGGGGAACGCAAAGGTTCTTGGAGGAATGCAAAGGTTTTTTTGTGAGTAAACGCAAAGGTTCTTGGAGGAATGCAAAGATATTGTGTGTGAATGCAAAGGTTCTTGGAGGAATGCAAAGGTTTTTTTGTGAGTAAACGCAAAGGTTCTTGGAGGAATGCAAAGGTTCTTGGGGGAACGCAAAGGTTCTTGGAGGAATGCAAAGGTTCTTGGAGGAATGCAAAGGTTCTTGGAGGAACACAAAGGGTCTTGGGAGAACACAAAGGGTCTTGGAGGAACGCAAAGGTTCTTGGGGGAACGCAAAGGTTCTTGGAGGAACGCAAAGGTTCTTGAAGGAACGCAAAGGTTCTTGGAGGAATGCAAAGATATTGTGAGTGAACGCAAAGGTTCTTGGAGGAACGCAAAGGTTCTTGAAGGAACGCAAAGGTTCTTGGGGGAACGCAAAGGTTCTTGGAGGAACGTGTTGTGGAATTTTCTATTTAATGATAAAAACCAGGATTGTCAGAAAAAGTAAAGCTTTATTTCTTGTCCAAGGACTCGTCTAACGTCTGTCTACTACGGGCACTTCTTTTACATTAGAAAATGTCATGAAAGACACACTCAAAATTACTCTTAATGCTAATGCAAATAAAGCATTCTGAAAGCCAAAAACATTTAAAAAGCATAAGACAATAAAATTTCCTTCACAAACGGAAAGGTTCTTGGATGAACGCAAAGGTTCTTGGGGGAACGCAATGGTTCTTGGTTTAATAATCATGTCATGCTCCTCCTGTGTGTCCCTCCTGTGTTCCCGTAGCCACCCATGTCAGCTGTGTCTTGTTAGCCCTGCCTACTTATACCGTCATGTTTCCCATTGTCTTTGTCTATCGTTGACGTTTCATGTGTTGGTAGTGTGGATGCTCCTAGTTCGGAGTTTTTTGCACCCCCGTGTGCCTTTTGTGTTTGTTGTTATTAAAGTGGTTCTGACTGTAAGCTCCATGTTCTCCTCGTTCCTCTCCGCATCGCACGCCTGTACCGGTGTGACACTTGGGGGAACGCAAAGATTTTTTTTGTGAGTGAATGCAAAGGTTCTTGGGGGAATTCAAAGATTTTGTGAGTGAACAAAAAGGTTCTTGGAGGAACGCAAAGATTTTGTGAGTGAACAAAAAGGTTCTTGGGCGAATTGAAAGATTTTGTGAGTGAACAAAAAGGTTCTTGGAGGAACGCAAAGGTATTGTGAGGGAATGCAAAGGATTTTTGTGAGTGAACGCAAAGGTTCTTGGGGGAACGCAAAGGTTTTTTTTGTGAGTGAACGCAAAGTTTCTTGGGGGAATGCAAAGATTATTGGGGGAACGCAAATGTTTTTTTGTGAGTGAATGCAAAGATTCTTGGGGAGAAAATAACTAAAATAAAGATGATATAAAGAAATAAAATGCAGATAATATGTATATCATCATGAAGTTATTATATTATAATTATATTTCTAAATTATAATGGAATAAAATAAAGTAGTGTAGATGAAAATATAATACTTTTAGCAGAGTAAGGTAGAGTGCTTTATTGTCATATGTACATTGTTGTTGTTGTTATAAATATGGATCTTTCGTTGTGTTTACTACTAGGCGTTGTTGTTGTTTACCTCAACTCAAACGGACATGTTAACCACATCTCAGACTGATGTATGTGTGAAAACATATGGCTTGTCTTGAGGCCTCTCCAGTTGTTTACCTCAACTCAAACTGACATATTAAGCACATCTCAGACTGAGGTATGTGTGAAAACATATGACTTGTCTCGAGGCCTCTCTAGTGGAGCTTCCTCACCATTTGTAAAGAGCAGAATGGACTCCGTCAGTCTGCATTGTGCCAGGCAGAATGGGCTTAGTGGAGCCTGGCAAAGAGAGGGCTTTTTTGCGCTGTGGGCTTTGGATCCGGTGCTGTCCATTCCACTGCCAGCGCTGCTCGCTGCCTCCCAGTTCGTTGCTACGGCAACCCGGCCAGGCCAGCATCTGAAAACAATTTGGTTCTTAATGAGAATTTACTTTGCGCAAATGGTGGGAAAATTGGGGGTGGGTTGGTGGGAGAGGGAGAGGAGAAGGGAGAAAAAGGAAGGAAGGAATGAGGCGCCTGGATCTTGCATACTTGTCATGCACTTCTAAGGCGTACTAGAGGAGCACCCAGAGATTTACATATATTTTTGTTGTTGTTGTTGCATATTTCTTTAAAATTATGCTTCAACTATTTTATCTGTGCTGTTTGAGCCTATATGAGGCCAATTTGTTTTAAACATTTTCATAAAAATCCCAAGTTAAGTGATAAACAACCCGTCAACTAGTGCTACCGATTTCTGAGGGCAACATTATGTAATGTTTCTGCTGATATCCAATGTTTGTATGAGCAGCATTGAGCTCTTTGCTGGATGTGAAACGGCGCCAGCTTTCACTGGGATCCCCCCCTTTGTACCCGTCTCCCTTTTCCCTGGTTTTGTTTGGACCCAGTCAGCCAGCAGCAAATTGTCCCAGCAGAAATGACCAATCTGCTTGGACTGTGGTGAGAGACAGGGTCCCTACCGCAAAATTAACTGTTTGTCACTGCCAGGGTCTTGTTGTGCCACCTTAACATCAGCTCAGAGAACCTGGAACCACTAGAGGACCATAGAAGAGCTTGAAATCGACGTGAAGGGGTGGAAATTTGGACCAATAAATCAGAGCATTACTACACTTCAAAATGTGTTTTGGTGGGAACTAATTGGGTGAATGTCACACTCACACTCCACCACATTCCATCACTCCACCAAAATAAAATGTTTAGAAATTTTATTAGAAATTATGAAATGTAAAATTACATTATTATTTGTTTTATATTTTGTAATATGAAAAAATACACTTTTTAACATTGCATGCCATAAGATGTATAAACAATTTATGTAAATTATATATATATTCCCCCTTTAGTTTTTAGTTTTTATATATGCAATGAGATTTTATTTATAATAGGAATGCAGGAATGCATATTATAATTATTATTTTATTTATATAATATGTGTATATATATATATATATATATATTATATTATATTTATTTGTATCATTACATTTTTTTTTAAATTATATAACCCCTGTAGTTACCTTTTATCAGCCTGTATTTTCTTAGGTACATACACTGTAAGTACACAAGTGCAACCAAAATATGAATAGATATTTTTGAGAAAGTAAAACAAAAGATTAAAATAAATTATTTGATCTAGAAAAATTTGATATTGAATTTTTATATTGAGTTTATATTTAAGCTCAGTTTGAGAAATTAATGAGGTCTCTTTTTAAACTCTAAAAGATACCAATATCTAAAAAACAAAAAATCTCCCTTCAATCAATCTTGGGACAAACAATTAAAATATTTGCTTATTTTATTTAATATTTAATATTTGCTTATTCAGGTCATGAATTAGAATTTAAGTTTTGTTTAATTCTTAGTCACAGTTTTATCTCAAGACTTAAAATACAAAGTTTGTTTTTCTTAGCAATAAAATATTAGCATACATGACATTGTTATGACAGGAATGTCTAGTTTATTGATATTAAAACAATACAGAACCCCCTTTTATTCAATTCTCTCTGCATCCATACAAACACACCCACAAACAATAAATAGCTGAAAATGCCTAGATCTGTTTAAATAAACCGATAACATTAAAAACGCCCCCATTTCCTATTCCTGTGTTCCGGGCATGACTATTCCCTCAGCGGCCACTGCCTTCTCCCACGATTCTCTGTGGGAAGTCTCTGGCTCCTTGCATACGTCGTCGCTGTGAGGCAGACGTGTCAGGGGAATACTGAAGAATGTCTTTTCTTCAGGTCTGTTGTGTTTTCAGTCCCCACCTTTACTCCGTAATCCTCTCTTTAAGTTATACATAGCTGACAGCATTGAGCTCTGAATAGCCACTAATAACCAATGAGACCAGAATGCAGAGGAGAAAGTGTGCTTTCCATTGATCCAGGAAAGTAACATGAATTTACCTGACCAAGCAACACAAATCTTGGAACCTTCAAATACTCTTGGGATGTTCCAACATACAAGTTTGGATGTCATAATAATGATTTGGATTTGTCACAGGGAGACTGTGACTGTAACTATTTTATAAAGAGACTCTTACAGGTATGGGACTTTTAACTCTTATAAACCTGGTCATTGTAAGTGCCACCATTTTGAAGGGCTTAATTCCCGCCAATAGAAGGTACAATTCACTTGTTCTCAGGTATGAGGGGGACCTTTTTGGTGACCTATTTGATTCTTATTTAAAACTGTTAAATGTTAATAATTATTGTAGTGTGTTTTTCGTTTCAAATGTTTAGGTATTGTGTATTATTATGATGACTTATATACTGGGTATTGGGTAAATGTCTGTCTTGAGTTTTATTTTTTTTGTTACCTTGTTTCTAAATGGTTTAGTCCAAGGGGGAGGGGCTTGGCCTTTTTAAGATGGCCTCTCAGAGCTGTGATAGAGGAAAAGAAAGGGTGAGTGTGACTTTGACTTTTAGTTTGGGGCAATTGATTGGCATAGCCAAATAAGTTTGTTTGTGGGTTTTTTTTTTTTTGGAACGGTGTGATTGTCATTAATTTTGGATGTTCTCTGTAGATGTCGTTTGTGCCCTATTGGAAGACCTTTGTTTTTGGGAATAAACACACATTTTTGATTGTGATATCACGTCGCTTCATTTTTAAGCCTCCATCCGCAGGTACATTCAAAGTAACGGGTGTTGGGATCCAAAACCAATCAGAGGCCCCTTGTCTCTGTTACAGCATTCAAGCAATGTGTGTTCAGAAATACTAGCCCGATTCTGAAATTTTAGCTCGCTTTTTGCGCAACAAAATAAAGAGCAAAGAATATGCGTTAGGTATATAATGAATGTTTTAGCCATGTATTTTAAATGTTGCTTTTTTGTACAGGCCAATTACTTCATAAACACAGCTAATGAGGCAAGCTTTATTTGAGCTTATTTATTTTTATGGCAGTTGAGTCATTACAATTCGATTACGTGAATATCCAACATCCAGGTGAATAGACACGTCCTCCTTTAATCGTACTTTGGGGAATTTGAGACATATCATAACTGCTGGATGTGTTAGAAATTATATGTCTCAAGAGTAACGAACATGCATTATTAAGGATATGCACCATGAGTAAGCAATGTAAGGTCATGAACATGGTGCAGTTACACTACAGACTGTATTGTGCGTTGACATGGAAAAGTCAAAGTGACCAGGAAAGGCCTGCGGAATGCCATCCCCTTCCAGTAAAGGGATGCGCTAGCCAGAGTTAGTCACTTCCTCAGTAGCTGACCTTTGTCCCGTTGAGCGTGCCCTACAAATGCCATTGATATCGACATATCCTTCCACTGAAAACTCCAAAGTAAAAGTGAGATTTGAGAGTTCGCCCATGTCTCGGATGTATCAACTCAAACAACAAAGAGACCATCAATGCAATGCCAAGTTCATACTTAGTTGATCAGGTACAGGAAGCTGCCTCAGCAACTGTTAGAAAGTCCATTGATAGCATCCGAGCACTACTTAAAATATTGATTTTTCACTGATTTTGGCGACAAAGCTAATCAATCAACTAATAAAAAACAGGACTTGGTGGCACCACATGGCAAAGCAACTGAGGGAATGTGTGTGTGAGTGTTGCACGGAGAGCTCCTCTTAGCATTCCGTGTAGTCTTCATTTCCCATGCAAAGCCCTAGTGTTCAGTCCGTGCCTCCTGAATGAGCTCCTTTTGTGCTGTAATTGGAGATCGTTCTGTGCGGCTAACAAAGAGTTGCAGGGCCTCTCTCGTCTCTCCTCTGTCCCACTCTCTATTTTCCTGCCATCTTTCTTTTTTCCCTGTCCTCCTCATTACGCCCTGGTCTCTTATCTCTTGTGTAACGTATTGTGTGAAGATAGTTCAAAGCATCTGTTTTCTGTCTTTGGAAGAGGCTGTGTAGTAGCGAGTGGCTTTCGTCGCAATCTTAGCATTTATTGGAATCGTGTTCCATTTTTGTGGTACGCCATTTCCCCATTTGCATCAATTGAGAGGCTTCTGCAATTTCAGTTGGCTGAAGCACAATTCCACAATCCCAGCTGACCAAACATGGGGAAAAGCAGAAGAATCCGGTTCGAGTTATGATCAAATCCGTATCCGTACCTAAGTTACTGTTTGTTTAATAGACCTTGCGCGCACGTAGTCCCAGACGTTGAGGTTTTCTCTGTTGAAAATACATCATCTTTTTGGTATCGATTGGAATGCCGACCATGGAAAATCCACAAAGTGCTCTCTGAGTATGTTAAAAATAAATAAATGTGCTCTTGACTGTCATTAGAAGCATACTAAACAAAAAGTTTACTGGATCTGTAGTTGCGGTCCCTCAAGACTCTTGACAAATGACGTTCATGCTACTATTGTTGTTTTTAATGTTTCAGTTTTAAATACAGATATTTCTAGACGTCACTGGCCACATGCACTGCAACTAAACTCGTTTTCAGATTGTGACCTGTTCTGAACTTTCTGAACTGAATCTCTGAATGTCTGGTCTACTTCTCTCAAGAGGTTATGACCAATAAAACAGTTTAATGTTAAGTACTCTTGTGAACTAGAGTTACTTGTATTTATTAACCCCTCATTTGTCAATACGGGTGTCATATTGTTGACATATTTGCTATTTTGATGTGAATCATTGACTGTGAATCAGTGGAATGGTCCACCTAAACCAGTGGTTCTCAAATAGTGGGGCCCTGGAGTACATGCTTTTTTTGCCAGGGAGTAGGTTTTCTTGCACTGAACAAGAGCAGCAGATATGAAGTTCAGATAACCGTCCCCTCATCCTTTGACGTGTACGATCACACCGGTGTTCATATGTGTCACGTGATCAACCACTAAATTCACACGTGTTTTCACGCGTTATCTGGCATTGATCCAAAAAAGACGCACTCAGAGCTTGTCATTTATCACAACAATTCAGTGTTTTCAACCACATAAGGTTTCTTTTAGGTTTCAACAAGTTGGTGACTATTTTGAATAAAAAAGAAAAACTAAATAAATGTAGGCTATTAATCTATTATACAGCGCTTTTTGTGACTGTGGTATGTCACGTGACAAGCATGACGTGTTGCCATGGAAACCATAAAGCGAACGTTCCAAAATGGGGGGAGGGGGAGGGGGGGCGCGCAAAATGTTTACCTCTTCCTAGGGGGGGCGCGACAGAAAATAATTGAGAAGCACTGACCTAACGCACATTAGAACAACATTCCTATCAACCAATCAGATTTGAGGGACAAGTTTACGGTTTATGTCAAGTTTACTCAGGAACATGCCTAACTTGGCAAAATCAGGACATGTGCATTTACTAGTTTTATGACAAAATGTACGTCACATATACGTATGTGTGTACATGACGTACAGAATCCGAGGGCAAATAATATTAGAGGCAGAGCAGTAAATGTTGCCATAACAGGCAGAGGATCAGGGAAGGCAGCAAACAGCAATAGAGGTTGCCCAGGAAAACACAAGTGATAGGCAGGCAACAAAGAATAGTACTAGGTAATCCACAGCAGAGTCAAACCCAGAGGAAAAAACAGCTCAGAAATATAACCAGCACAAACAAGACTTCGCAAGGAGTGATCACACACAAGGGGTTTAAATAGTCTGAGTGATGAGGAGAAGGTGTGCAGCGATTCAGTCCAGTTGTTATGGGCTGATGGGAAATTTAGTTCAAACTAAATGCTAGTAGGTGAGTGAGACCTCCGGTGGCCAAACGAGGAATCTTCACCGCTGTTTGTGACGGCTACATACAAATGCTAAGTTTTGGATTGACAATCGCATTTAAATATGGGAGTAAATCTTGCAAAGATAGAATTTTTTTTCTCTCTGGCAGCTTTAAACAATCTTAACCCTTTTTTTGACCAACTTAAAGGATGCCAAAAAGATGTATTATCATCTAGTAATGTTTAAAGAATTTTGATGGTGGGATCTGCTAAGGGTTGCTAGATGCTAATGCTAACTTGGTTAAAAATATCTATTACCCACTTGTTTAACTGTTAGCATCCATGTTTCTAGCTTACTCCAAATGAGACTCCAAAATGTTTCTATGACGTGTGTTTGGGAGTTTCAATGTGTATGTGGCAATTGTTTCATGGACTAGTTTTGATATGATTCCCTCTATCATGATGTTAAATCATTAACTCACAGAAACCCTCTTCATAGTGATTCATTACAGTGAGTCATTCCAGAATCATGCAGAAAAAAGCCATGGATGACGAGACTGTTACACAGTACAGGCCATTGTCTGCAGCATGCAAAAGGCCACCTGTGGTCATAACGCTCGAGTTCAGCCTTGGGTCTGATCACCCTCCATAAACTGTATCCATATGGATGTAGATATTATCACAGTGTCATTTAGGCCCATCTCAGCTTTGTAGTAGTGCAACAGATAAGAGTGTCTGCTATTGTCAGATGTTATCATCAAACCATGCAAGGAATGTCACTTCCACTTTTGTAACGCATCATTTAAATGCAATTGTTCACCAACAGCTGCCAAATAATTGCAGGCTATTGTGTTAAAAAGATTTGTTTTTTTCTCGTCTATGTACATTCTCTACACATTTTTTGTTTTTGTTTGTTTGTGTGGGGTGGTAAGAGAATGAGAAATCCTAAATGACAGAGTTTCCTGAATTTTCAGGACAATCTGTTCAAAGGAAATTGAAGAAAAGTACATAGTAAATAAACATCACAGCATGTTTCACTGACATTGTATGTTGTTTCAAGCAAAGCAAAGTTTCCTGTAACTTTGAGCTTCATAGTGTTCCTGTAGACATTTACATAAATGAACAATTCTTTTGTACCTGAGGAAAATGTGAGAGGTGTGCGCTCATGTAATTCACTCTGTTTCTAGGTGAAGGCTAATGCGTTGCTAGGTTGTTGCTGAAATGCTATGAATGGTTGTTAAGGCATAGCTAAGTGGTTGCCAATATATTCTAAAGGTTTACAATGTTGTTGCTTAAGTTTCTGAGTAGTTGCTATGACATTGCTAAGGCGATCTTTTAGGGTTGCAATATGGTTGCTGTGGTGTTGCTATGTGGATGCTAAAATCTCATAAGGGGTTATTTGTGGTTGCAATGACATTACTAAGATGTTCTGTTATGGTTGCTAAGGTGTTCTGTATGGTTACTAGGTGGCTGCTAAGGTGTTTTGAGGGGTTGCTAAGATGTTCTAAGGCAGGGGTGCTCACACTTTTTCAGCATGGGAGCTACTTTTGAAATGACCAAGTCAAAATGATCTACCCATTATATTTATTGAGAAATATATATATATATATAGTCCGAAAATGCCGCTCCACATTTCCCTTCTTTGGTATTGCGACGGTAGACTGGCAGACGAGACAAACGCACTTTGAAAATGTCATCGTGAAAAAAAAGTCCTCCTCCCATTCCGTATGAAAGTGATACGTTTTTTTCTTCTTACTTGGTCCAGCTCCCCCACTCATTTTTATACCCTATCTTACGTTTAAGAGGAAAAAACCGAGTGAAAAATTAGGATGTAACTAACGACTAGCTTGTCAGCTTTGCAGCGCTCAGGGGCGTTGTTTGTTTGAGCACAAGTGACCTAATTGTACGGAAAAAAATCCAATGTCATCTGACTGGTTGTCCTGTGTATCAATCAAGTGACGGGATGGCTGATATGCTGACGTCTAGTATTTATTCAAAACAACTCAACTTTATTTGTATAGCATCAGTCCATGACAATGTCACCTCACCTTGTCATGCGATCTACCAATAGTACCTTGGAGATCGACTGGTAGATCACGATCGACGTATTGACCACCCCTGTTCTAAGGGGTTGTTATGGCATTGCTACATGGTTACCATGCTGTCTCTTACATTTTTAAGTGCAAGCATCACACTCTACTGATTGAGCTACTGGAAATCTGTAAATGTTTGCAATGTTGTTGCTTAGGTTTTTGAATAGTTTCTATGATATTGCTAAGGTGATCTTTTAGGGTTACTATGCTATTGCTATGTGGATGCTAATGTGTTCTAATGTGTTGAAATGTTGTTTTTAAGTGATTGCTGTAGATTGGTAGGTGGTTGCTGTGGCGTAGCTAGGTGGCTCATAAGGTGTTCTGAATGGTTGCTATGGTAAAGCTTGGTGGTGCTAAGGTGTTCTGAGTGGTTGCTATGCTATTGCCATGTGGATGCTAAGATGTTCTAAGCAGCTGCAGTGTTGTTGTTTGGGCTTCTGAGTGGTTGCTATGGCATTATGTGGTTGCTAAGGTGTTCTCAGTCATTGCCAGGGCATTGCTAGGGGGTTGTCCGGGTGTTCTGTGTGATTGCTTACCTGCCAAAAAACAAAAACAAATGCCCACCCAAAGCCAGTATTCAATATAAGGGATAGTTTCTAAGTTTAAGTTTCTAAGTTGTTGTTTTTTTGTGTGTGGCAGTAGTTAAATAATAATTATACAAGACTTGTCATAGACCACTAATAAAACAAAGGAAAAACGTCATACATGGAGAAGGAAATAAGGGAGAAATGCTTGTTTACACATCAGTAGCATTACTGTATGCTAGCATTGCATAAACAATATCCTCTTGTTTGATGTCTGAACAGGAAAGCCAAAAGCCAACTGAAAACCATACATAAATCTCAACAGGACACACTATTTCTCTTTATTTAGTGGTGTTTGTGTATAATCCCTTATGTCTTTATGTTCTAATGACAGATTGGCCCCTTGTATGTATAAAAACATAGTGACCTTTGACCTTGTGTCTGGAAACGGCTGCAGTGTTACTGTAATAGGAGCGCACATTGTGGTCTGGGATCCTGACCACTAACCTCTGCCTTTCCCAAACATAAGCGCACGCATCACTGATGTGCTGATGTCTGCAGCCGACAGTGGATAAGAGGTAATGGAAACGACACAAACAAACAATTCAAATTACATAGAGAGCATAGAGAGTTTCTTTTATCTGATAGCTTATTATGCACTTAAAGGGCCAGCTCATCCAAAAATGGAAATTAATTTATTCAGCTTCATGTTGCTCCGAACCGCAATGATTTTGTTCACACAGAATGCGTTTTTCCATTCCAATGGCCTACTTTCCATTGTTTTTCTATGTAAATGAGTTAGACAGACGTGCATGACCATTGCACTTGCATCTCTTTCCTGTCGTTCTCTGAGCAGCAACAGTTTCTTATATCAAGGTCAAATGCCATAGCCAGTGCGATTATTTCATTTTTTTTTCCACGTCAAAAATAGTAGCTATCTATTCTGCTGTTTGGCTATTTTTGCTTTTTCCATTACCGCATCAAATTACTGCACTGCAGTTTTTTTTTAAACCACTCCTGAGTGCGTCTGACGTTTTTAGACGCAAAAAAACGCACATTGTGTGAACGAACCTTTAGATGAGCACAAAAACCTTCACGTCTCCACAGATTAAACTCCACTGTTTGTTATGAACACTTTCAGACGTATCTCATCTAGACATTGTCCACCTCAACCCGATGACCGATAGCAAACAGAGGTTTAATATTTCATTAACCCATTTTAATTTAGAAAATGCATACATTTTCTATTAGCTTATGGTTGACGTCATCTTTAAAGATGCTGCAGTGCTAATTGAGAAACCATGAAATAGATCTTCTAGGTTATGTATAACTGCTTATTTTATAGTGCTTGCACGTCTATTGCTTTGTATTTTTTTAATCTGACATTAGATAATGTGACTCTGACTTAAATAGCAATAGACGTACATAGATTTAGCCACAACAATAGATTAGTTTGTTGAATCAACAGCATCTAAGGAATCTGAAACTAAATGTTGGGTAAAAAAATGTAATACAAATATTTAAACCAACGTTTGGGTTTGCCAGTATTTGACCCAGAGAAGGCTTGAAACAACCCAGAATTTTTTTGAGTAAACTAAACTGAATTTATAGTATATTTTATGGACAACTAGTCAAATTCAAGTGAAACCTACTTTTACTCTAAATGGGTTTAACTTCACGGATGGTACATTTTAATGTAAAGGAAAGCTATCAGCTGGTTAAAAGTCAGTCAGGCTTAGAGAAGTGGTTCCATCACACCTGCTAGAGGAAGAATTATTGAACTGAATCATGCCTTGATCTATGTTATGTATATCTATGTCACAAATGTCTTTGTTACATGTCTGCCCTCCTACGACCATAATTTCACAGTCTTCTCGATTCTTGACCTTTGGCCCTGTCAGATATTATTATATTATATGATTTATATAGGATATTTTTAGACTGCAGTTTGAATGCTTTGTAGAAATGCAAGATTTTTGTCTCTTAATATATAACTTTATGACACTGGATAGTGTTTAGATTGTCTGTAAAAGATGTCTAAAGTTGTTTTGTCAGCATGTAATGTTCAAACAAATCACAAATCTCTCATCTGTTTGCCAAAGTCTTGCACACCAGAGGGCAGAACCAGGTCACCACCACATTTAACTTACCCAAACACAACCCTTCAGCTTCATCTTACACAATATCCATCAGTTTACATTACATGTCAGTTCATCAGTTATTGTTCTGGCTTCAAAATCACAGCTGTTGTCTGTAAAATAATCGTACGTTTATTGGATCAGTAGTGTTCTTATTTAAATGGTATTAAATCATTTTTATATGGCAACTTAAAAGACTTTTTAGGTTTTAGATAGTCCTCATTTTGTCATCAATTCATTAGATATTCTTCTTTAAAGAAGTAATGATATATTTTATTATCAGTAAATTCTCGAATGTAGCATTTACTATTGTTCTCTTATTCTCTGTGCCATTATAATAGCATCTTTTGTTTTTCCGCTCTCAACATCTGGTCATTAGTGCTTTCCGTTGTTGTAAGACAGAATTGAATTTTAATGACCAATGAGATGCTTTAATTATCGGCTGTTTACATATCTGCTTCACTGACCACGCCCCCCTCTCTCTTTATTGTTTGTTTGTCTGAAAGATTCCTCTGTTGATATGCTTGATTATACCGGCATATTCACACGCAAACTCCAGACCAACACATGGACACACTCACAAATATAAGCATATTTCTGTTCACTTTCCATCCGAAGTCACTTGCAACACAGCAGCTTTCGTATTCCTGGTTTGTTTTAGTGGAATTATCACAGCTTCCCTTTTCTTCTCACTTATCCCAGAATCAGAAGAGCAGCAGCAGCATAAACGGGGAATTCCATCTTGGATACAAACATTCTGCTCCTGGGTTTTCCATTACATTCTTCCAAAGAATTCCCATGTACCTGATGCACTTTTGCTTCGGTCTGTTTTCACCTCTCTCTTTGATGAAGTGTTGTGTATCCTGTGGAATATTCAGCTGTGTGGCTGTTTTCAATTCTGTATGTTTACGCAGACCCTTTTAATGTGTGGTATGCAGTGAAAAGAGACAAATAAATGTTCAAATCTCTTCCGCAAACATCAATGACCAGACTTGCATCCCTTAATTGTTTCCCTTAATAATTATTGCTTAATACTTTAGCAATTAATACTTAATTTATAAAAATCACAGTTCATAGGCGGAGTTTCACTTTTGTGCTTGGGGGGGGGCACCTACCAGGCCAGCAGACCACAAGCTCAGATTTATTTTTTTATATCCATATCTTTTTTTTTTATAGCCATATCTTACTCATTCTATACACAGGACTAATAAGATAAGACAAATAAAACGAGAAAATATGAATTCTGTAATAAAAAAAAATATTCAAAGCACAAGGCAGGCATTAATTGGCTCTGGTCTGGGGGGGCATTGCCCCCCCCCCCCCCCCAAAACTCCTTCTATGTCACAGGTACCTTCATATTTTACTGTAAATATTCGTATTGATTTAGATTTATATATTATAACATTAACAATATTTGCACAATTACGTGGCTTTGTTGGGGGGAAATCTGTCAAAACATTTTCTCAAAAATACACACAAAAATATGTAAGAGTGTATGAAAAGAAACAAAGAAAAAGAGGTTTTTTTTTTGCCAGTCTCAGTGTATATCTGTTAGTGTATATCTTCTCAACATATGTGTATTCTTTATATATTTATCCCTATACATATCTATCTTCCTATTTTGTGTGTGCCTTTGTGTGTGTGTAATGTTGTATTACTTTAAATGCTGCTATTTTGTCCAGATCTCTAATTAATTAATTAATTCATTCATATTTATTTGTTAATGTTTCATATATAAAATGTTAACAGTACAGATATATATATATATAATATATCAATATAAGTCTTTTTTTTAATTAATGTTTAAAAAATAGCTATATACAAACCATTGGTCATTATGAGTCAGAATCAACCAGTGAATCAACCTATCTGTGTGATGTAATCATCTGTTCAAAATAACAAAATGCTCATATATAATTCACTTTTTTAGCCTAATGCTTTCACCATCACTACTCACAGCACTTTCTCTCTATCTTACTTTATCAACACTCTCCTTAAGGGTGGAAAAAAGGAGGAAATGTTGCTTCTCTGCCGTTTTTTTTTCTTCTTTTTTCAGAAATGGCTCTCAGGGAGGCATCCAGGAAATGACCATTTAGAGGCATAACTATAGTTGAGTCAGTTTTCAAGAGCCGTGCAGTTGAGGGGAACTATCTATAGATGCCTTCAGAGCCACAATACACGTCACATCACCACTGTCCAAAAAGTGTTCGACACATCCGAAAAACTATGATTCTGATTCTCAGGAAAGAAATGAACATGTTTGCATCATGATTAATTGTTACATTAGACCAATTGCAAACCATGATTCTGATTCTCAGGAAAGGCATGAACATATTTGATTCATGATTAATTGAAATGCAATGCACTATAACAGTTTTTTTCTGCATCTGCAAGCAATGGCTTGTACCGGCGCGGCAGCTCATTAGTAAATTACAGGCTCTGGATTCGAGCGAGCAGGGTGGGAGTCTCCTCCCTATGGGTGTGCTTTTGCTCGCTCCAATTCAGCAAAGTCCCATTTCTATTCTCTTAGAACGCTTGGTTGGATCTCTTAATACACCGCCCACCCTCAGTTTCCCCTAAAGGAGCCTCACTCTGAGCGCCCATCACTAATAGTCCTCTGGTAACTAAACAGGGATACAATATTAGGTGTCTTGAACTTCATTCCATGCCTTTCCACATCTTCCCTTTTTTGTCTTTCCCTCATTTTGTTTTTTTCCCCATTGAGAATATGAGCTTTATTAATAGACCTAGTGGCTTTTGGGTCCCACGGTATCTGGAAGAGTAACCCAGACTAGACAAATTAGCATGAAATTACTGTGAAAAATAAGGATAAAAAGTTGAGCCTTAGTAAAGCTAAGTCTGAAAAGCAGTGATTGTTCTGCCCGATTAACTACAACATCATTCCATCAGTAATTGTAAGTTAACAAAAGACATGTTTTGTGAAAGTAAAATGTACAGTTTCAAGTCTAAAGGTAAATGCAAACCTAAAGTTCGGTCAAATGGTTATTAGAAAAACTTTCGAGTAAAATAAGTCAATTTAATCAATTGTGTAATTATGTATGAAGCACCACGAACTTGGAAGCCATTTTTGAAACCAAGCAGTTTTCTATGAGCGAATCTACATGACCAGCTTGAAACCGCTGTGAAATCATGGTGAAATCTTTCACCTTCACGCAAAACTCCCTGCATTGTGCAAAAAAATGTTAGCATGTGGCCTCAAATTTATTACATCAGTTACAGAATTAGCAAAATACAAGTTCAACGCAACAAAAGCTATGTTTAAAGTTAAAATGGTTAAGGGTATGCTTACATGACAATGTACTAAAAACGTAAAAGTTTTCGTTTGCATTTTTCATGTACAGACAAAAACATTGTCAAAACTATCCTTGTTCACACGGATCAGCAAAACAGTTAAAAAAAGCTGTATCATTCTCGCCAGGCCAGTAGTTGGCGATGTCACTTTGTGAAGAAAAACTAGGCGGCTATAGAGTGAACTTATATGCTTGCACATGACATCACAGCTTTCATAAAAAAATTCACATTTTTGTAGTTTCCATGGAGATAACCGTACGGTTTTTCAAACCGTAAAGTTTGTGTTTTCAAGCCCTCAATTGCAGTCTGAGTGCTAAAGCTCTCATTGTTCACTTCTCATCACATGCTAGTAATATTGCCAAATATATATTTGAAGTGGCAAAAGCCAACTCCAAAGTTGCATGTAATTCTCAACCCTATCTCACGAGAAAACGTATTTATGAGTTTACGATTGCGCAAATGTGTATTTGATTCATTTAAAAATTTACTTTTTTCTTTCTTTGTTGAAGGTCCAGTATCCCATTTTCAGTTTGTAAAAGTGAGTTTGGGTAAATGTGTAAATAGCCCTGGCTGTCTACATCAGACGCAATATATCGATGTGTCGCGAACAGTTCCACGGATTATAATTGTCAGGATTCTGCAAGAGAGACGACCCAAACGCAGAATGAAAAGTGAAGTTTTCACATGACTGTAGACAAGGCACAACATGGGAAGTGAGGTGTGAAAGTTCAACAAGCAGAGCAGGGTAGACGACACTGAGACAGGCAGGGGATGACGACAACTGAAACCAGTCCTGGGTAATAACGGGCTGAGAAGTACTGGAGAGGCAGCACCAAAGGAAAGTCTAAGCAGGAGCGCACCAGACCCGAAACTTGTAGATCTCCTCAGACTTGGCCCCAGTCTTGCTGCCAGGTAGAAGCTCACAGAAACAGAGCTTTGTTAGACAGCTGGATCAGTCTTGCTGCCAGGTAGAGGCCAGGAAATCCCAGGGTGCAGGACAGGGCGGAAACAGTCAAAACTCACAATGAACAAGACAGACAAAGTAAGACAAGAAAGATGATTATAAATGAAACAAGATGCAACAAAACCGGAAGAGAGCAACTAATGACTAAAGAAAACAGAACTAGGTAGAAAAGAAAAGACTAAAACCTAGCAAACAGAAGTCAAAACAAAAGAACAACTTTGCAGGGAAAAGAAAACAAGTATAAGTTAGCCTAAGGCTCAAAAGAGAAAAGAACAAAACAGGATACCCTTAAGAAAACATCAAAATAACAATAATGAAACACCAGAACAAGAAGCTGGGTAATATTCACAACTAGACAAGAGTTTAGATCACATACAGATTCTGTTAAGAAAACAAGACCATAACACAATAGACAAAAAACAAACCAGCAAGGACATGAGGGAAATAAGCACAATATAAAGGGAGCAGAGCACATGAGGGACAGGTGAACACGCTCAAGCAAATGAGGACTAGACAAGGGGGCGTGGTAACTGGAAAAGAGGAGGCGGGACAAGAGGACCACATAGCAAACATGAACAAAGACCGAGCCAAGACTTTTTCAGTATTTTTCTATGTAAACATGCGCTAGACCAGTGCATCTCAATTATTTTCTGTCACGCCCCCCTAGGAAGAGGTAAAAATCTCTCGCGCCCCCCCCCCCCCTCCCCCATTTTGGAACTTTCGCCTTATTGTTTCCATGGCAACGCGTCATGCTTGTCACCGGACATACCGCAGTCATAAAAAGCGCTGTATAATAGATAATTCAAAATAGTCACCAACTTGTTGGATCAACTTGTTGAAGCCTAAAAGAAATCTTATGTGGTTGAAAACACTGAATTGTTGTGATAAATGACAAGCTCTGAGTGCGTCTTTTTTTGGATCAGTGCCAGATATCACGTGAAAACACGTGCGAATTTAGTGGTTGATCACGTGATACACATGAACACCGGTGTGATCGTACACGTCAAAGGATGAGGGGACGGTTAACTTCATATATGCTGCTCTTGTTCAGAAAAAAGAAAACCTACTCCCTGGCAAAAAAAAAAAAAGCATGTATGCCAGGGTCACAAGACATTTCTCGAAGCTGTGTGAATTAAATGACCTCATGTCTCAAAGCGCATAACACTACAATAATAACGAATGTAAACAACTTACAAAGCTCTTACTTATATCACCTGTCTTCTGCTAATTCATTTCATGATAGTGTTGCCATGGAAGCACATAAATCAGAGTCTGAGGACTTGAAAGGAGGACTTCTTAATCATGGTTTTTAAATGCCGTGAACATAGTTGTTTTGGTTCAGGGGGGACTGTAAAAGATGGCTGCTGTTTGTTTGTGGCGCTCTGTGACTCTTATCGAGAGCGGCGGTATCTGTTATACACCGCATTGGACCGAATGCAATGATTGGACGAACGTTTTTTTTGGTCCGAAGACTTCCATAGAAGATACAAGCTATCACTTCTATTATTGCTAACCGGATGTGAAGAGAGTTTCAATCAGAATAACAAAAAGTGTTTATGAAATATCTTTACGTGTAATAAAAAAAACTGGTGGAAGGGGTTTTTGTTCACTCAAAGGTGGACAGAATCGAGTTTGATCTGAAGGACTGCCGCTCTTTGAGGCGAGTCTGATCAGATTAGATCTTTGACAATGTGCATCAGTGCGACGACTGGCAGATATTCAATGATGAAGATGCCGTACATCTGGCCTAGTTGTTTGTAGCTGATTAGATTTAGACAATTGATTATGCAGTGATTTGATTTAAATTCATAATGAACTTAGATAACATTGTGACGGGTCTGTGACCCGAGATTAGGACTAAGTAAACAAATTGGTTTGTGTAGCGCTCTAGAAACAACTCTGTCAGTGCACTTATGTTTTTCGTACATGCTACATAAGATTGCAATGAAAAACACAATTAAACTAAAGTTTAGTGGAGATTAGCCTAAGTCAGTTGTGTTTCCTTGTTCGCTAACATTCTCCACATGAACCCTCCCGCATGCTTCGTACAAATAAACGACTTGTTCTCTTTGGATGTCAGACCTCCCCTGTGCAATGTAAATGCAACGTTGATGGCTGTATAGATGATTTATGATCCTTTCATAAACAGCATATGTGTTTTGTGAACGCTGACATTTTTGCTTCAAGTTGAAGCGTTGATGATTGGATACAAGCGCTTTGTGTCAAGTGCGTTCTTTCATATTATAATAAGCCATTCCTCTTCAAACAAATGTCAAAAACATGTAAATGATCTTTGTATTATCTGTTTAATGTGTTGGCTTTATTAACCGAATGAAACACGCATTTATCAAAACAACCCCAGTGTGTTATTAATGATCTTGACGTTTTGTTTGTGTTCTACCAACATTTTCTGATGGCTAGAAATTTAGGCTATGGAGAAATGCGATTTCTTGTTTATAAATGGATTGAGAAGAATTTAATTGGCATATATACATTTTATTAGTTCTACGGTTCATTTAATATTAATGCATTGGTTTCATAAGCATATCATTAGTGCAGCAGCCAGATTTATAGGACCAGCCAGGCATCAAAATGAGTTTATTTCCTTTGGGATGAAGAAATTCACTCATATTATTACTGTTTGATGGGCACCAGGTGGCGGATGGCCATCTTTCCAAGCAAAAAAGTGAATCCTTCAACACAGCACTTTTTCTCTTCTGTTGTTCAACTTGTAAAGCGTTCCAATGCCAAGGTTATGGGTTCGATTCCTGGGGAGCACAAAGTATTTCAATTTACATAATTTCTATATTTTATACAAAATGTTTACCAGGATAAAAGCGATTAAATGTAACACTGAAGCTATGATTACCATTACTACATTATTATTTAAACAGCACAAATGTTCATGGTCAGTTCATGGGAAGGTTGCATATGGAATTTTTAGAAGCATGTAGTTACTCCAGTGTAAAGTTTACTTTGGGATATTCCCGGGATGTAAACCTGGTTCCAGATGTTCCACCTGGTATATGGCAGAAGCCACATGATTATATAATGGGACTTGGCCAGGCTTTTGTGTTGAGGTTGTGGTGCTGAATTATACCAAAGGAACCAAGTGTAGGAAACCGGATTGGAAAATAAAAGCCAGTCCTTCAACAGGATGGTCATTACTGCAGTGAGTAATAGTTTAGTCATCTACTTACATCCTGGAACATGTATCCTTTAACGTGCAACACTCAAGAATTCAGTCGCATACAAGGTTATATTAATGGAGACAGTGTTGCATTTTAGTGTACAAATGGACTTGAAAATACAGTCTTTTTTTATTTATGGCATCAGTGTAATATTGGATTAGGGTAAGAAGAGTTTGCTAGCTGTAACAAGTACGTCTGTGACTAAAGGAAAGTTTTAGCGTCTCGGCAGGGAGGCTTAGGTCATTATCTGAGCAGTCAATCTGTAGGAGGAAATTAGACAATTGCTTGAGAACTGGGTGTTTGTGAGATTTAAAATAATGGGATTGTAACTCTTTTAGTTTTCAGTGGTTAACAGGCTGATTAGAACAGCAGAAGACATAACATTTTATATACTGTGTAACTGTGTGTGTATACAGTACATTACAGTCCCATATGACATTTTTACATTTATTTGTTTAGCATTCATATACATTATGTATTTTTAAATAAAAAATGTATATATTATCTACAATAAATTATAAAGTATCTTATATATGTTATAATGTATAAATGTATGCTTATACTGTACTCGGATATTATATAGATAATATGTTATTATATATTTTATTTCAACTATATATTTGAAATAAAAATATAATAACATAACACACACACACATATATTTATATATATATATATATATAGTTGAAATAAAAAATATAATAACATATTATCTATATAATATCCAAGTATATGTATACATTTATACATTATAACATATATATATATATATATATAGATTTTTTTATTATATAATTCAGTATTATATAAATTCTTAATTTTAACACACTTGACATTTTAACACAATTTATTTAGAACTATTTTAATTGTATAATTTGTATTATGTGTATTTTATGTTATATTTTATGATACAGTACTTTGTTCACTTAAATTGTGTTAATATTAATTAAATTTATTTATATATATATATATATATATATATAAAATCAAGTAATCACAGCTACTATAAAAGTTTATGTGTATATATATATATATATATATATATATATATATATATATATATATATATATATTCTTTTATGGGATTAGACACCACTGTGACGTGCAGGTTTTGAGATTATGAGATGATAGAGACTAACCCTGGTTGAAATGGCAACATTGACGTCTCTACAGAAGAGCAGCATCCCGTCCAGTTGCATTCTCTCAACTTCCTTCCAGCAGCGCAGCCCTGAGAACTTGCAGTGACTCAGATGGCTGCTAATAGACTGGGTGTTGTGTTTATGGAAGCATGGCGGAATATCGATTGGAACAGTCCAAGAGATAGTTGTGACAGATCTTAGTCATTAGAAAGAAATTAGTCATTCTAAGAGATTAGTCATTGGAAAGGGAAAGAGTGGGAAGAGATGGTGGAAATACCATGGGACTTTATATATTAGGTGTTTATTGTGGCAGCTTTTGCCATTCTTATGAAGATAAAATGTTACATTTGGTTCTATTGAAACCATCAACCTGCATTATTCCAGCTTATTTTTTTAAATAAATGTGTTTAAGAGAGCAAATCATGGTGAAAGACTACATTACCCATGATGCTGTGCAGAAAATTACACCAAAGAGCTCTTTGGCTCCGCCCACTCCCATGAAACACTGAATGATTGTGAGTCATTGCATTGCAATGAATTTAAAATACATTTGAAATATAATAAAAAATTGTAAATGAGTAGTTTTATATTTTTCCATATTTATTTTTTTGCTTTTTGCAATGCTTCATGGGATTGTAGTTCTTTTCCCTCACTAAAGCCGTGAAACGTGTGTCGTACCTTTTGTCTTTTTGTCAGATTTTTGACAACTTTTTCGTTTCAAATCAAAGTGTAGCTTGGTTGGCTTGGTTCATAGCTTATAATGCTTTTTAAAAATCCCAATGGGAAAAAGAAATGGAAAAAGAAAAGTGATGGCGCTCTGTTGCAGATATAGACATTCATCCATGCAAACAATATACTTTAAAAGTGAAAATCATAGCAGAGTTCTAGTCAACCACAAACTGAGACATATTACTGGTGTGGTGAGGGACTATGGGAGATGGTGAATGGAGAGGAGAAGAAAAAAGAGAGGGAACTGAGTGTAGACTCCACATAGTTTTGCCTGCACCATGACAACCGGTGTATAGAGCAGAGAGCTGAGATCTCCAGGCTTCAGTCTCTGACCCCGCACTTCCCAGAGGAGCTGCTTCAGCGCTGCACTTCTTCACCTTTATGCTGCCTCTCCATTCCAAATCACAATCCCACCCATCATAAAAGAAACAACAGAACTGATATCTGCAGTGGGACACAGCCACAGTCTCATGGGAAATGCACCTTTTTTTTTTAAATGTACTGCCATAATAGTGGCAAAGCCTACTTTTGTCATCTTCATTCATAATACATTTGCTCGTTTTGTTTGCTTCTTATTATCATCAACCGTTTTGGCAGCTGGTAGTGAAGAATGAAGTGAGTCAGCTGTTTCAACAGCTATTGTGAGATTAACTAGCCGATTGTCATCTAAGTATTTAGCTCTTTGTAGTGTTAGCCTTGCATCCACTGCATGTTTCCCTTGATAAGTCATTCTTCAGGGGGATAAGCCATACAAGGTTAATATTTTATTTAGTTTGATTTTGCATTAATTTTAAAATCTTCCTGTCTTTTTATTCGTTTTATCTTTTTATTTTATTTTATCTTTATTTATTTATTGTTTTGAAATCTTGTTTTATCAAATTTATTGTATTGTGTTTTATCTTTGTTTAGTTTTTAGTTGCTTGTTTATTGTATCATATTTTACTTATTTATTTATTTAAGGTTTTATATTTTTATCATGTTTTTATTTTCTATTTACTATCTATTTTATTTTTGTGTGTTTTATTTCATTTTATTTGACTATTTTAATCTTTCTTTTTTTACTTTTTTGTATTAATTTGTTTTATATCTATTTTGTTTCTTTAATTATTCTTAATATATGTATTGCTTTTATTTGATTATTTTATGTATTTTTTTTATTTTAAATTATTTTGTTGTATTATTTATTCTGTTGCATTATATATCTTTTTTATTATAATTTACTTATAATTTACTTATTACTTTATTGATTGATTTATTTATTTTTGTTTTTATTTGATTATTTCAATCTTAATGTTAAGATGTTTATTTTATGCTTTTATTTATTTTATTTTTTATCTTGCTTTATTATCTAATTTATTCTGTTGGGTTGTTTCTTAATCTCTTTATTGTGTTTTTTTTATTTACATACTTTATTTATTTATTATTTATATATATATACTTTATACATCTTTTTTATTATTATTATTTTCCCAGTAATATATCTAGATTAATGTTGTATTCAAGCACAGTTTCAAAGTTTAAAGAAATTGCCCTTGACAATGACAGATCAGTTGCAGTCATAACTAGGTGCTGACATGGTAACCTTGGTTGTCCTTTGGTAGATTTTTTTGTTTTAATTTAATTTGTTTTCTTGTCGCTGAACTGAGCTCAGTTTTGAAGTTTGAGAAGGCAAATTTGCTCCATGGTCATCATATAATGCTCTTTTTATTTTACCCTGCTTCTAATGACTGGGATCCAATATCTTCTTACATAACATTGACCAAATCATGCGTATGTGTATGTGTGTTGTGTCCTGCGTTTAAACACAAAGTCCTCTTTTGTTCTAGAAAGCCTCTGTAATAAACAGTTCTGCAGAGGGGCTTACACTGAGCTGAGTCACGCTGCGGTTGAATTTACCTTGGACAACAAAGACCATGCGGGTGGCTTTCCAGACTCAGGTCTCCACGGTTGTTTCACTTTTCCTCTGGACCACATTGCTACGGGTGTGTTTGCGCTGATAACCATGAAGCGACACTGACATGATTTTACATGCTTTTCATCACTCTGAATTTGGTGGGATGGTCAAAAGTTATGACTTAAGTGATGTCTTGATTCAAAATGCATATTAATATTTAATATTCTATGAACTGGTTTAAATGTATAGGAATATAGTCAAGCACACATTTTGCATTCTACAGAGACTGCCTTTCAGAGATCAGTTACACTCATTTTATTTAATTTAATACAAATACAAAATGTGGTTGTGTGTGTTATTTTTTTTAAATGGCTTCAGAGTTCTCTTTTTATTAATTAATGATGATTGTATGTATTTGTATTTTTAATTTTTAATTTTCAAAAGTAAATATGTAACTTTTTACATTTTTAATATAATATATTTAAGTTGTGTTTATATATATATATATATATATATGTGTGTGTGTGTGTGTGTATACTATATGTTAAAATATTACATCATATATAACTTATAAATATAGAAATAGTGAATCATCTTGACATTTTTACAAAGATAAATGTATTAATTTATTGTTAAATAATTTTTTTACATAATACATTTAAGTTGTGTTTTCTATATATATACACAGTATATATATATGTGTGTGTGTGTGTGTGTGTGTATACTATATGTACATATGTTAAAATATTAATTAATATATAACTTATAATAAATATAGAAATAGTGAATCATCTTGACATTTTTACAAAGATAAAGTTCCTCACCTCTGGCAAAAAAAAAAATGCCATAATTTATATCATATTCCTTGTGCAAACTTCTTGACATGCAGTTAATAATTGTTTATAGGTGTTTATCTACTGTCTTGACAAGTGAAGCTCGGCAGAAACAGTCGAGAAACGTCATTATTTAGGAGAAATTCTTCTGCCGACCCAGCTGGGCATGTGGAACTAATTACTGTTGAGGAATTTACACAGCAAGTGAAACCGAGAACATGTGCTGCATGTCACGCAGCTCGTTCAGTAATGACGGCGTTATGAGCATCATCCTCTCTCAGGATTAATGAATGGAATCCAAGGTTAAAAGACGGGGTCACAGGTGTATTGATTGCAGTTTATTAATTACTAATGACATAACGGGAGTACATACACAAAAGACTCTACCTAGCATGTAGAACGCTGTTATTTTTTATGTTACGTGATGTGTTAGCGTAGCCTGTGAGAAGCAAAAGGACGCAGGTTATTTTAGGGGTTTTGGTTGTGAATAAGAGGATAGAGTTTGACTCTCATGATTGTTATCAGTTCTCAGCAGTTCCGCTCTCATCGTTTAACCTGTTGCTGACCTGGTTTTTGTGGACATTGTGAAGCTGTTTAATTTTCCTATCTAGGATTTCAAACAAAAATGTCTGGAATAACAGAAAGAGGAGCTATTTGTGCCGTATTTCAGGGCAGGCAGCATGACCTCGGAAACTGAATATAGCTGCCTCGCTCTCTTTCCTTCTCTCTAGGAACAATGTTTTTCTGTATCAGTCACTTTCCCATATTTGTCAGTTAAATCATGTCAGCCTGTGTAAACCCCTGGACGGCCTTGTTAAAATAGTAGGATCACGTGTGTGTGTTGGCTGGCTGGCCTGCTTGTTAATTAATTTGTTGTTCATTTGATGTTTCCTGAGATCATATTCCCCAGGAATGCTTTATGAGGTCAATTTGATGTAGTGACTACACCTTACAGACATTTTTATTACCCAAGCTTGAAGGGGCACCAGATCTTTTCACTTTTTCAAAGACTTTAGATTGTTCTGCAAGTTGCCTACAATTGATTTCAAAGAAACTGTTCTGGTTTAGTTCAAATCCATTGTTCCAATCCGTACCATCTGTATTATTGTAACATCTCTACCAAAAATATAATTTTGACTTAAATGAATAAGTCAATCAGTCAGTCAGACATTGAATAAATGAATGAATGAATCAATGTATCAATGAAGCAATGAATAAATGTATCAATCAATCAATCAATCAATCAAACAGTAATTTTTTATATTAGATTTATTACTATTATTATGTATATAAATGTTCTAATAATGCAGTTATTAATTTATTATTTAACTGCATATTGTCATTTTTATCATTAATTGTCAATTCAATTTTAAATATTTAAATAATATTTGAATTATTTAAATGTTAATTTTCATAATTTAAATAATAAATAGATCTAATCATTTATTATGTAATCAAGTTATTATTATTATCATTATTATTATCATTATTTATCACTATTATGTATTATCACTAAAACATAATACAAATAGATTAAACAATTACTAAATACTAAATGTATTAGTTTAATAATTGTAATTATTAGTAATAATAATAATAATACTTAATACTTTTCTTTTTTATTGTTTGTTTTATTTAATAAATTATTATATTTTTAAATTAAAATTGATTAATGATTTTTTAAACTGTAATTGTTTTGTACAGAAAACAACCTCAAAGAGTCACATGAACTATGTGATGGAAACAGGATTTGTAATATTTTCTGCATGGGTCAAACATCCATTCAAACAAACATCAATTTGGCACTAATTGTAGAGCTTTGTGATTCCAAAATGTGAACTGCAGCTGTAGGGGAAATACTTGAATGCTTCTAAGTGCCGAAGAGTGCATAGAGTTAGTGTTGACGGACTTATGTGCAAGAATTGTGCAAGATGTTTCAGACACTTTGCATTTAATATTTACCTAATGGTTCGTTGTAATTCCTGAAAATCATTTGCGTTTTGTTGGCATGGAAAGGAATGGGGAGAGGAGTTGACAGGAAACACATGGCATGTTAGGTGAAAGGCTGGGAAGAGGAAAGAAACAAATGTCAAGACCTGCAAAATGTTGTGTAACTACAGTACATACATCATGCGTCATATGCCACTGTGCCGGTGCTCAGAATTGAGTTTTGAAGAACTTTCCAAGAAGACACACCAAATATTTGTGGCCCCAATGGGACTATTGCCTTTCTCTTTTCTCTGAAGCTGTGAAACAGTACCATAGGTAAAGTCAGAGAAAAACAATTAAAACTCCTTTTTCAACTTTGCTCTGTTCCCACCCCCAACCCCATATACAGCTGCAGGGTTTCTCACAGCAGTGTCGGGTGTGTGAACTTTGACCCTTTGCAACCTTGACCTCTCGAACTGATCTTTGAAGAAGCTGTTTTAACTTGAACAATCGCTCTTGAGGACGTCTTTAAGATTCTGTGACTGAACGCTCTACAGAAACCACTCAGAAACCACCCAGAACAATCACATAGCAACACCCTAGCAACCACCCTGGCTAAAACCAACAATGACAGTGCATCCAAAATTGCATACTGTCTGAGTAAGTACTACATTTCAATTTGAACTTATATAGTGTGAATGTGTGTCGTACTCATGCAATCCAGATATACTACAACCACTTCACCTCCATTTACAAATCTTCTCCTTTGGCCTCATGGGATAGCAAAATGCCCACTTCAGACTCTCACTGGAAGTAGTAGGTCATCCGGGGGACTTTTCACTTTCGAATATATGACTTCGGACAAACTAATCTGCTGGCGTACACAAACTATAACTATTATTATAGTCTCTGTTTGGCCTGAGACACATCCGAGAGATTTATTAGTGGATTAATGAACAATGACTTATATTCACAAGATGCAGATCACCCCTGACTGGGAATAAACCTATTAATCCAACTATGACAATGTTCCTTGGAGGTGTAAATCACTGAAACATCAAAGAGAAGCTCCTTTGCTTTAGGAACCTCAACCTCTGGACCTGCAATCGCAGTTTGGGGGCCATTGAGAGCAGCAGACCTGAACAGACCGGGTGGCGCATGTGATTGATGCTGAGTTGAAATTAGGGCAAATGGGGGTTGGATGAGCGGTCATGCTTGGCCTGCCCACCGTGTTCAGGTCGTGGTGTTTGGGGTGAGTCTGTTCGCAGCTGGGACATTCCCATAGGAGGAAACAAAAGAACAAGGGATGTGGGGTTAATCTGAATTTAGCATAATGGGATTTGACATAATACAAATCAGATCTATGTCTGTATTATATGGCTAGAGATTTCTGCTTAAAAGTATTATTTTGTGCCGTTCGTTATTATCCCTGTGTTTGAACTTCATTGTTTTGGAATGTCTTGGAGAGCTTTGGATGCTGTGGAATAATAAGAGGGTAATAATCAGACTGAGGGCTATGAAAGGGGGAGGGCTATGAAACTGGTGGGCTGAACTGCAGAGGGAAGAATTGGCTCGCTAGTCTCTTTCCAGTCAGAGAAAAATTACCCCTACAATCCTCCACACGAGACTCGAGCGATGTGATAAATACTACACCTTTGATAACTGGCCATATTGCATCAATATTACAGGATTACACTGTCAAGACGTTTGGTCTGGGTTTTAAAGGTAAGAGAAATTCTTCTTGTCCAACCTTTAACTTTCTGAATGTCATGCGACAGCGATTTTAACCGTCAGTAAGTCTTAAAAGTTTTAGTTTAAAAGTTCGTAATGGACCGGTTTAAATGTTAGCGTAAGATATATCAGAATAGTAATCGTGAATCCCACTTTTTTTAGCCGTCGCGGGTTTGACATCTCTTGTCGTACATATTTGACAGTGTTGAAATTAGTATTCGCAAAACGATATTAAAACTTCAAAGAGCGATTATTTAAAATTTTAAAGTTTTTATCCGTTTTTATGGATTTAACAAAACATATTTTAACAAAAAAATTATTTATTTTCTTTGCATTTAATTTTCTTTTACATTAGTAATACATTTTTATATTTTATATATGTGCATATGTATGTGGCATCTCTTGGCATTTCTTCTGAATTGATATTAACAAATTGAAACATTCCAGTAGCGATTATTGCAAACTATTTAGCGCATTTTCCCCTGTGGTCTACATGTGCTGAAACGTTTCTACCAAACGTTTTCATGTATATTAATTTCTTTTAATTTGGTGGATTATTGGTTTTGAGATTTTATTTTTCTAATGGTTCATTTTTGTCACGTACTTTAAAATAATTAACTGCTTTTCATTGAAACGTCATTGTTTCAATGTTTCCATTGTTTCAATGACATAACATCAAGTAATATAAATATTCTATTATACTACTATGCCGTTCCAGTGTTCGTTCTAACGTATGGCAATTTATTTCTTGTAGCGTTTTCATGATGCAGTTTTTGGATTTGTGGACCGCATTTATCCTCTGTAAGGATTTTTACCTGACTTGAGAAAACCTTGCTTACATGACATCATACTGAGAGGAGAACTGGATACCCAGCTTCCCAAGTCCACCAGCACCCCTCTGTGGCCTGTGGTGGGTTGCACATTGGATTTAAAAGTACCAAGCCAGTGCGAACCATGGATGACCTAATCGCCAGACACTACAACTTCACTGGGAAATTTCGCAAGGTCGACAAAGACCCGGGACTCAAAGCGGACTCTGTCGTGTTTATCATCGTGTGCTGCTTCATCATCTTGGAAAATGTTCTGGTTCTCCTCACCATTTGGAGGACCAAGAAATTCCACAAGCCCATGTACTACTTCATCGGGAACTTGGCTTTGTCAGACTTGCTGGCCGGGGTTGTGTACACGGCAAACATCTTGCTGTCGGGACCCAACACGTATAAGTTAACCCCGACGCAGTGGTTCTTCAGGGAAGGGAGTATGTTTGTGGCCCTGGCCGCCTCGGTGTTTAGTCTCTTGGCCATTGCTATCGAGCGACACCTGACCATGCTGAAGATGAAGCTCCACAACAATGGCAAAACGTGCCGGGTCTTCATGTTGATCAGCACCGTGTGGTTCATCGCTGCCATCTTGGGTGGCTTACCCATCATGGGATGGAACTGCATCGAGAGCATGAACAACTGCTCCACAGTTTTGCCTCTGTACCACAAGACCTACATCCTCTTCTGCACCACCGTATTTAGCGTCATCCTCATGGCCATCGTCATCCTGTACGCCCGCATCTACGCCCTGGTCCGCACGCGGAGCCGCAAGCTGGTCTTCCGCAAGGTGTCCAACGGCCGCGGCAGCAACAAGAGTTCGGAGAAGTCCATGGCCCTACTGAAGACCGTCATCATTGTGTTGAGCTGCTTCATAGCGTGTTGGGCTCCGCTTTTCATCCTGCTCCTACTCGACGTGGCCTGTCAGATCCGCACTTGCCCGATCCTCTACAAGGCTGAGTGGTTCCTGGCTCTGGCCGTGCTCAACTCCGCTATGAATCCTTTGATCTACACCCTGACCAGCAATGAGATGCGCCGGGCCTTCATCAAGATGCTCAACTGTGCCGTCTGTTGCCAACCAGCGGGCAAGTTCTCCAGGCCCATCATGGGCGCCGAGTTCAGCAGGAGCAAGTCGGACAACTCCTCCCACCCCAATAAGGACGAGCCCGAATACTCGCCCAGGGAAACCATAGTGTCTTCTGGGAATATCACCTCTTCTTCTTAAAGGGACTATCTTCTATATTTACTCAGTCCGTAGCAAGTGTTTGTCTGAATGAGTGTGTTTGTTCGGCATCCTCATCCTCAGCGATCCTTAGCCGTAGCGGAGTGCTGGGAGAAACCAGGATTTTTTGGAAGTCTCGGCTTGCGCTTACATTTAAGACAGACTGCCTGTTGAAACTTTTCCGCAACTTAGGGAAGCACTTAACCAACTGTTATTCAGTGTTTATTTTTTTTATCCCAGTTAAATGGAATCCTGTAGACAAGCACTTTTTGGGGAATTGCTCCTTGAGATCCAACATAGGCATTACTGACTCAGTCTAAAATGGATTGACGTGAAACATACTAGCTTCTTATGGTTGTTGTACTACATTTTTGAAATTAAATTGAAGAAATGCAGTCAAGAGGTACTTGTGTTTCTTTGAGTTAACACTATGGTATTAGGATGTTATTTCGGCCCTGATCCAGAATGTATTTTGTAAATGTATTTGTTTTCTTCACCTTTCAAGAAATAGTTGTTGTAGAAGAGTGTGCATGTACAATAGCTGTCAATATTAATTTATCTTGAAACAGTTCCAATAAATTTGAAACTTGGAGGGATGGAACTAAGTGTTGTGTTTATTAATTGTAAATATATTTTATTATTTTAAGTTGATAGTATGCCATGTATTATAGCTTGTGCACATTGATCTGCTCTTACTCCCAATTTTGTCTTTGCTGGGTTGCACGGCTCAACTCTAATGAAATTCATGTGATTGGAATGAAAAGATCCGGAGAATTTAAGAAGAATGTTTATGTGAATTCTCTGATGGCATGTCACAATACAACAGAATTTCAGCTAGTTTATCAATGTACAGGCTTGTATTTATCCATATGTTCCTCATACATACAATCAAATCATGAGCCAGTTTTATCGCCTGTTCACTGTTGTGCATTGTAACATCTAGCCTGTTTTTGTTCTGTTAGTTTTTAATAAATATTGTCGATAAAAAAGTAATCAAAGTTGTGGTTTATTCTTTAATGAAAAATTACATTTGAATGGTTTGTAGCATTTAGAATTGGGTCCAGAGATTAAGCCAAATTTAAACCTAGAAATAAAGTTTTAAAAAACTAATTTGACAAAAAGGTCAGATCTTATTCCACTGAAGCTCAAAATGCTCCATGCATGATTCTCAAATAATTCTGGAGAACATTATCATCCGGTTTGACACAAAAATGTTACTTTAAGGAATAGTTCACCCAAAAATGAAAATTCTTTCATCATTTACTCACCCTTATGTTCTTTCAAACCTGTAAGAGTTTCTTTCTCCTGCTGAACACAAAAGAAGATATTCTGAAGAACGCTGGAAACCAAAGAGTTGAAGGACACCATTGACTTCCATAGTATGGAAAAAAAGCATGTCGATGGGGACCAAAAACTGTTTGGTTTCCAGCGTTCTTCAGAATATCTTCTTTTGTGTTCAGCAGGAGAAAGAAGCATTTTCACAAGTGATATTAGAATTTTAGATGCCATTGTAACTGTAAATAGAATTTTATTTAAATAAAGTGATTAAATATATACACTTAAATTTTAAGACATTTAATAACTCCAAAAGAGCAATGAAATGAAAATGTAACTGATTCATTCTCAGTGTAACAATGTTCACATATATGAGCAAAGAGCGCCACCTATTGTATATCTGCTGAAATTGATTCTTCTTGGCATCATAACTTTTAATACTGTACTTTTTTTTAAACATTTTCATAACTTTTACTTTCCGATTTTCATTCATAATAATTAAAAGCTTAAAATATAATGCATACATGCATATCATGCACAAATTTACATTGAAAAAAAAAATTATGATTTCATGACACTTTCAAGATGGGTACAGCTACTGTAAACAATTTGCTTCTTTACATTAATACTCTGGAGAATTACTCTGCAAGTATGAGCATGTACATTGTTTGATCTTGTACATTTTCCAATATATATTAATATAACCAATATTGTAATCTAAAATCTTGATGTCAATAAAAAAATAATGAACATGTTTTTAATAAATTATCCATTTAGGGTCCCCCCCCCCCCTTTTTTTTTCTTCTTCTTTTTTTAACCACAGGTGCATCCCCCCAGACACCCGAATAATATAATACATAAGATTAAAATCAACCCACTAAAATTAAAATCGTAAGTTTAATTTCTGCCTGTCACTTTGAATTTAGACGAAACTCTCCAAATGTATAAAAATAGAATATAGAAATAACAGAAGTGATTGTGACAAGTTAAATGGATGGAAACAAAGATGTTGATATAACACAGTGAACCAAACCATTGTTTGACAAAGAGCAAGTGAATTCAATATTGCAGTCATTTGAATATATGGTTGTGAACACAGTACAAATCACGGATGGTAAGTTATGAATAAATGGATAAATTACGTGAAGAGTTTATTTTAGTTAAGACACTTGACTAATAGGCAACATTTTTTCCATGGGTTCAATGGGTTCAGTTTTATTGATGTCATGGAATGGGCCTGTATTGCCCTGCAACAAGAGTTTCTTTACATTTGTGTAATTTATTCATCAAATGCAACATATAAATCTTTATAACATCATACAGTATTTGAATAAGTAAGTATCTCTTCGTTTGTATCTGTATGCTACCTCACACATACAATAGAGGAAGAAACTGTCACCAAAAAATGCAACCAAACTCTTTACCCACTTTCACGGCAATGGTAAAGCAAAGCATAACGGGAGGATGAGTCATTTTTGCTGAGTTTCCCCGTTGCTAGTTGGTATGGCTGCGACGCGACAGAACTACATTTCCCAGAATGCCATTTTCTGTACATTGGCTCATGTTATACATGGGGGAATAAGAGAGCGGCGGAGGAACCGAAAGCGACAGCAGAATCCCTGGCGATAAGTATAGCGATTAATAGCGATCGTGAAATGGGGGGAATTCAATGCCAAATCACTCAAAACAGGGTGTCGTAAAAGGAATCTCGCATTTAGGTGTTGTATTTTTTTAAATATAAATTTGGCGTGGACCGGGGTAAGGCACCTCCCTGCCTTCTCTGCCGCCGGGGTGTGTGCGTGTTTTTCGGGTAGGCTTCATCGCATCACCGCGCTGCAGTGCGTTACTGGAGCCGAACTGAGGTGCCACGCCGCCGGTTACAGCTGCCCTGCGCCGTCGCCCGATACTATGTCAAAAACAGAGAGAGACAGAGTAACACTGCGAATCAATCCTACTGACCTATGCAATGAAAAAATGGCAACTTTGCTCTCTAATAGCTGTGGTTTGTAGCCATAAAGAAGTGCAATTGTGCCGAAAAATATAGTGGAGCGTTATTTGTGCCTGGTATTAAAAAGGTGAGGTAAAAAATGCATCTCACTGCAAATATAACTTTTTTTCTTTTCCATTTTTAAATAAGGGGGTCACTTTACATTACAATGCTACAGTCAGTGCTACTGTTTTATTACATAACTACAGAATATTAATAAAATATAAATGTGTGAAGCTTGTGATTAAACGGGTTGTTGTCATTGCTGCTTTTAACCCATACATGTAGTTATCCATCTTTCAGCATTGTAATTCAAGTTTTTCAACATGTTACATTGTAATGTAAAGTGTTACAAATACATTTGGTCAATTGTTAAAGGTGATATGTAAGATTTCCATTGAAATAGGGCTCCCTGCAAATTGGACTTTTATGATTTTACAGGAAGTAGAAATGGGAAATGTACCCACAAGTCATTTTGTACCACCTTGCCTATGTGTCTTGAATATGCGTGCTTTGCCACGGTTCTGAATGAAAATACCAGTCATAAAACATTTGTTTTAGCCAGACTTTTCCTGTGTCCAACAGCCCGCACTATAAGAGTGTGTGCAATAATAGATGAATAATTGACTCGGCTGAACGACATTCTTGATACCTATAGTATCACCTATGTGAAAAGAGCCATCCGGCTAACCAGGTTTCATAAGATTTACAGGATAGGAAAGTGGCCTCTGGCTTCACACCTCAGTCTCCACTGATTCAATTTGTCAATTTAACTTTCGGTTTCATGACTACTACATATTCTGGCACAATGCTCATTTGACACTGCTTTTTGCTTAATTAAAAAGATGTGCTGTTGTCTGTGAGTATAACATGATATGTGATTACTGTAAACATTAAATAACTTTTGTTTTTTGATAAACATCAAAGCAGCAATTTGTTACTAAATATAAGGTTCTTAATTATGATTTTTTATTTATTTTAATAATACGTATGTATATATAAATACAGTAAGGAGTTATTATATAGATGTACATATTTGAAGGTATGGTAATGTATACATATTTTTTTAAAGTTGACCCTATAAATTGAAATATTTTTCAAACACTTTCCCATTGAACATTGGTCGGTGTTCACACTTGTTTTGGGAGTTCGTTTTCTCTGTTTATAAAGTTGGGAGAGGAGAAAGGACTTTCTTACACGTCACATTTAACAGTGTTTGGTAATAATGCTGATTGTTAAGTCTGGGATGTTGTAATGGATTGTATTGCTGACTTGCTCAAAAAGTCTTATCCAGTCTCCTGAAAACGGTTTCTTGTCTTTTTGTCATCAGCTTTGAAAAGCTACGCAATAGGCAGTCCGCATGGAACGAGCAGGGAGCATTCAACTTGATATTCCAGACTTCAGCAACTCCGTCCTGTCGCACCTGAACCAGTTGCGAATACAGGGACGTTTGTGTGACATCGTGGTCAATGTTCAGGGCCACAGTTTTCGTGCACATAAGGTGGTCCTCGCCGCCAGCTCCCCTTACTTTAGGGACCACATGTCGCTGAGCGAGATGAGCACTGTGTCGATATCGGTGATCCGCAACCCAACCGTGTTTGAGCAGCTCCTTTCGTTTTGCTACACGGGACGCTTGTGCTTGCAGCTTGCCGATATCATCAGTTACCTGACTGCAGCCAGCTTCCTCCAAATGCAGCACATTATTGACCGCTGCACCCAGATTTTAGAGGGAATACACTTTAAAATCAGTCTGTCGGATGTGGAAGAGGAACTTGGGAATGGGGCCCACAGAACCACCAATCAAACCATTGAGTCAGTAAGAGTCGGGACGGTGCTAAGTGGGTCCCGTTCCCTAAGTCCAAGACACACCAGCTCCCGATTGATCAACACTGGGGTGATCAGCATCCGTGATGTGAGAGAAGTCCGAGAGATCAGTCCCCCTGGGGAGTCCATGAGCCCCCAGATAGTGGAGCACAGCGGTATTGGTTCGGAGGAGGTGGGGTCTGGGAAAGAGCCCATTCTCCGAATTAACCGAGCCGGGCAATGGTATGTCGAGACGGGGACTGAGGTGGAGAGAGTTGGAGAGGAGAATGTGCGGATGGTGGATGGGTTTCGGATTAAGACCGAAAGGATGGAGGAGTGGATGGGGGCGGAAACCCAGGCATCGGCTGAAGAGGGCAGTGGGGCAGAGGAGGGGCCGACCGTGATGATTGACACCTCAGGGCGCAGCACACTGGTGCAGGAAGGAGGAAGAGGCGGGAAAGGTTCTCAGCCGTCCAGTAGCTTCAGTGAAACAGAGAGGTGTGTAAAATCTTTTGGAAGTTCACTTTCAGTCAAAAGAAAATACAAATTTACCCTATGTACATTTTTAATATACATTCCTTGTCTTACTGCACTTTCTACACTTCTAAAACATCATTCTCTTTTGACTCATGTCACCAAGCCATAATTTTTTCCCAAAAAAATTTCATGATCCAGACAATTCTAGATGGATAAAATCTACATTTTGTTTTCGTGTTGTATAAGTATCCCATTCCACTCTGAAATATGCCATTTTGGATGGAGTTACAAACATTGTGTCATGTTGGTCATAATGTTTGGAAAATCCCAGTCAGGTTATTTAAAATTTGCTACATTAAATCGAACTCTATGACCAATTTTATTCTGTTAACGTGTGCTGTTAAAGATTGAACCTGTAATGTGGTTTCGTTCAGGTTCAGTCCAACAGGAAGTGTTGTGGTAATGGCTGATCGCCAAAGAGCCAAAAGTGAGTCCCCAGGAAGAGTCGACGATCAGAGACTCCCCACCTCACAGGTAGGGCATCCTAAATGTAGAAGACTTGATCAAGACTTTATAATTATGCATTTGGTAGACGCTTTTATCCAAAGAGACTTTCAGTGCATTCAAGAATTGGACAGTTCTTGCTTTCCCTGAGAATCGAACCCATGACCTTGGTGTTGCAAACGCCACACTTTACTGTTTAAGCTACTGGAAAGTTAGTCTTGACCTGATGGTTACTTGGTTTCAAATGAATATCAGTTTTCCTGTAGCTCAACCAGTAGAGCATTGGTGTTTGTAACACCAAGGTCATGGGTTCGATTCCCAGGGAAGGAAATAACTGATTAGAATGCCAATGTGTTTCTTGAATGCGTCTGATAAATATGTAAATGTAAATATCATTGAAGCACACCTTTCCAAGCAAATAAGAAACTGTAGGTTGCTTGCATTGCTTTGCTTACATTTGCATCAGAACAGGTGGTGTGCAATGTGGAACAATGTGGAAATTGTCTGTGGTTCAATAAAATAAACAATAACCTCTCTCCTTTCCCCTTCAGGGAGAGGAACAAGCTGTGTTTGACATGGGAGGATATGAGGAGTACCTACGAGAACAGGTAGGTGACCGGTGGTTCCGCTACAACCCCCGTCTCACCTGCATTTACTGCTGCAAGTCCTTCAACCAGAAGGGCAGCCTAGATCGTCACATGCGCCTGCATATGGGTATCACCCCCTTTGTCTGTCGAATCTGTGGGAAGAAGTACACCCGCAAAGACCAGCTCGAGTACCACATCCGTAAGCACACGGGTAACAAACCCTTCCATTGTCACGTCTGCGGAAAGAGCTTCCCGTTCCAGGCTATTCTTAACCAGCATTTCCGCAAGAACCATCCAGGCTGCGCTCCACAAGAGGTGTCCCACAGTGCCTCACCCGAGACCACCACGGTCACCTCCCGTGGAGGCCAGAATGAAGATGAGTCGCCCTCCCAGGAGGAAACCGAGGGCAATGGTGGAGGGGGAGGTCCCGGTTCGTCCTTCGGAGAAGGGGTCCAACCTTCAGTATCCACCACTGGGCCCGACTGAAATTCTTCGTTGGAAAACATTGCAAGTTTAGGGAGACACAGGACAGTGGGGTTCAACAGGGCCTTTTCTCGAGAGATCCTTCTGACCCTTGTCTCCCGCCATCCACACTGAAATTGCAAGATGGAACGAGTTGAGCAAGCAAGAGGTTCTCTCAACAAGGAACGGATAAAAAAGGAGAGTCTTGCACGTCCTACTTGGATGAAGATCCTCTTATTTTTTCGTGATAACAAAAGATGCAAAGAACAGTTTGCTAGGAATAGTATTCTCTAGGGATTTATAAATGGTATTTCCGCTTTAAACCGCATCTACCTTCACCATACAAACTGAACAGAACGTCAATATATGAAGACAAGCCACACTCCCAACAACCTCACACACCACTGGATGCAGTGAATTTTGTTTCCTTTTTTGTTTTTGTTTCTAGTCTTTCCTGTCTTTTATATGTTACTTTTTTAATATTTTTGTACTACTACAAATCTTTCAGGATAAACGAAAAGAGAAGCTCTAGCTATGATTTGGTCGAATTGCATTGAAATTGCCAAACTTCTCTGTGCCAGAAGATGAGTTTTAAAAAGAGAGGACATCGTAGTCCTTTGCTACTTTGCCTTGAGACAATCCTGATCAAATTTATCTGGGGCTAGACGTTACGCTCCCCAGCCATGGCAAGCTTAAGAAAACGGGTTCAGTTTTTTATTAGGGACCCTCAGGTCTGATCTAACATCAGATTCTTGATTTATTTTTCCGTTTTTGTGTTAAGTGCCGATCCGGCCTGCCATAAAACCGAAACTCATTTCTCACACTCAACGCAAGGAAATTGTAGTTGTAAACTTTGGGTTTATAACAAGAAACACTCGGATCATATTATTTTACTGTTTAATGTTGGTGGTTATACTGTGATATAGGCACGCTGGTGAAAAGATGATGGTAGAGTATAGCATGTAACATATTTATTCACATTTAATTCCTGTTAAGGCCTTCATACATCTCCGAGCTCAAGAACTCAGCTGCTGAATCTTGACGATACAGTGATATAATAAAACACAGGAAATTCTTCAACCTCAGATAAGCTACAATAGACCGCTCAGTTACCTCTCTCACTCATCATTACGCAATACTGATCTGTCGCACGCGGATGCGTGAATGCACTTGGCCGTTTTTTATGTTCAGTTTTCATACTTTTTAAGTCGCTCATTGAGATTCGCAAGTCTCACCAACTTGTTTTACTGGTCTGACGATATTTTGTTTGAGTAGGGGGGGAAGGGGTCTACCAGAAGGCGTAACCTCCTTCCTTTTTTATATCAAGTCTCGCAGGCCTGCTTGTCGATGCCGTTTAGGAAAACGGAAACCGTAAGTCTGTGATGGCTGGGAAATGTTGAAATGCCACGGAATGACTTTGAGTTAAGATTTCCCTACTTTTGATGGAAGGCACTTTAACCTTGGGGTCGAGTGCCTTTACACTTGGCTTATGAACAGATGTTTCCAGCTGGTGCTATGTCACGAATTTACTGAAGCTTTCAGTAACCAAAGGAACAGAAATTTATTGTGGAATTTCTAAACCTGTAAGGTTTGGAGGATGAAGAGGGAAAAAAAGAGATTACATCAGGCACTTAAAGAAAGGGTAGGGGTGTTTTTTTTGGTTTGTTTTCGAATATTTGTATACCTATATACATGTCACTTATGCATATTTAGACAAATTTATACTTGTAATAACTATACAGAGGCAGTTTCTAGAGTGATCAACAAAAGCAAAGGTGTTTTAAACGAAAGTAAAGCTGTTATCATTTTTATAAGGCTGTGAATCACACTTGGTTGTGACTGATTTTTTTAGGAAAGGTTTGATGCGTACTATAAAATCAGCTACTGATATTTCCAATAGGGATTTTGTGCACCTCACTTCATATCAACACTTACTTCTGCCGTTACTCGCATCTGTGAACACAGGTCAGCAGGTAAACACTTCTTACAAATATCAGGAACTCACTGTTTACTTTTTGTGTTTACTTTTTTGGGTTGTACCAAGCCAATTTTCTTACTTGGAATTCTAGCTCTGGGTAACTTGGGTCAGCAAATTTCACAAGTGCAGCAAAAAAAGAAAAAAGTATGAACATTTCCTCTCAGTGTAAATACCCATGCCTCCTCCGAAGAAGCAGTGGCAGTAAATTGCAATCGTGAAATTGTTGAATTTCACGGTTGTTGTATAGTGCAGAACCCAGGTAAAAGAGCATGTCGATATTGCTTTTATTTGTCACAATGCAACCTCATGATGATAGAAAAGGGCAAATGATTTTGTCTGTAAACAACATAATCATAACCTAATATGTTACAATATATCAAGAAAGTAGGTTCTTTTTTTAATGGCCTTTAAGTTTAAATTTAGATTTGGGGCATGGGTCTGTTTTGTGTATGCCAATCATATAAGGGTGATAGTGTTTTAAATTATTTCTATGTGAATGAATTAATGGCAATTTAATAACAAGGGATCTATATCTGTAATCAGTCATTCCGATTATAGTACTGCACATTTTAGCAGTCTAAATTTAATCCTATTCATTTGAGATTTAGGGCTAATGATAACTTTCAGCATGTTTTCCCTTTGTTGACCTTCGAAACATTGATGGTTGACCAACCTGCCTGTTTGTGCTTTTATTTTAAACAATATTATTCATTCAAATATTATGTGTTTGGCTTCTGTATTTGTTTCTCAAGCTTTAAATAACACGACCGAGGATAGATGTGTTGCTACAGTGTATATATTAGGCTGTAATATTTAATATGTCTGTATGACAATACATCTACTGCAGTTTATTGGTATCGGCTGACCAAATTATGTCTAATACTAACACAGTGTTACTAGTCGAAGCAATATTTCACCCCATTTACAAAATTGCCATGTTGCTTTCAGATAAAGTGGTGTGGAATTTAAAGCACACCATTAACAATCACAGCATCCTGTAAAACGTTGTGTAAATGATGACCGATTTATTTCAACAAGAAGGAAAAGTCATTGATGCGTCCCGAACTTGTAAAGCAAATATGCATATTTGCAAATATGATCAAACGTGTTTCAGCGGTTACATTTACCTCATGGTTTTTTGTTTTTTTCATGGTCTGGCTTGTGAAAAGTGATACAGTGCATGTCTCAACTTAGTAGTTTTTTGGGAAGATCGAATCACAACGCTGAGCCATATTTACATGTTTCTTCAGTCTTGTCGCAAGTCCCTCTGGAGCAAATATTTTGTACATGCAACATATTCCAAGTGGACAGTTCAATGCAAACAGCCTCCATCTATATATCTATATATATTTCAACACTTTGTCTGAATAAGCAAGCAAATGTGATGCATTATCAAAAAAAGTTGTCAGTTGTTTTCTTACCTCAAAAGAGTCTTTGTACAAGGAAACAAGACATTGTTTTTCTACTGACCTTCAGTAGAATTAGTTTATTTGCATGTTGTCCGTCTTTTGTAATGGCCAAACATATAGACATTTCCAGGCATCTAAATTTGCACCGAGAGAAGCCAAAATGTTGACATTTATGATTTGTCTTGCTATATTGTTTTATCTTGCAAAAAAGCAATATAGTCTTTCCATGTGTCTTATATGTTAATCACTTTAATTGAAATCATACTTCAGAAAATATTTTATTTTACATAACCATGAGATTAAACAAATATAAGAGGTATTTTATTCTTAAAAAGTCAAATTCCAAAACATGAGCATTTGTATCTTTAGAAGTCTGATTTTATTAGCAAACCAATATATTTATTGAAATAGTAAATCTGTTTAAAACTTTAGAAATTATATTCATATGCGATTATGGTATAATTGCTTATTTGAAATTAATCAGAGTTAATGATTACTTAAAATTTGAGACTTTTCACATTTAAAAAGGTACAGGAATCAAAAAGATGAATCATTATTAATGTGAATGCCATTTTCACAATAACCACTATGTTTTTTTTTTCCTCACTGGCAGTGTGTCAAGTCCATTCTTCTAAATAGAAATAAAGCACTTTAAGTGTAACTGTGAAGGAGTTTTGATTATGTTCTTTAAATGTATAATTATGTAAGCCCAGATTGTGTGATACTGCTAAACCCAAATTTCTAATATGAAAAATAAACCTGTTTTATCCTTATCCTGTGTTTGTACTTTTCTACCATTTGTTTGTTTCTAGTGCTTGCTTGGTGGACTGACAAAAACAACATATCGTTACAAATTCAATGCTCGTTAATAAGCAATAAGGCAAGAAACAAGGCACCCATGTCAAGTTAAAAATTACAAGGATGATCAATAAAATCCATATCAGCTGCTCCCACAAGGATTTGCGACTCGGCCGGTGAAGATTAAGGCATTGATACTGGATTCACGGATCAGCAGAAGGAAGGGCTTATCCGCAACAAAATAATCCTTGAAGATGTTTAAGGAACGTCCGGTAGCCACTACTGCTGTGGCAGCAGCGGCCTCACTACCTTCCTCGTTCACCTGAAGAATTGGGAAATCAGGCCGTTGAGAAACTTTAGAGAAACTGTAAACTTTCTTGAAATCAAAGGAATGAATCTTACCTCAAGGAAGGCCTTATGGTAGGCGTCAGAGATGTACAAGTTGGGGCCATTATCGGCAACCATCCCTAATGGAAAATGTCATGATGCAATATTATTGTACAGTCATCAACTCAAATAGTTCGCCCTGAAACTGACATTCCTGTCATTTTTCCAAACTCATATGAACATGGAACACACTCCCATACAGCAAAAGTACATGATCAACACCAAGATCCCTAAAAATAGTCTACATCAGTGGTCCCCAACCCCCGGTCCGCGATAAAATTATCAAACGTTTTCCGGTCCGCGGCGCCACAAAGGTTGGGGACCACTGGTCTACGTGACTCATGCTATACATTTCAAGTCTTATGAAGCTTTTAAATTCTACAAAAGGAAGTCAGTCACACAAGTTTGGAATGACATGATTTCATTTTTGGGTGAACTATCCTTAAACAATAAGAGCAGGTTTTCTTATCCCAATGCCATACCTGGAAGACTGGCGTTGCCTGCACTAAAAAGATCTTCAAGGCCCATTTTTGTCAGGTGGTCTTTCAGGCTGAATTCGTCTTCGATACGGAAACGAGGAACCTGCACTGACACTGTGGTTTCCTTCATGGCATGTAACCAGCCAACAAGTTTCTTGAGGGTCATGTTCTCCACCACCTTAATTGGATGCAATTTTTGTTATATACCAGTAGGTCTACAGAAGAAAATCTTTAAGGAAAACTTTTGTTTATTGTTCAACTTACTTCTGACAGGGCTGTACCATCAGTAGGTAATATGAGCACCATTGTGATATCACCTCCACTGTAGGGCAATTCAAGGATCTTCACTTTGTCCTCAAGGATTTTGGCGTACTGGAATTTCCTCTCTTGGTACATCATGGGGACTGCACACGTCTGCGTTTCGCTAACATGAAAGTCTAACTTCATGACATTTTGCTTATCAAACTTGTGTTTCCATTGACCCTAGAATGTAAAAAACATTGTCAACAGAGATCACAAATCAAGGGGTCGAATCCTGACACTTTCCTGCAGAGTTTGCAGTGATCCTGAAGAACTTGATTAGCTGGTTTAGGTGTGTTGGATAATTGCAGTTGATGCTAAAGGTGTGTTCAGGCATCTCGTAATTACTGTAACGGTTCTGAACTACCTTCACATGCTTGTAGAACTTGTAACTACGACTTGTAAACTCGTAATTTTCTGAAAGCTATGACTTGTACCACGTGGCCACTGCAGATATAAGGAGTGTTGGACTTGAAGCGGCGCTGTGCAGACCAATAAACTCTGCTGGAAGGTGGCAGGTGAAGGATTTATAATGGGTGGAAAAATTGCATTCAATAAGTACATCTCTACATCCTCACTTACCTTGAAGTAGATCGCATTTACCAAGACTAATATGGTGTTGGAGTCGATTGAACCTTCAGGCAGGGTGTCTTTTATTCGGTTCTCCGTCTTGTTGGCAATCCAATCATTTATCGCTAGCCTCGAAGCGCCCGGTTTCTCCTAAAGGCGAAACTTGAATGATTAGTGTAAAGTCAAGAATCGGATACCCTAAATTAGGCACTTATGGAAACAACCTTAAAATCGAGAGGCATCAACTTGGCTCCGTAGACCATCTCACTGATTTGCTGGAAGGACTCATTAAAGAGTGTAGATTTGTCTCCAAACAAACGGTTAGCAGAGATCAGTTCTGTCGTCTCATGCTTCTTTCGGTATAGTCGACAATTCAGCTTGGCGAAGAAGTAGTGAACCTGGTCGGATGTCTTCTCCTTTATCGAATCGAACCGAAACACCTACATGTTTAGGATAGAGAAGTTGTTGACCTGCACGAGGGAACGATCTTTATTTGAAGTTACAATTTACTTGATCTTACTTTCATGAGCTGCTCCAGTGTGGTGTTACAAGCTCCAAGTTTTGTCATGGCGAAAGCCGTTGAGATGCTAATCGGCGACAGAAAGATGTTTTTATCGTTGGACTTTCCTTTGGCAAGTTGCTTGAAAAATGAGAGTGCGAAGAGGCTGTTGGCTTTGGACAGTTCCCACACTCGAGGGTTAGTGCCAGCTGGGACCTTCTCGGGTTCTTTGGTTGGTTGTAGCTCAGGATCCGGGTTACGGTAAATGCACATTGGCTCTAATAGCTCTTTGGGCTTTATATCTTTGCAGATATCTTTGGTTGCCTGGACCGAACAAAAGGCAAGTATCCACAAAGTCCACGTACAAGCCAACAACTTCATCCTGCCTGAGGTGAAATGGGAAACCAGCCCAGGAAAAGTAGTTCAGTGCAAGTTCTGGTGGTCAGTCAAGGCATGGAATCATGTGATACGATGTCTATTGCGAATTCGGAAGAAATTTTGTAAATTTGTACTTAAATATAAAAGTAGTGTTATGGAAAAAGGTTTGCGCTTTGCTAACTTGTGAAAAACAAATCTGCAATTAATAGCTTGCGCGTTAAAATCCACAATGGTTACAAACAAATAAAAGATTTGAAGTTTTAGCATAGCTGAGAATTTTATATTTTAGTAATAATACATTACACAAATTAACGAAACTACATTTTAATACCAATGGTTGATTTACTAATAAAAGATCCACTTTATACTCGGATAGTGTTCATTAAATGAAATGGTAGTTCACAACTCAATTGTTTTTGGTTGCTGCTCTTTTTTGATCAGAATATTCATTGCAATAATAACTTTCCACTTACCTGAAGTTGTACTTTCCCCCCTTTTTTTAAATACCAGTTTTGGAGAAAGTATGTTTTTACCAGTTTTTGGAGCACATATGAAGCAAGTAGCAATGCGAAACACTGCTCTCTGGACAGGTCAGTGCCCTTAAGAGTAGCTACTGGAGTGACTAAGGAGATGAAAATTTACACAAGACAACCTTTGAGCTATTGATTGGGTTTATAAGGTTAGTCGCAAGCAAAGCAAATACAATTTATAATGTGGAATCTGTTCACTATTTCAGTACAAATGTGTACACCAAATGTCTTTTGAGGCCCGAGGCAAAACAATTTTGTTGTTGACAGTAGTAACTTTAAAGGGTATTTTGTTCGATGTTAAGCCCCTAGTGGTTGTCATTTAAAAGTACACAAATTTGTAAGAAACAACAAAGGAAAATGGTTTACAATATCATTTAATCATAATCCATGCCAGAATCACTGCTGCACATAAAATACATTTCTTATTAAATAATTTTTCAAGTTTTTTGATATCTAATTCAAAAATCCAGTTAGTAATACCCCCGCCCTCTCAAAGAAAAGCAATTGTATTATACAAAAATGCAATCCAAAATTTCACACAGTGAATTCTTGTACAAAGAGAGAGGAAAAAAAGAAAAAAAAAGGTATTACAACTACATCCACATTGGAGAAATATTCTAAACATTCCTTAATGGAGTATAATATACAAACATTTATTTTCTTATTCAGGTTGAAGTTAAAGTGTACCTTAATTTAAGCAGTCTATCATGAGATAACATGGGAGAAATCATGAAAACAATTATATATCCCAATGTTAGGAATCATGGTATAAAAGACCACAATGCAACACCCCATCTCACGAAAAACAGTCAATACATGAGTGCAAGCGATGAGTTTCAGTGGGAACAAACATACAGAAATGAGCTGGACAGCACTCTCTTTGGACACACCTGAACACAAACACACAATCGTTCATTTCAAAACTACTTTCCTACAGCTATAAGCTAAAACACTAAAGCCTGTATTTGTGCACAACCCTTATGTTTTCAAGTAACATTGACTTTTCAAAACCTACTACGAGTGTATGTGCACGACGCATACTTTCCCCTCGAAACCAGGGAACAATATGTACCATTAATCATTTATCTGTGTGGGAAAACATACTACAATCTCTGGTGTTTCAGGCACTAAGTGTCAAAATTTAGATTTTCACAATTCCTACCTTTTCATTTTTACGACGTTTGACACTATTTAGCACTACATTCGTATTGAACCCTGAACACGGTCAACAATCACAATAAGAAAATTAGTTCCAGTGAGGAAACACTGAGGCTTTTTATTAGACACTGATCATAAATACATCTTTTTTTAGAAGTCAGATTTGTGCGGATAAATACCACAAATAAGTCATATTTCACCCCAAAAGAACTTTTAAAACATTGCATTAAAAAAAAAAATGAAGCACATCTTTAGGACCCTTTATTTTTTAGACAACTAAGCCAAAAAAATAAAGAAATAAAATAAAAAACATTACTGAAATGCCGAAAGAAAAACAAAAATCTCATTACTGTAATACAGAAACAAATTGGTTTTTAAACATCTGGATAAATTAAACTATAAATATTACATTGATGCATCAACACTTTAAAATTGTTTCAATAAAAAGAATTACTTGTGCTTAAATGTTATAAAAATAATATCCATAAAGCAAAAAATAAAAGGCCTCAAAAATAGGATTCATTTAATGCAAACACACATTTTAATTTTGGGATGAAATATGACCTTTTTTTGACAAGTTTCATCGAGGTAAACATTTTGGATCCCTTTTCAAATCGACAGTGATTCCTATTGGCTCATCGGGTGTAATCATGTAAATGTTGCTTTGCAACAATAGTTTAAAACAGTTGGTTTTACAAATGGCTGACTTCAAATACAGTTTTTCAAAACCACAAAAAATGGAGCCCTTCTGCAAGAGTGTTTATACAATCTGTGTTACGTTCATTGAAAATCAGTCTCAGTTTGGTACAAAGGAACTGTCGAGGATTGCATCGATGGCTTTTATGGGAACGGTAAACCTGTATCATCAGACCTCCAATAATATCGTTAATATTCCCTCTCTGAATATCACTGACTGTCCTTGATTTCCTGTTGCAATTCAGACCCTTCAAAGAACCCTAACATCAAAAGACCACCATCACACCATGAAGCATGCTTAAATACTCAAGTTCACTTGCACGAAAGATACACAAAATGGCTACAACAACAAATGACCTGGCAATAAATTCCTTTATCTCAGAAAGGATAGGCAGAACTCAGTTTGGCGGTCTAAAAGCCTGCAGATTCGAAGAGATCATTTAATATAAATGCTGACTTAGACTGAGAAGAGTTGAATATTATAAATAAAGATGCTTCAGCTACATCTAACACCCAGTATGTGAATAACCGCAGATCTGCATAAAAGGCACAGTCCTGAAGTCTTCAAGTCTCAATTGCAGTCCTGAAAACAAAGAGTGCGCAATGCGACAAAGACGTTTACACCCAAAAACACTAAAAACTGACCCTGAGATAAAGACAGGTGTTCCTTTCAAACAAAACAATAAAGACGACGTTACCCAAGCGAACCTAGGACGCATTCTAGATCCTAACAATTCCTACAAGAGCGTTTTAATTCGCCTTTAACCAAACGCCAATAAAGTTAATCAATTTGGCTTCAAACCAACAACAAAAAGCGTCAGCTTTTCGGTTTCTTTCTAACTAATTTTGGGTAAATTCGTGCTATCCTTACGACACTGTGCATCACAGTTCTGTTACCTAAACGCAGAAATATCCAATCTTGACGATTGCTTAAATGTCAAAAGCTCAGACAAAAGCCACAGTAATACCGTAATAACGTAAATAAAAACAATAGAAATCAACTCCAACTTATGAGAAGTTCCACCAAAATAGGTGCTTTTAAGGTTGCGGTAGGATGTCTCAAGAGACTATTATATGCTAGCAGGAAAATTAACTATAAAAAAAAGAATTTCCAACTTAAAGCTAAATTATCGAGGCAAGACTTTTTCGTAAGTGATGAGATCTCACCACCAAGGAAACAAGGAACTACATGGAAGAATGCAAGTTTGAGATTTACAGTGCAAGTGTTTTGATAAACCTACTGCAGATTAGCTAATGGAAATATGACAACATGTGTACTAATTTAACAGTTGCGTCGGCTGAAGAGCCTAAAGTTGCGAAGGCTCACGAAGAACCTGCAAACATCATTATCGTGTCTTTGCTGTTTTTTCTTTAGCTAGTTTGATAATGCAGTCAGATTGTTCACCGAAATCTGCACAAAAAAGTCTGCAGATTCTACAAAGTTAATTTTATACCCAACAACACAATCTAGAAGCCAGAGGCGGTCGATCCTGATGTTTTTATGCGCCAAACACCTTTCAGTAAATTCATTTTGACCATAAAAATAACAGAATTGGCAGGTGGTGGGATTGACGCAACTAAAAAACAAATGTTGGGTTGGGAAAATGGAAATATAGTAGATTGGCTCTCTTGAAAGATAAGGAGTTCAACTCTTTCTAGTTTAAACAGTCAGACAAGTCTGAAAGGTCACATGGCGTAACGCAAAAGTACAGGAGCTCCGTTAATCCCCCATCAGTATTTGAAGGATGTTGAGGAGGATTGAGATGTACACGGTTGAGCCCAGCCTGTAGGGGAATTCGATCGAACCGGCCCATCAAAACAGTGTTCTTCAAACTTCAAAGACGAAACGGAGAATGAAGGAGAGTCTTGAGGCGGCTACAACTGGATCAAAGTCTTTCTTTTTGCTCTGAATATACGCCACATCTTTCGAAAGTGAAAAACACTGCATATATACGAAAAATGTGGCTTGTTCTGAAGATCATAATTTCACTGACAAAGTGAAGAAGTACATACGCATTCTTACAACAGAATGCATCTTCGTAGCGGCTTTCTTTCCATCCTCAGGATGGAAAATGTATCTGTACCCACTATGAAAAAAAACCAGACTGACCTGGATTGTTATTTCTATCCATGTCCACAAAATAAAGAGACTAAATAATGCATCCCTGAGGACATTACGGCAGAAGAAGATGATGATGATTGCAGGCGGTTCAATCGAAATCCCACAGGCAGTGTAGTGTAATACACTGAAAACAATAAAAGAGCCATAGTAAGACTTTGGGGGCTTTTGGGTTTGTTGGAATGAGCGTAATCGAGGTCAATTCAGTTAACAATTGGGTTACGAACATTTCTATATTTCACACAATAATGTGCATCATAATCACACTGTAAAAAACAAAAATGAAGCATGATACATAGTTTCGACCCTCATGATAAAACAAAATTGTTTCTGTTGGGTGAATATGCAGCAAGCCTGCGGTTATAGTAAAAACAATTACGAGCTTAAAGACAGAAGTGTAAACGCCACACCAAGCACAAAAACGACAAAAAGAAAGAATGTAACTACCGAAAACGTAGCACATTGTGATAAAAACGCAATTTTGAAACCCAAGATAGTGGATTAACGATCATTAAGCAACATTAAGTGAGCTCATGTAATATGTTGCCTGACAAATACTTAAGACTGAGGATAATTTGGATTCACCCTGATTTACGAGGCAATGAAAAAAGGCTTGTCTCAGGAAAAAAAAAAAGATACAAAAGAAGAAAATACTCAACAGCAGATACTGCTGTAAAAAAAGGAGCTAAATCAGGGCATGATTGTGCAAGTCTGTTGAGGCACATGCACAGTGAATCCCACCCAAACTCCACCTGTATTTGCCTGACGGGTGTTGGAGGGTTAGCGGAGGAAGCTAACGATTAGAATGAAGCGAATGCATGCCATGTGTTAAACAGCGATGATGATGATGGAGCATCCCGCCCCAGAGGGTTTAACTTGGGACTGCAGAGCCGACCGGTTTACTGAGCGCTCTGGTGGTTTGCAGAAGGGGAATCTGAGGTAGAAAGAGTCAGTTAGGAGTGGACAACTCCGTTCTTGGGCAGATCAGGGCTGCTGGCCACCTGTTCGGAGGACAAACTGAGAGATGACGTCTTGCTGGTCAGTGAGGACATGCTGGTGCTGACGAGACCGCAGTCCTGGGCCAAACCCATGGAGCCGTTTAAGCCCTCACTACATCCAAAGAGAGAGAAGAAATGAGGCACATATAAGCATTTAAATTTCATTCAATGTGGTGGACGGAAATCATGCATTTCTGAAAGCAAATTATTAGGTGATTCTCACAAAACCCACCAGGTCAAATTTCACCCCAAAATCAAAGATAAATAAATAAAAACAATTCACACACCTGAAATGTTACTGGTAGAAAAAAAAGAAGGGAAAAAAAGCAATAAATAAATACAAAAATGGAAAATTTGATACAAAACGAATATAATATCAGTAGAATTCACTATTATATTTCACCTGAGAGTTAGTGGATGCTCCTCTCGTTGCAAAGCATGGTCGTCTTGTCCGTTTTCGACTGAGACCCGCTTGTACTTGCCATCATGGTTCTCCTGAAGGAAAAATAATTTAAGCTCAAGCACAGCAATGCAAATCGTATAACTTTAACACTTCCTGAAATTCATTGACTGAAACTACTCTCTACAATACCAACAAAACCTTTACAAATGACCTTGCTTAAAAATGGATTTTCTGCTCAAGACATAGCGGCGTCCTCATGAAATATTCACAGGTAATAGAATATATTAATTATGAATAATTCATAGAAGGTCTATAAATTGCATGTCTCACTAACCATGGCCATCTCCTGTGTCCTCATGTCAATCTCTCTCTCCACCTGGTGCAGCTCGTGACTCAGCTGTTCACTGGACATATTCCCAGAGGACCAGTCCACTCGAGACGGCTGGGACATCACTGAGCTTGGCTTCTGCCAAAGGAGAGTTTGCAACGCTGAATCACGATATTTTTACACTACACACACACACTCCTGGTAAATCCTACATTATGGGGACAAAACGTCCTCACAAAGATACTTTGATTGCATTTAATTAGGAATAGGCTTTTAAAATGACAATCGCACCTCCAAGCCACGGCTCTGCGTCTGTTGGCTGATTTGCTGGTTGACCTGCTGTAACTCCATCCTCAGCTGCTCACGCACCTGCACGGCAGGGGATAAACTGGATCTGCAGGATGAGGGGGAAATATTTAGCTCATTTAGGACATTTCAGATTAAAACTAAACTGAAACCAAGCGATAGCTTGTAAAGAGCGGGTCAGGGCAACATACCGCTCGCTGAAGTGCCCCTGAGACGCTTGGTGCGGCTGGTAGGAGTCGCCGCTCCACCCGCTGTTCGCATAGGTGTAGTCAGCTTAAAGGAGAAGACAAAGACCATTAAAAGAAACGAAATGAATCATTCTCTCCCATTAACAAATGCTGATACAAAGCAGGAGGGGTTTACCAGTGTGTTTGGCAGAGTTAGGCAAGGGTGGCATCGTATTGTTTGGCGGGTAGCCCGGTTTAGATGTGCGTGAAATGGCTCCGAAGCGAGACACGGTTGGAAGGGAGCCAAAGGGAATGATGGGGTCGTCATCTTTCACATCTGCCGCTCTGCGTTGAAGCTCCAAGCTGTGCGCTCTCAGACTTTTGCTTTTGTCTACATTTTGCTGGGAGAAATGGGTACAATTTAGCTTAAGGACTTAACTGAATTACAATATGCTTATACTCATTGTTTAAATAGTTAAATTACTTCAACTGACTATTTAAAAATATTATCAAATGCTTCCTCGTGTAAGAAGCCTGAACCATGAACAAAACTCACTGGTCCTCTGTTAATATATGACCTTTGGTTTGTCAACACTATGATTAGTACAAACTAGACAGAATAAACACTGATAACCTTTTGTAATGGAACAGCCACTGAAAACAGCTCAAATGTAAATGTGAGGAAGAAAACTGAACAAACGTCAACACAATGCCAAGCCTTTCAGCTTTAGTGAACTCAGATTTACATTTTCTAATGCAATTCCTGCCTATAGAAGATTTGAAGTTATGATGCCATGGTATGGTTTGCCAGTCGGGCTTGAACGATGTCAACATTTGTGTGATGAAATTCAAGTAGACGTCATTAATGAACAGATAAGCCTGAACCTCGAGCTAAGATTCAGACGTGGGTTGCAAGTTGGCACAGCGCTTCCCACAAGGCTATTGCTCCAACATAACAGCTTATTTGTACCAGTTCTTTTGTCTTTGGGTCAGTATATAATTTCTTTACAGATTTCTGCTCATTCTAAATCAGATGACAGCGACTGTATGTGAATAAACTGTACTTGACAGTGTCTCTCTACTAATAGTGAAACTGTGAGTTTTATTTACTAAGAAATATATGCTAGAACCTTTCATTTTCTAAGCTATTTTATTGATAAATCACAGACAATGTTTCTGTGTGCAAGCGATATGCACATATGTGAGTTACTGTCTGTGTGTGTGCATGCGCGCGTTACAATGCAGTAGCAAGTTAGTTTAGAACGGCAATTAACTTGCGTGTACAATAAGCTATTTAAAACGTGCATTTACCCAATCAATTTTGAGCATCCAGATGGTATAATCAAACATCTTGCTGAGCGCTCTACGATTATAGATTTATTTGTCATTTCAAAAGTGGATTTCTTATCCTGTCCTCTATAGACTAGTCGTCGTCAAGTTTAAAGCATCATGGGAGAGCATTCTGTGCAATCCCTAGCATTGACTTGCTGTTGCTAGGGAGTTTTGTGTGGTTTCTTACAGTACCAAGAGCCCATTATTAAGTTTCTGTAATATTCTGTTCTATAGAAATGTCTCAAGAAGGTCTATGGCATTTTTTCAGATGTTTTATGATTCTCCTGCTTGAGAATCCCTATAAACAGGCTAAACTTACTGTTTCCATGCCCTCTTTGGACTTCATATCCTTGCTGCCGATGTAAGAACCGAAGGTGTCACATGACCATGGGGAATATGAGGCGGTGTAGTCCGGTTCTCGGAAGTGTCCAAAACCGTGGGGGTTCTCCTCCATGTACTGTGAACGATACGGACATGGCAACTCAATATCAAACGCTACCAACTAGGGCTGCATGATTTTGAATTTCAAACTCAAACAAAAAACGTTTTCGAATTAAAATTGATAAAAATTTTAAAAAAGTAGATTTAGTAGTTTCATCAATTTTGTGAGTGTATATATATATATAAATATAAAATGTAAATAACAACAACAACAACAATAATCATTATTAAATAAAACCATAACTACCGAATCGGTCAAATAAAAAGAGCATTTCATATAGTAAAAAAACAAAATTATATTTCACTAAAATAATTACTCGACAATAAGACAAATATAATATTATATTATAAATTACAACTTCAAAATGACAATACTAGCATTTATGGCCGCCTTCTATTGCGAATCATTGTTTTATTTAGATTAAAAGTGTAGTCCTACTACCTTCTTTATTATCCCTATTATGTTTGTGAAATATTCTTCTGGCTTACATGGCTCTGTCCCCTCATGTCTTGAGGGTAGCTGGGGTCATACGAGTGCGAGGCGCCGAAGGTCGGTGAAGAAACAACCTTTCTCTCCTCCAGCTGGGCCATAATCTCCTGTCTGCGACGGTGCAGGTAGTCTAGGGAGGGCTGTGGCCGTGGGTAGGCATTCTGGGGACACAATATCAGGTCAAGTTTTCTTTCGTTTCAAAATGGGACCAGAGCAGTTCACATATTGTAAGTAACAGATCTTACCCTGTGGTAATTCCTGATCTGACTGGAGTGGTTATAGTTCTCTGAGGCATATCTTTCCTGAGCTGATTCCGGCATGTACGAGGCGGCGTTGCTTTGGGGCTGTAGTGGCGGGGGAACGTCCGGACTCCTTCGCACCAGCTCCTCCCGCGGGGCGAATGTCTGGGGATGGGCGTAGGCTGAGTGGCGTCGGCCGTCGTGGTGTGAAGGGTATCCGTAATGGGAGCTGGAGTTGGCATACTGGTGCTTTGATGCGTAGGAGCTGGAATAAGAGTCCGGATATGGTGGATCTGGAGCGGGGTGACGGGCGTAGCGTGGGTGGATGTGGTGATGGGGATAAGGATTACCTGTTGAAATGGGGAAAATGAAACTTTTTCAATCTAAAAGTGCAACATAATGCGTTTAACAAAAATCAGATTATAGTGGTTAGGTACCTGAAAGGTACTGGGAGGATTCATATTGACCGGATGGTGGTGGTGGCGCCCTACTTTCAGGGTAATACAGTTCAGACTGGTGTGGCGAGTACGTGTAAGGAACTCTAGGAATAGCAGACATGTGCTTCTGTCCGACTGAGCCGTCGCCGGCCACCCTTGGAAGAGAATTCATGAGCATTCCAGATTTTGGGAAGGATTCCAATCTGAAAATTAAGAGAGAAAGAACAGTCTTGCTTAAAAAAATTAAATAAAACTATCAATATCACATATAACTCAAATCAATATGTCCATTTATATGGCAAGTAGCTGCGCACGTTTAATAATGTACAACAGTTATTTTATTTTCTACAACAAATTATTATTTGAAATCAATAATTTAAATTAGCTTCTTGAAATGAAGCTGAATTTTAGGGCTTCTTATTTTAAGTTAGTTGTCAAGTCAAATATATCATTTTGTTGGAGTTTAAGTTTGTCATCTAATATAGTCATATTTTACATAAAATAAAATTATTAGATGACAAAAACAAGAAAATGTCAAAAAGAGAAAAGTCTTGGCACTTAACTGAAATAAATTAAATTAAATCAGTAAATTACAAAAAAGTAAGAAAAAAGCTATATAGAAATATATAAAAGGGGGGGAAGTTTCTAAAATTAAAACTAAAATATAAAAAAATAAAAGCTTATTCAAAATATTATATAGATATGAATAATATTAAACAACACAGATGTACACACAATTAGTTTATTATCTGTTCAGAATAATTTATTATTGTAGTGCATTACATTATTATTGTAGCAACACATATATAAGTGTTGCTACAATAATAATGTAATGCACTACAAAAATAAATGATTCAAAACAAAAATAAGGACACTATTTTGATCAATTATTTAGTTATTTTAAAGTATTAACAGTTATTAAATATTAAAAATGTATGTATGTACCCAAATATATAGATTGCTTTATATTTTAGGAAAGGAGTTCTTTGCAAGGGGATCATCACATTTGGGTATTTGTGGAGTCAAAAAGTTTGAAACCCCCTGATTTTCCCAATATCCTTGTTGACCCTGGAATAACATTCCAATCAACCAATAAGATTTGAGGGACAAATTTACAGTTATTCACCATCCTTTCCCTCTGATTTTAGGGACAACTTATGGAGGTTGGGGTAGGTTTAGGAATAGGGATAGGCTTAGGACTATGTTGTTCCAGGATCATGTCTTACTTGGCAAAACCACAGAGAATGTGCGAAATTACATCAATTAATAAATCAAACTCACGAGTCTGGAGGTGAGCCAGGGGCACTGAGGCTCCCTGAGTCCATCTTCCCCGGTTTATGTGATGGATCATAAGACGGGTCTGAGCCTCTGGAAACCAGGTGGGCCAGAGCGGATCCAGGTCCTGCTGCAAGGATGCCGTTGGTGATGGAAGAGGATTTACGTGGAAGGCCCTCCATCGGAGGCCCGTCGTCAGGTAACAGACCAGCGCCGAGGTCCATCTCGTTCAGCTGGGTCAGGGACTGACTGAGCTGCCGGCGCAATCCCAAGCGTTTATTCATCTTACGGTACCTGTCGTCAGAGAAGTGAAGGTGAAGCTGGTCCTAACGCTTATTCCATAATACTTAATGTACTTATTGTGCAACTCACTTTTCAAGCTCTTCCTGAGAGTGAGCGAAGGTGCAACTTGCTCCACGAGGACAGCCACCTTTTTGTTTCATGTCCCGACACATGTAAGTCTTGTATTTGCTGTGCTGAGGTGGCTGCGGGCAGGAAGTGAGATGTTTACTCATTTTTCTGTGCAAGGTATTTGCATGTTTGCAACCTGCAAAACCACAAAGGCTGTGTTCGAAATCTCCCTCTACTTCCCTATTCCCTGCATTACCCTGAGGTAACGATCAATAACCAATTGACCAATCGTATCATACAAATGTTGGTTTAATCATTCTGAAATGCCTGAGCCAACTTCTATAGAGCATTGTTGTTTGTAACACCAAGGTCATAGGTTCAATTCCCAGGAAAAGCAAAAACTGATTAGAATGTCAATGTGTTCCTTGAATGCAATGCAAGTCGCTTTGGATAAAAGCATCTGCCAAATGCATAAATGTAAATGATAATTACCTCCTAGTCTCACGCTCAAGTCATTTATGAGCCACGAAAAAAGCCACAGTTTATAGCTCAATTGCAGCAATTTCCATTTTATTACAGGTATTTCCTAGGAAGGGACGAATTTGTTCCCTGGGAACTTGGGATGGAAACTTTTTGTTTTATGCGATATTCCAATTAAATGTAAAACTTGGGATAAAAAAAAATTAACCAAAAAACATGTGCTTCTGCTGGGACTACTACTGAAATAATAATAATTAAAAGCCATTTCTTCTTCTAAACACTGGTCATAAATCATGAGACAATTCTGATTAATCATTTTAAATCAAAGTATTAATAGTTATTAAATAGATCATATTTTATGTTTGCAATCTAGTAACCGACCTGCTGCTGATCACCTCCCTTCTTGCTGTGGTTCTGAATGAAATCCACCAGGCCGTGAACGACGGTTCGCACGGCTTCCAACCCTTTGGCTAGCTGTTCCCATGAGGGAGCAGGAGCATCTATCAGTGCAAAAGAAAAAGTGTCAAAAAAATCTGACATTTGTGCTTTTATGAATGTATAATTGTTGCACTGGCAAATGTGTGAACGGAGTAGGCCGACAGACCTGGGCTGGGGTCGATGTCGGCCAGCAGCTCCAGATGGGGTCTGAGGCGGTTGAGATTGGCTGGATCTCCGGTTCTCTGAAGGGCGATGGTGAGTTCCTGAACACTCTGAGCAAAGGATGCTGGTGTCTGAAGCTGAAACACACAAAGCCACATAAACACATACTTCACATACCAACAGACAAAATCAACATGTTTTTATGCAAGATGTGACGCTTGCTACTACCCTAAATGCACTCTCTACACAGGGAGGGGTGCTACTGGAGAATTTAAACATGTAACACAGGGTAGTACCTACAGCGCCACCTAGTGAAACCTTAAAATCCTTCTTGGGAAACAATATGAACTTGATACGTTTGGTATAATTACTTAAAAATAGTCTCTACCTTGTCTATAATGGACTGCATGTGGGACTTGTGGGACTGGTCACCATACAATAGAGATGACCATTGGTCAGGGGCGATACGCAGTCCGCCCTCCATTGCAATCTGAACAATCTGAGAGTCGTGTTCTCTCCGGAGAGCCTCGTATGTGCGAAACTCCTCCTTCAGCTGCATCAAGGAGGAATCCTCATCACGTTTAGTGACCTGAGATTTAAACAGATATGTTATTAAATTGGATTTATTTATTTTTAATATATCTGCAATGAGAAGCATGAATATCCAGGGTTCCCACACATTTTCCATAAAAAAATTCAGCTCAAATTTCCAAACCACTTGTGCATGACAACAAGAAACCTAAAACGCTTTATAACCGACACATATTTACCTCTGATACATCAGTTTGATACTGTAAATGTGGTTTAATGTTGAATGATCAACAAATAGCAAAGTATAATCTGACTTAGACAATCATTTGCACGTTTATCTGTTGCTGGTTTTGTTATCTGTCGATTTTCTTTTAAAAAACACAAATGTTCCTCCATACACAGTTTTCTATTTTCCACACTTATCCAGACTAGGAAATTATTCCAATCAAATTCCATGCTAGGAACCCTGAATATTGTAAAGGAAAAGCAGAGGCACCTTAAAGCAGGAGGCCCTGTAGAGGAGCTGCACCACGTGTCCTATGCTGGTTTTTGAGGCCTGAGGAAAACGTGGTTCGAGTCTCTGGACCACAAACAGGACCAGAACCTTCCGTGAGAGGGCCGAACCATCTTCCAGAGCGAGAAGAACCAGCTTCAATGCTTCTTCCTGCATGGCTTTTGGAGGACAAGCAATTTTTGTTAGTACCCACATACAAATGATTTCATTGGTCTGCTATCACGTTATGCCTGTAAAATCTTACCAGGGCCGAGAAACTGGCAGCCTCTGGCTCTGACGGCAGCCCAAAGGTTGGAGGAGAGCTGCTGGGGGTTCTGGTGCTGGAGGATGAGCTCAGTGACGGTACGTTCACCCAGAGAACGGGCCGCCCGCATGGCCCGGATGCGGCCCTCCTCCTCCACCAGCTGGCAGTGCACCAGAGTCACCAGTTTCCGCTGCATGGGTCTGCTGAGGACGCTCTGAGCGGCGCCATTCAGCCCTGCACCTGCACGGACCAAGACCAACAAAAACCAAGTGTTAACTAAGCCTCTTCCAGGTTTCTCCTAAATAACACGGAGGACAATAAACAGGTTGAATTCTTAGGTATCCGATCAATAAATTTAAAGAAAGAAAAGAGTAAAAACTATTAAATGAATTACAGTAATACCTCGAGATACGAGCGTCTCTACATACGAGTATTCCAAGATACGAGCAAGCCTTCGGGCAGATTTTTACTTCGATACGAGTAAATATTTGAGATACGAGCACTCGTACTGACACCGATGCGACGTACGTTCACTTCATGTGTGCGCTGACTTCTGTACGCGTCGCCCGCAAGTGATTTTTTCTCTATTTTGTGCATTATTCTTAATAATAGCGATGAGTTCTAAGAAAGTGAGTGGTAAGGATGGTAGTGAGAAGAAACGCATGATGACCACGGAAATGAAGCATGAAATTGTGAATAAATATGAGCGTGGTGCCCGCGTGAGTCATCTAGCACGCATGTATGATCGTGAATGTACTGCGATATGTACCATCCTAAAGCAGAAGGATGCTATAAAGAACGTAAATGCTCCTGCAAGAGCTCAGCAGTGGCGAAGAGGAGGAGGGTGAACCGGAGGAAAACATTTCTACAAGTGAAATTAAGGAAGTGATGGCTATGTGGCAGAAGGTTTCTGATTTCATTGATAAGAAACACCCTGATAAATCATCTACTGGTCGCACTTCTTGACAACATGTGCCTCAATCATTTATAAAGGGACACCTCTATAGGTATTTTGTTAAAAGGTCTGAGCCAAGTGAAAGTGAGGTTAGTCAGGTGAAAAAAGGTAAGAAAAGTAAAGAAAAGTAAAAAAAATAAAAATACACAAGCCAAGTTCAGTTACGTTAATTTACGTTTATGTAAACTTTTGCGTTTTTTTGTATCTTCTTGCGGTGCATTTGTAATCAATTACATTTGATTGACATATGAGTGTGATGATAAATGTTAAATCTATTAAAAACCATAAAAGCATATGCTAACTTATACTGAATAAAAAAGGGGTCATATAAAACGGCAGGGACCTCTGGTGTTGCTCAGGGGTTTGAGATAGAGCGCCAGGTCTTCCACACATGTGCGGGACTCTTCATAGTGCTGCACGTCCTCTGTAGCTGTCAGTAAGGTGACGGGAGGAGGTTTGGATACCTGCAGGAAAAGAAAAAAACAACAACATTGGTCTGTTTCCAAACAAAGTTCTCGTATACAAGGCCTTGTAAGCATTCTTCACATATCTGACCAGCATCTGATGACGCTGTGAACATTCCTCTTTTGCAGGACACGTTCACACCCACAACATGCGTCACGCTGAGCAACCAATTTCACAACATATGATTTATTGTCAAAAAAACAGAGAGAGGAACAACTGTTTTGACCATGAGGTTAGGTTGTCACGGCTATGAGGTTTGGCTGATTAATGGTCATATAAAAATATCATATACGGCATTTCTGAGTTCATACAGAAACTTCAGCTCTGAAAATTTAAAATGGTAGATTGAGTTTTAGTTACATATGATTAGAAATTAGCAGTTTATTGAGGCTAAAGTCAAAGTTAATATTAAGAATTGTACATTAAAGCATGAGCAATTTTTTTTTGTTTTTAACATTTGAAAATGGTAACGATTTTAAGGCTTAGTGCACAAATATTACACTGGGTATAACAAAAATAATACAACTTTAAATATTAATAAAATGAGGAAATATTTTAATATATTTCTTTTTCATCTAAATCGTGATGTCAAGCCTGATTTACATACTCATTGTTTTTGGGACTCATCCCAAATGAATATTACATTAACATATTAGTAATAGTAGTAATAATAATAATAATAACAACACAAACAAATATTTTACCACTATTTTTGATCATTTGCATGAATAAAGACCTTGTAAATTAAATTAATAAAGACCATTGTAAACAAATATTCCACAGGGTAGAATGACAAGAATTATTATTATAAATACTGAAAGTTTTTGGTGATTCACACTGCAATTTTTGGAACCCATCATATTAGTAGTATTAAAACATTATTATTTTCCGATAGCATTATTTTCTGTACTTTTTCATCATTTTTAACATTGCTGCTCATTAGCTCACAAACGCTCATTAGCTTTATGTGAAAATCTGTGACGAACCAAAATATCTGCAGCTACGTTGAATTTTTGTCTTTGCTTAAATTATTGGTGCCCAACGAATTGCGCAATGACTGCGATCAACTGAAATAATTGCAACTAAATAATCAGAGTGTGCAGAACAGATTAGTATTTTTTTTCTAGACAACACTTGGAATGACTGGCAGATGTTACTTCGACTTCCTGGTTCTTATTGACTGTGTGTGTGTGTGAGTGAAAAAACAGTGCATTTTACTGCCTCCTGTCATGCATTCTCATCCTTTATGTAACGTCTCATCAGGGCTGAAATCCAACCAGACCGGAACGACCACGAGTTGATCTTTAGAAACCAGACGCCCTGAGCTCCACCTCTCCATGCTGCACATAACACGTTCTGCTCATCCTCCTGGTTCAGAATTTAGTAAATGCACTAAGCACTGTGATAAACACGCTCCACCTAAAATACCCGCTGTACGCTACGTGCATTCAGTGCGGTCTTGTCCCCTTTTTGACCCTTTTCCTTATGCTGTGATTGTTATCATGGTAACTTAAAAAGGAGGGAAAAAATATTACAATATTTGAGAGACAAGGAACCACTGTAGTTTTACTTCCTCATCCTTGTTGTTCAACAGTTTAGACTGAGATGGGGGTGGGGGTGTGGGGCAATAACTTCAACCAGAGAAGGCAAACAACTAAAGTAAACATGCACTGGGCCGGCATGAAATTCAGGCAATTCGATAGGAATCTCCGCAATTGGGTGTGTGAAAGCAATAAGTTTCCCTGGCATATTTCGCTCATGTTCAGTTTTAGAGATTGCATGAGTATTGTAGTTGTGCATTAATGAGCTGCTGTATTTGTTGTTGTTCTGCAAACTTTTGAGGGTAAAAATGCAGTTATTTTAACGTGAATTTATGCAATCAATTTCGTGTGATGGTGAAAGACTCCACTCATGTGAATCGAAGCGCTTGCATTGGACATGTAGCTGTGCATGAAGATACGATCATATTTACCTTCGACTGGCGAAATCCAGTAATTTCGATAGAATTTTGGTGTAAGCAAAAAGTTTCCAATCGCAGATTTCGTTCATGTTCAATTCGGTCACTCAAACTAGCGAGTTGAAAGGCTTGCATGGGCATTGTAGACGTCACATTTACATTTACCGTTGTTTGCTGCACACGAGGACGAAAAGTTTCACCCGGCGGATTTCGCTCATCTTCAATTCGGAAACATGAATTTCGTTTCAACAGAAATCAACGCAATAGGAATTTTGCGTAATTATGAAAAGAGTTGGTCATGCAAATTCGCCGAGAGAAAACAGCATTGTTTGAAAGCGATTTCTATGTGAGCTGAGCTTCATAACTCGATACTCTACTGACAATGGACTTCCTGTTGTGAAATTGTGTCAATGCGACTGTGCATTTAGACTCACCTGGCCGCTGACGAGCTGTAACAGCGCAGTGTTGACAGGCAGCTGCTCGATGTCCGTGCTGATGGTGGTCTGATCGAATGGGCAGGCCTTGCGGTGCAGTTTGTTCAGGCACATTTTGCACACGGTGTGTCCGCAGCCCAAGCTGATGGGCTTGCGGTGGCTCTCCTCGAAGGTTTGCGTGCAGATGGGACACAATAGAAACTCGGTCCATTGTGGGGCTTGCACGGGCATTGTAGCAAAGCGCGGTCTGTGATGCACCGGTCCCCAATATCTTCACTTATTGCTGCATTTGTACCAATGTGCTTTTTGCGTAAAGCGATACGGCGGTAAGTCCTAGAGGTTCCACTGGAACCGATAAAGCTCTTCCGAAGATCACAGTTCTTAAATAGTTCCTGGCATTGTGGGGGCGTTCAGCACATAGTGTGAAAAACATAACCTGTGAGACAAAAAAACAACAATGACTTTACGATATAAAACTCATTCAGCTGTAGGTCAATTACACAATGTTAAATGTGTCTGGACCCATTATATTATTCAAAACATACATAAAAAATGCATTTCTAATATCAATTGAGACTTGTGTGAATCAACGCGGTTATGTTTCATGTTTTTTTAAATTAAATATTGCAGTATTTATTATAAATTATTTAACGGTACACAAATTTTAATCAAAAACACTTCCCGTCCCTCTTGCAGCAACATATATTTTCCACAGATGCGTTTACTGCCAAGAGTGTGGGACTACCCGTCACTCACATGAGATTGACCGATAGCAAACTACAACAATCCATCAATTCAGTCAATTCCTGACTGAAACAAAATCGAGTCAGGCCACAAATCTTTTCTTATTCCAGAAGCCGTTTCACTTGGATATACTTCAAAATGGCGAAGAAGACTATTGACTTCCGTTTCATGTCGACTTGAAATTAACGGTTGTTAATGAAAATAAATAAATACTCTTTCACGACTTCAAAACTAAAAAATATAAAAATAAAAAGTTGTCAAATTAGTTTGAGTTTGATACAGAATATAGCCCAAAAGGTTTAAAATGTGATGACAGTCTTTAACTAAACATGAAAATCCCAATAAATAACACTTGACAGCCCTGAGAAACATTATCCTGCTAACACAAAAATAACATTAAAAAAACTAACAAACTGAAAAAGTGTAAAAGTTAGTCAAATCTAACAATGATAAACAAAGGACATAACAGCAATAAATTCAGTTTTTTTTATTGTCACATTGAACTGTAATCTAATAATTTAAATTATTAAATCACAAATCTATAACAATTTAAATAAAATGGTTTCAAAAAAACACTTTTACAAAAACCATTGATCTGCAAACAATAACTAATGAATTACTTTAGATTTTTGATCAAATCCCAGGAAAACTTCATGATATTCAAAACTGTTTATTAAAATAAACTGCTTATCATACTTGGAAAAACAAGTTTGAAAACGGTTTAGTTAATAATCAAGAAAGATTACTTACAGCTACTTGAAGTCATAAAATCAATTCTTTTGTGGAAAAAAGAAAACAACAACATGATTACAATCACTAGAGCAAAAAACCAAGATTACAATCACTAGAACATAAAAACTTATTTTTATAAAGACGTTTCCTTTTCGCAGACATTGTCACTGACCCGAGTACAGTAGGTTTATTTTGAGATCAAAGAATACCCACCACACACGATCATTTGGCTGTCATTATATTTAAACCTTTTGGCTTCAGCCGACAACATCCAGCACTACAACATGAGCTCTATAAAACATTCACTCCCGGGAAGTCCAGAACAGCAGCAATAACCTGACTCGTCATTTATTACAGCTTAGTCTGCGAACCGTACCTTAGCGCTGCCCAATATAGCCATTATATAACCAAAACAACACCTCCAAAGCACAAAAGCGAGGGGATTTCAAATGACTAATAGTGAGTAAATATCAATATCTTCAACCACTCCAGCAGGACACATTACAAGGAAGCATTTTAGCTCAAATCAGGTTGTTGTACCCGTGCTGCGTGACTCATCTAACAAACATCAAAGCTGCGTGAACATGTTTTTAGGAGCAGGAAGGCAGGGTTTTTGACCTACAGGGAACAGAAACATGAGCCATAACAAAGATCACAGTTTCAATCACATGCATGGAAGTTGCACACTCATGCTTAGGTAAAGGAAAGCGGAAAATAAAAATCACAGGATATTGATTTATAGGATATTCTGAATGCTGGAAAAGATGTATAAATCAAGATTGAACCTATTCAGAACTCCACCAAATCGCAAGAATGACTTCAAGAACTACCAACTGATTTTTAGCAGAAGTCATCTGCAGTGTACGAACCAAATCCTTTTTTTATATATATATAAAAATAAATCAAATTATATACAGTGGTGTGATACAGTATTTGCCTGTTCCTGATTTCTTCTCTTTTGTGTGCATGTTTGTCAGACTTAAATGTTTCAGATCATCAGAAGAATTAAAAATGTATTAAAGATAATTATGTATTAAAAATAAACAAATTACAGTTTTAAATGAAGGTTATTAAGAGAAAACTAAATCCAAACCTACATGGCCCTGTGTGAAAGTGTTTGTCCCACCCGTTAAAACAATTGTAGTTTTTCACACCCGAGTTCAATTTCTCTAGCCACACCCAGACCTGATTACTGCCACACCTGTTCTCAATCAAGAAATCACTTAAATAGGACCTGCCTGACAAAGTGAAGTAGACCAGAAGATCTTCAAAAGCTAGGCATAATGCTGAGATTCAGACAAATGAGAAGAAAAGTAATTGAGATCTACCAGTGTGGAAAAGATTATAAAGCTATTTCTAAAGCTTTGGGACTCCAGCAAATCACAGTGAGAGCCAGTATATCCAAAAATGACGAAATATTAAACAGTGGTGAACCTTCCCAGGAGTTGCTGGCCGACCAAAATTACCCCAAGAGTGCAGCGACGACTCATCCAAGAGGTCACAAAAGACCCCACAACAGAACTGCAGGCCTCACTTATCTCAGGTAAGGTCAGTGTTCACGACTCCACCATCACAAAGTGACTGGGCAAAAAACGGCCAGCATGGCAAAAGTTCCAAGACAAAAACCAGTGCCGAGCAAAAAGAACATTAAGGCACGTCTCATTTTTGCCAGAAAAACATTTTGATGATCCCCAAGACTTTTGGGAAAACACCCTGTGGACTGACAACACAAAAGTTTAACTTTATGGAAGGTGTGTGTCCCACTACATCTGGCGTAAAAGTAATAGCGCATTTCAAAAAAAGACCGGTAAAATATGGTGGTGGTAGTGTGATGGTCTGGGGCTGTTTTGCTGCTTCGGACCCTGACATTTTTTTTAACTAAACGGAGCCATGAATTCTGCTGTCAATCAAAAAAAATCCTGAAGGAGAATGTCCAGCCATCTGTTCGTGACCTCAAGCTGAAGCAAACTTGAGTTCTGCAGCAGGACAACGATACAAAAAACACCAATGAGTCCAATTCTGAATGACTGAAGAACAACAAAAAGATTTTGGAGTGGCCTAGTCAAATTCCTGACCTGAATCCTATTGAGATGCCGTGGCATGACCTCCAATAATAACCTTCATTTTGAGTTATCTTCGAAACATTTAAGAGTGACAAACATGCAAAAAAAAAATTTTATTTAACACTGTATAAACACTATATATAAACAATAATTTGTAACTAATATTATAGTATCTATGTGTAACATACACACACATACATATATACACATACACACAACTTTGCATCGTCTTACCTAATGGGTGTGAGAATATGTAGCATTCAAATATGTGCTGCTATCTACAGCATCCACCCATGCATCTAAGGTACTTCCTCTTGTGGGAGCCATGAAAAGCACCGATTTACATGCCCAGACCCACTCATTTTCTTTCTGTCATAATTTCAGTTTTACCAGGATTTTCTATATATATATATACACATATAGAGGGTAAGAAAGGGAGAGAGGGGTTCACATTTCCTTCATTACCCACCAAACATAAGTATAGTTATGGGAAAGTCCTGGTACTACTGAAATTACGACAAAGAAAATGAGTGGGTCTGGGTATCTAAATCGGTGCTTTTCATGGCTGCCACAAGAGGAAGTACCTTAGTTGCATGGGTGACTGCTGTAGATAGCAGCACATATTTGAATGCTACATATTCTCACACCCATTTGGTAAGACAATGCATGGTTTTGTGTGTGTGTATGTATATAATATACACACACACACACACACACACACATGTAATAGAAAGCTCAGATTGAACTCTTGGTTTAATGTATTCAGTATTTCCCAGCATCTCCAAACAAGGAATTGATTCCAAAAATGTCATGTAATCATGACATTGAGACCTGTTCGTCAACTATGTGACTAATATAAGAGGTAAATGTATTTAATATGAATCAGAAAGGCAATTTACATGCCTGACATTCACGTATGTAACTCAAAAAGATAATATGTTCAGATTCCAATGCAGTCATGGAAAAAATTACCTCAGTTCAAAGCATGTTGAGACTGATCGCTTGTGATTTGTCTATTGGAAACCCCCTAAAGCAGGTTAAAAAAGATTTTAAGCATGACTTGATTATTGGGAGTGTGTATATAAAAAAAACTCGAAGTGATTTAACAATATTTAAAACCTACTTCCATCCTACACAGTAAAAAGAGACAATAAGCACGTGTGCATCGTCACATTCCTATCAGATTTAGCTGCCAAAGGAAACAAAATTAAATAGATAATTATCAAACGCACCTCCAAGAAACTCTTAATCAAACACTTCTGGAGAAAATCTGATTTCTATGTAATATTTTTGCATAACGTCGAACGCGTCGGGACAGGAAAGAAAGACAAAGCCCTCTGACTAGAGCAGGATAAAGCTGAAATAAAACAACACTCACCTAAAACCTCAAATACACAGAACCAAATTATACCTTTAAGTATATAATATATATAGCCTACTCGTTTATTTAGCCAAATACCATAATATAAAGAAGAAACATGACTTATTTAGAAGTTCAAATTATCAACTGTTATGCTAGTCAGCTAGCAGGTTAATCAATAGCCATTTCTAATAAAACGAAAATATAAAAATGGAATACCTACCTACAACCACCGTGTTTTCTACATATAAACGCTGCAAATCATTTAAGCGAATATAGAAGTGCATTTGAACAGTTTTAACCGACCTGAAATTTGAATATTAAACAGCTAGCCGGTATGCTAACAAAACAAAGCTTGTAGCGTTCGGCTAAACGTCATTTGTTCAGTTAAAACAAAAGTATCGTGAATCCTTTGATGCTTACGCCCATATTTTGTTGATTGAATCATTTTAAACCCATACAAACTAAACACCGACCAATAATAAAACACATTATTAGTTTTTACTTTATAACGTGCTCGTGAGCGTTAGCATTTCTGCTACGCCGGTTGATGCATCTTAGGTAACGCTTACAACGCTCGTTCTAGTAGTTTCAGGCGAATCAGTCGAAATACACTTATATTAAACGATATTCACTGCAGAAATATTTATTTAAGCGTTTAAATATGACTCAAGCTATACTGCGACATTCCTAAGCAATACTCTTCATATTGTTTTAGCCTCTATACACGGCATGTACAAAAAAACAGAACCTAAAAAGACAATAGACCTACATGGTAGAAGCAGTAGATCATATACTCACAATATTTGGTTCAGCTCAATCTTCACAGAAGAAGGGCGAGTTCCGCCTGCTGCTGTAATGAAAGTTTCTTTTAACTGTCTGTCTGTCTGAGTCTGAGATCAAGTGAGAGGAGTCCAGGATTGCGCAACCGGAGATCATCCACAGATCAAGATCAAGATCCTGCATGGAGTTAAGAGCCTCAAAACATACCTAGATAGCATTGGTAATTTCTAAAATCATGATAAAACCCCGGCTTTCTAGGTTTTAAAACACAGCTCATCCTCACAAATTAGCCTTTTATATGTTAATTCAAGAGGTTGTGTCTACAGTCATAGCAAATGGTTCTTTTGCATGTAAAAGTCCCCACATGTTGCCATCACGTTCTCACACGGTTGCCAAGGTCTCCAAATGGTGTTTAGTATTTTGGTAAGCAGTTGCTAGGGTGTTCTGGATGTAGAAACCATCTTGTAACTTACAAATACTAGTCATTTTGTGTCAGACTATGTACATTTATGATTTTGTTTTTGGGCAGGTGTGTTTGCCAAACATTTACCTTCTAATCAGTTGACAGGAGTTTCTCCTGATCCTTCAGGATGTGAACAAGGTTGTGATGATCAGAGATTAAAGTCACAAAATGAAGTTATATAAAAGAACACGTAATTTAATTAAGAGACAGATCCATGTACATAAATTCATTTAAAAAGAACATTTAAAACACAAAAAAGGACAACAACAACAGAAACACTCAAGCAGCAATTCTCCGTTTAAAATTGTCCATGACGACTAAGTAAATCAGCGGAGTCAAGTAATGCCAAAAACAAGAGGTTTGGAATTTGAAAGTTTAAAAGTAGTAAAGGGAAAATGAAACAATACTGCCTTAAGTGAGTCACTTCATACATGGCACTTAAGTCAGTTGCTGTATGTGACGCATAAGGAGTCATCAAGTAAATGTAAAAAAACAAAACAAGCTTTCACATGAAATAATAAAAATAAAAACTTTATGGCCCATTAGGGTTAAACAACACAAGACTAAAGTCACAGAAATAAAACACTTAAAAGTATTTAATAAAAGTTTAAAGTCTGTACACTTAAAAATAAAATCATGTTATACTATATAAACAAACAAATGGAAGACACATTTTTGAGGACTGCATTAAAACATTCATTGAATCCCTTTGACACAGAAACAACCCAGAGATAATTTTGTAAATGGTGCATTTCAGAATAGCTTTGGCAGCTGCCGTAACCTACTCAGATCCAGGAAATTTCCCACAGACCCCTGAGGCTCCGTGACTTCCTGCATCCTCTGGTTTTCAGTTAGCGAGGATCTACGTTGAGGCAGAACATTCTTAGCGTCATTCTCCTTCTCTGGGTTTGTCCCACCACGCATAAGCAGCTGCATTTTGGGCCGCAAGTCTCTAATTAACTGCTCTTGAGAGTCAACAGGAGTCATACAGAGATTGGTCACTGCCTTGTTTGTAATGTTTTTGAGAACCGCTGCACTTTGTTCTTCGCAGTCATGCCTAACACTCACATTCTTGGAAGTTTCATGCTGTACAGAGCAACCAAGAGCGGAGTCCTCTTGCTCTTCCTCACTACTGTTTTCTCCTTCCATCAGTCCATATTTCTTCATGTACTTACAGGTAGCTAGAGACATATTGCTGGAGGACAGTATACTGAGTCCAACGCTGCTCTTTTCAGCAGCAGGTCTTCTCAGAAGAATTACGCTGGGGTCTGGATGTGGGCTGGAGGACTGACTGCCTAACGAGAGTCTTGACAGTTGCGAGTCGCTTAGGTACTTCAGTGCAATAGCGTTGGCCTCCAGGCTGAGGTCTACACTGCCGCTTGGTCCCCAAATGCTGCTACCCACTGGTTCGGAAAGAGCTAGTCTTGGAATCACCGCAGCAGGGTTTATGCAAGCGAGGGTACTGAAGAGAAAAACCCGTATTAGACCATTTTTAATAATGCTTTGATGAAACAATCAGATTACATCTTTACCTGGCACTTTCCACAGTTTCACGTGTCATTTTTGCTTGGGAAGAATCCAAATCCACATTCACCCCAAACTGTTGGAGTTGTCTCAACGTTGCACTTAAGACACGGTCCTGATCTGGTGGACTGGGTCTGTGCTTTACTCTTTGAGTTTGGGGTATGGATGTTGTCAGTGATTTCCTTGATTCTGGACCTACAGGGGACACACTTTGTCTGTTTGAGACACTCTGTTGGTCTTGCTCTACCTTTTCACCCACAACCATTGAGTCTTGCAGACGATCACGCACCTGACCCTGGAGAAATTGCAATCAAAGTTGGTATGAACATTAATATTGTGTCAATTTGAAATTAAATAGGTGAAAACTGCAACTAAAGCATAAAAATTGGGTCATACCAGCAGTTCTTGGTAAAATCTTGGGTGATCCATTTCTCCATTTTCTGAAAAATCTTTGCTCTGTGACTGTGACGGATAATACATGCTAGCACTCTCTCCCAACACGGGACTCTGAAACGAATGGGCTCCAAAACCAGACGACATGCTGCATAAGACAAATAAACTGACAATAACTATCAAACATTGTAGAAGGCCATTATATTTTGCAGGCAAACCAAACATAAAAGACTTAAAGAGGTTAACAATTGCTAAAAATGGTTTAGTAAAACACAGGGCTCATTACTTGTGTTGTGGAGATGTTAGATGTAGAGGAGATCCTGGACTCTGCGCTTGGGAGTGATGAACTGCATTTTCAGATCCGAGTCTGGAAGCGACTGTACTATCATTTTGACTTTCAGACTTTGGCTCCATCTCGGTTTGCCAATCCAGACTTGAGGCCTCATGTGTGGGGGCCTCTTGGGGAGTGGTCCAAAACAAACTTGCCCCTAAATAACAAAACGACAGACAAGAACTTAATAACATTGAAAGGAACTGATCATAAATACAACAACCTTCTGTCATAGTACCTGTTCCTACAGCAACACTGACACTTGTTCGTTTAGGTGGAGATGTTGGTATCTGATTGGCTCTTTCTTGCCGAGCATCGTGTTCGCCAGATGATACTGGAGTCGTTTTGCTCTGAGACTCGAGGAGTTTTTGAATCTGTTGATGAGATTCTGTTAACAACCAGCAATAACAGGTCAATGCAAAACTAACTGAATGAATACAAACCTGGAGTTGAAGTAGGTTCAACTGACGCTCTTGATTCATGAGCATCCTGTACGCATCAGCAGGAAGAAGACCCACAGGGTTGTCCTGGACTTGGCAGCACTGGGCTTGACAGGAAGAGACTTGCTCAACAGAACCTTTGTTGGGGTTAACTGTGGGGACACACGGACTGGGTGAAGAGTAGTGAACTGGAACAGCAGGATGGCAAACAGGACTTTTAGTTGGAGATATGCGACAACCCAAAGATTGACGAGAAGGCGAGAGGCAGTGATCCCCAGGTGACACGCTCTCAGCTCTGCAATGAAAACCACAAGGATTGTGCGCAACGGTGGGATATACTGGTGGCCCTTGCCAGTTGTTTTGATACATGGGAACATGGGTGGGTTGGTTGGTGCAGCAGCTGCAAGGGTTGGCGGCTGGGGTGCTATGGAAGAGCTTGTGTTGGGATGGATGGGGGATGGGGGTCTGACTAGACATTACTGAACACTTTTTGGCACTACTGTGACCCAGTGTTGGAGATCTGGAATAAATTGGTTGGGGTTTGGTTGGAAAACCTTGCAAAGAATGGTGCCTTTGTTGATGAAAAGAGCCATTGGGAGAAGCAGCATTCTTTGTCGAAGATGATGAGGAAGATGATGATGACGAGCCATCTCTTGATCTTCTTACTGAGGGCAGTGATTTTCTACTCGCATTGGGTTGTGGCGTTTGTTGTCCTAGACTAGGATGTAGTTTGTTTTTTGGCTGACAGAGGACGGGAGTTAGTGGTCTTCGGATTGGAGGTGGTCCAGGGACGCTACTCTGTTCTGGAGGTCTCAACACTGAGAGGCCCTGGTGGGCAGGACTAATGCTTCTCCGCTGAACATTTGATAGGGTATGAGGAACAGGAGTTGAGTCTTGTGTATTAACAAGACTTGCATCCAAAAAGCTGCCATCTAATATCATAGAGAGTTCTGGAACTGAAGGATGAACACGCCTAGTCTGAAGAAAGAGAGAGAAGAAGAAAAACAAGTATTTAGTATTTAGTTGAACTAATATTGAGTTAGTGGGAATCCATCCTGAATAGAGGAGCATATCGGGGTGCAAGGCCACAAGTTAACAAACCTGCTGACTGACAGGATGAGGGTTAGGAGATGGCCGTGGAGAAAGGTCTTCATCTTCTACACCCGAGTCATGATCACTGATAGACAATTTATTCTGAGGAGCAGCTGAAGATGCTGCAAGAGTCATCCTAAGACAAGACAAAGCAGATATAGTGTTACATTTCTTTTTGCTTTGTGAAAATTTAATTCTGTCTGATACATTAAACATTAAAGTTATAATTGAGAGAAATAAAAAGACTGTACCCTGTTAACACAGCCTGAGAGAGCACTTGCTCAAACAACACAGTTTCCTGATTTTGGTTTTCAGCACTAAGCTCAAATTGCAGAGGCCGTCCTTCTGAAGGCTCTACATTCTGTATTGGTAAATACATAGTATGATTAAAACCTTTTAATAAAGCAACCCTAAAAGAAACAATTATTACAATACAAAAACCAAAGAGCAATTAGAAATACAATTGCTCAAGAAATGTTGATTTATTTCATATCAGATTACACAATCGGTACAGGATGCAAGAAAAGGGGAGAAATTTTTCATATAGACCTTGGCATTTTCAGATTAAACTTGTCAAGTACAAAGGCCATTGACAGACTGACCTTGTAAAGTGTGAAGGACTCTGTGCTGGTGAGCAGCTGAAAGCTCATTTGCTGCTGCCCGACACATGGCTTACACTGATAGAACTCCGGATCCCGGTGAGTCAAAGAATACAGGACCACCAGGAAAGCACCTCCTTCTGACATCACTCTGGAAAGACATCAGATGTAGACATGACACAGATTTTTATAATATTTCACAAAGGTTCTAGCAAAATTCTATAAGATATCTCATCTACTTTAACACCAACATGCTGAAATAAGTTAAAGACCCCTGTGTTTTTTAATGTTGTTTATATGTCTATGTAGTGTTTTTAATATGCTTTAAGACAAACCATTTAGATGCAAATTTAGAAGTAAAAATATAACATCATTGCTCATTATTTTCACCTTAAAGCTGCAGTGAACCAAATACAGTCTCAAAAATGCGGTTTGAAATTGCCTGTTTTTCTTACGTCACAAACTACCTTGTAACCAATCGCATTAATGTGCTGGCGGGCTTTAGCATATCTTTAACTATGACCCCTCTGAAGTAGTAAAGTCTCAAGAGAAGCAAGGTTATCCTGGTATATTATTCTGTGGATATGAAAAATGTAGTACATTTAGCAACAGTAATCAGATTACTTTCCCAAGTAGTAAAGTAACACCTTACTTTTTTTTTTTTTTTTCTTACAACAAAATATCCAAGTTACTTTTTAAAACAAGTAATGCAAGTTACTTTGTTTTCTCATTTATTGAGTGACAGCTTTCCTGTTCCCATGTTGAGAGAATGTTCCGTTTGTGCAAAAATACAACCTTTTTGTTATGTATAAAGATAAATAAATAACCCAAACAAGCCCAGCCCAAATAAGTAACAATTAGCAATATTGTAATGCATTACTTTTCAAAGTAACTTTCTCCAACACTGTTTAGCAATACAATACAGTGGGTGAATTATGTTTATTGTTATGTTATGATGATATATGATGCTATATCCCTTTCTCCACTGACGTTCTATGATGTTGAAACACTACGATAGTGTTTCTAAGAAACTCGAATTTTAGATGCGAACGGGTACATAGTTTATGTAACATTAGTGACACATTATTAGCTGTTACGTGTCCAACATTGTAAAGAGTGATACCTCTGTGCAGCTTTTACTACAGTATCTTTAGTTGAACTGGATCTCTGAGCTTGAGTGAGTGATTGAAGGTGGAGTCAATTTGCATATTCATGAATCCACGTAATCCAAACTAAATGAAGTTACATATTTTAAGGTATGAAGAAATTTTCCATCACAGGAAAAAGCATTTAAAATATAGAATTTCGGTGATCAAAGATGAGTTTTAAGGATAAAATTGTTGACTACAAGGGGAATTTCAGCAATACTATTAAAACAATGCTTTCATAAACAACAGATCTACAAATACATAAAAAAAAACATGAAGCTGCATTCAGAACGCATTTCATTTCTGTAATATGGTCAGCTCTAAGTGGGCTGTAATTTCTTATTTAATATTTTAATTTTACAAAATCAGAAAAATAATTTCAGTTACAGAAAAAGTTATTAATTAGAATAACACACACATACAGTAATACCTCGGTTTACGAGTTTAATTCGCTCCAAGAGCTCGTAACTCAATTCTTGTACACAAAAATAATTTTCCCCATAAGAATGCACTAAAACAAAAATCACTTGATTCGTTCCACACGACCATAAATACCCATTTTAATTTTTGTTTTTTGTTTTACCCTATTAATTACATTTAAAATTATAACCATTAAGATCTCGTAAACACTAATTAATAATTGATAAACTCAAAAAATACACAGACAATTGACTAACACGCACTTTATCTTCGAGTAGCGTCGCTGCTGGCGTGAAGGAGACGAGAGGGTGTTACTGCTTAGAGGGAGAATTTCGTACTGTCTTTCTTACTCCTCTTGAGGTCATTGTCTGTATGCTGTACTGTAGGTATATATTTCACTACGTAAACAATAATGATCACAATTAATGTTAACAACACGAGGTAAATCCCTTATAAAAGTATCACTGTAGTGAATGATGCAGCCAAACCGAGCGACGCTGAGAGAATGAATGAGTTCAGGGGTGATTCAGGGCTAACGTTTGGATATTTCCAGTAAAAAAAAAACAAATAAAAAAAAAAGTGCGAAGATGCTGAGCAATAGGACTTTTCCACAAAAAAATGCGCATGGGCGAGGGAAATTTTTTCGCACTCTGATACAATGCTCGTAGACCAACTTGCTCGTATACAAAGTCACTCGTAAACCGAGGTATTACTGTACTTAAGTTTTAATTTCATGTTTGAGCCCTTCTTAGAGCCAACTGACTGGTTGGCAAAAGAGCAGATGGATGAAACACTCACTTGTCTTGGAGGGCGGAACTGTGCAGGTACCTCAGACACCACGCCCACACCAGGGGATTGTGGATGTGTGTAATGCCACTCAACCATCTGCCGCAGGAGAACAACTGTTACACACCTACTCTGAACACACCTACTCTGGACTCCAAGCATATAATTAATAGGGCTGACTCATAATACATGCCAAGTGGCAGAATAAACTAGTAAGAAAATCACTATTTCTACACAATTCAAGTACTTACATTCCTACTAAAGGGAGAGTGTAAGCCTTTGGATCAGACTCAAGTATGAGCAGAAGTTTCCTGGTCTGATCCATAGTTAGAAACCTGAGACAGAAAGTCACATTTTAAAACACAAAAAGAGGAGAATACATGCTCATATAAGACAAGAGAAGTGCTTCCTTACCCACGTTTCCTGCTGTTTTGGGTCACACCTGCTGGGCTGCTGAGGTTCCTGGCCAGTGCGGTAGGGATGACGGGTACTGCCCGGACCGGGACGGCATCTAGTGTGCAGGCCGGAGTGACAGCCGCCCCGGACAGGGCAAACGTGAGTCGGTCCATTTTCTCAGAGCAGCTGAGACGAACTCGCAGGGTGAGGAGTTTGGACAACTCCAGCATCTCTTTACTGCAGCAGAAATGTTGAAGCATCTAGAGAGACGTGGAAGTGGGCTATTTAATCGTACTCTACATAGTTTAAAATAAGATGAACAACAAACATGCTGGAATGAAAAACAAAAAGGTTGGTTTTATTTTAAGTTAAAGGATGAAAACCACACTATCAATGGCGAAATGAATCCGCAGCAGTCAGGTAGTACAGGTCAGATCTCTAAGTTGTTTACACATTATTATTGTAATGTTACGTGCTATGAGGTCATGTAATGATGTCTCATCTTGTGACTCTTTGCAGAATCTGCTGTGTGCATTCATGTGTTTTGTAGGAGACGTGGCTTTGGAGATCCTCTGAAGACAGGGTGGGATCTCGTGCTTTCAAAGCTATCTTGCTAATTCTAGTCGCTCCGAAATTGCCTACCCTACCTTTAAATGTGGCCATCAGGTCACAATCCTGAACTGGTCCGTATGTGCAAAATAACTAACAAAGTTGACGTGCAGCAAGGAATTTAAACCTTTTACACAACATTTACAGATCGAGAGGCTTTGTGAGTGGCTGCCGTTACGATATGTCCAGTAAAAATGTGCATGAAGAAGCTGAGCGTTAGGACTTTTCCACACAAAAAAAATGCGCATGAGCGAGGGAAAAATTCTCGCACTCCGATACAATGCTCGTACGCCGATTTGCTCGTATACAAAGTCACTCGTAAACTGAGGTATTACTGTATTTGTTATTTGTAATATGCAAGTCAGACTTTTCAGCAGCACCAATCTTCAGTGTCAGTGATCCTCTAGAAATCATTCAGATATATCCGGATTTGCTGCTCAAGAATCATTTCTTATCTATGTTGATATTTGACACATTTTGAAAAATAGAACCTTTGAAAGAGCATTGATTTGATTTTTTTTTTGTAACGATACAAGTCTTTTACTGCCGTTAATTCAATGTATTATAGACATGATAAACTTTTGAACTGAAGTTAATATTAAAAGTAGTCTTATATTAACAACACATCCAGGTTAAATTAAGAACATACAAGACCACAGCAGATGGAAGCAGTGCAACACACTTATTATAATTACCCGTCTCAAAGGAACACTGTCACAATCAGGGCAGCTGGTACTGACAGGTTACAGGGTGAAGTTGACTACTATTATGCCTTAAGTTGCTATGGCAACAAGAAGAAAGCACCCCAGCCGTTAGATCCTAAACATGCTATCAGCAATTCTCAGATCAGTTACCTTAAACGAGATGTTCAAATCCTCCCCCGAATGCACCGTGCTGCCAGTGGCATGCTGGGCTTCAAATACACATGGCACAAGGACGTCTCCTGGGAGTAGGGCAGTTGGTGCTTTCCTAGGACATCCCGTCTGCACTCTTCCCGGATCAAAACGATCCAGGGTTATCGTCACGCCTTCTTCATCTAGGAAAATAAGGTCTGGTCACTAAAACGCATTTAAATATGAAACAATCATTGTGGGATGTCCTAAAACAGGCATCCATGGGAAATACACAATACTAACCGCTGTCTACTGCCAGCGTCCCAAGGAGGAAACAGAAAAACTGAGGCTTGTTGGTCTGTCTAGCATGGCGGTGAGCCAAACGTAATGCTTTTTCCACAAGTAACAGTCTTGGATTCCTGAAACACCAACATGAGAATGTAGAAATCGTAAACTGATTCCAACTGTTTTTCAAAAATCTTAGATCAGGTAACCTATTAAAAGTCATTTTTGGTAATTGCAAAAGAAATAATCAATAAGATGAATAAATAAACTTAAGTTCAGTAAGTTCTAATTTAAGCTAAAAGTTGAAGTACTAAAATTATCAAAACTAAGTATAAAATAAAAACAAATTAAAGTTAAATGGGAATAGTAAGGTTATACAGAAAGGTTCCATCAGTTAACATTAATCCATTAACTGAGCAATTCATCTGTTATGGTATTTATTAATCTGTTGTAAAAATACAACTGTTTGTTGTTAGTTTAAGTCTGATCACATCCATTAAATAATATTAACAGACACAACTTTTGATTTTTATAATGTAGTGGTGGTATAAAATGAAAATATTCATCCATAAACTGACATGACAAATATGAAAGACAGAAAGACTCACCTGTAATAAGAGAAATGCAGACTGACAACATCACCAGTAGGAGATGGATCCCAGAGAGACACTTTAGAGGTTGGGAATGTCAGTGGCGTGAGGATATTGTCGGATGACCTTAAAACCGTGCAAAATCATTACTCTTATTGAACAACAACACACTGTTAAGGTGATAGATTGAGTGCAATTCACGAGAAAGCCATAGTTAGTAGTTACCTGAGGTTTTCTGATCTAACACTTTCCACGATGTGGGCTGGCAACCCTTTAAAATCCACTTGTACGCGATTCATCCTGTGGAAAACATGCTTCTTTAATACACTGAAGCTGAATTATATCTGATCATGCATGATTTTGCATGAATGTATTAGATACTCATATCATGTTTTGATATCTTTGGAAAGTTGGATGACTTAGCTTACATGCTAACAAGGCAATACTAATGAAGCGTTTTAAGAAAACCTATAACACATCGATTTAAATGCGTTTAAACTGATGCAGGATATTTAATACCGTACCTGTGGGCTGTTTAATAGCTTTTCTCATGCCTTCGTCGTGTTTTAATCGCAACGGTACAAATCCAGCTGGGCGTGAGCGTGAATATGGACCACAAATGTGTTGAAACTGTCCTTCCAGCCTTTCGAGCGGTATTAACCCCGCCAAGACGCGTGTAATCACCCTTCAGTTAATAATTGAACTCGTTTAACGTGTCATAAAACGAAGAAATGCCAGTTGTTGTCAATAAACAACGAAATACAAGACGAACGCATTCAACAAACGCAACAACTCGAAAATAAATTGTGGCGCTGTTTCTAGGTTCCAATGGCGGGGCGCTGCAACGGCGCGCCTGAGCCAATAGGAATCCAGTTGTGAGAGACGCTCGACCAATCAGAAGAGAGTTACCGGATCCCTTGCTGGCGGAATGTTTTTGAATGGATAGAGAGTGTGAGAATATCAGCGTACTATTTTACACGTGAATCCAGACTTTGAGGCTGTTTATGCTTAACATAAGGATGTTGTAGGATATATGAAGTTATATAATGGTATAATAATAGTGTCTTTGTGAACCCTAGCTGCTTTTAATATCTTTGATAACATTTTATTCTGATTTCATAGGTCAACATAAACAGGTCTGACACGTGAAGTATAATAATAAAATGTATAATAAAATATTTTAAAAAAAGAGGCACATTTTCTGAAGAATTCGCAGCTACTTAAATTAATATTTGCATCGCTTTAGTTTTAGTTGGAAAGAAAAATGTATTTAGTCCATTGACAGGTTTTAAAATGAAGCTTACCAAATTACTACATTCTCATTTTTTGATTACAGGTCAATTTTATTTACCCAAACGTAAATTAGATAAATTCTTTTAAAATTTGTTTCAAGTTTTGTGGCACTTTAAACATTTTATTTACATCTTTAATGCAACTATTGCCATCCTAGCCACCTGTCTCGTCATCAAGCACCTTGTTAGTCTTATCAGATGTGTCCTATCCCCTATCATCCTCTTTGTATATCTTCCCAGTGTTTTCCCTCAGTCATTGTCTATTGCCATCAGTGTTACATCAAGTGATTATGTCACGTCACGGTACAAGTCGTGAGGTCCCTGAATGTGCTCCCGAGAGACAGGTCCCTGAATGCGCTCCAGACAAACAGGTCCCTGAATGCGCTCCAGACAGGTCCTCGAATGTGCTCCCGAGAGACAGGTCCCTGAATGCGCTCCAGACAAAAAGGTCCCTGAATGCGCTCCAGACAGGTCCTCGAATGTGCTCCCGAGAGACAGGTCCCTGAATGCGCTCCAGACAAAAAGGTCCCTGAATGCGCTCCAGACAGGTCCTCGAATGTGCTCCCGAGAGACAGGTCCCTGAATGCGCTCCAGACAAACAGGTCCCTGAATGCGCTCCAGACAGGTCCTCGAATGTGCTCCCGAGAGACAGGTCCTCGAATGTGCTCCAGAGAGACAGGTCCCTGAATGCGCTCTAGACAGACAGGTCCTCGAATGTGCTCCAGACAGACAGGACCTCGAATGCACTCCAGAGAGACAGGTCCCTGAATGCACTCCAGAGAGACAGGTCCCTGAATGCACTCCAGAGAGACAGGTCCCTGAATGTGCTCCAGACAAACAGGTCCTCGAATGTGCTCCCGAGAGACAGGTCCCCGAATGTGCTCCAGACAGACAGGTCCCTGAATGCACTCCAGACAGACAGGTCCCTGAATGCACTCCAGAGAGACAGGTCCCTGAATGTGCTCCAGACAAACAGGTCCTCGAATGTGCTCCCGAGAGACAGGTCCCTGAATGCACTCCAGAGAGACAGGTCCCTGAATGCACTCCAGACAGACAGGTCCCTGAATGCATTCCAGAGAGACAGGTCCCTGAATGCACTCCAGACAGACAGGTCCCTGAATGCACTCCAGAGAGACAGGTCCCTGAATGTACTCCAGAGAGACAGGTCCCTGAATGTGCTCCAGACAAACAGGTCCTCGAATGTGCTCCCGAGAGACAGGTCCCCGAATGTGCTCCCGAGAGACAGGTCCCCGAATGTGATCCAGACAGACAGGTCCCTGAATACACTCCAGACAGACAGGTCCCTGAATGCACTCCAGAGAGACAGGTCCCTGAATGTGCTCCAGACAAACAGGTCCTCGAATGTGCTCCCGAGAGACAGGTCCCTGAATACACTCCAGAGAGACAGGTCCCTGAATGCACTCCAGACAGACAGATCCCTGAATGCACTCCAGAGAGACAGGTCCCTGAATGTGCTCCAGACAGACAGGTCCCTGAATGTGCTACTATGAGACCACTTATCCCACCTGCTCCAGCGATGCCTCTTCACAAGCTCACTCCAGGACTCTCCATAGTACCCGAGCCAGCTCCTGGAACTCCTTGTTACACCCATGGTTTTGCTCCTTTTGGACTGTCTTGTCACCTCTCCATCCCTCCATGGTGCGAGGCCTTGCCTTTTGTTAGAGGGCGTACTGCCAGAGAACTGTCCCATCTGTCGTCATCATGTGCTCTCCTATTGTCATCCTAGCCACCTGTCTCGTCATCAAGCACCTTGTTAGTCTTGTCAGATGTGTCCTGTCCCCTTTCATCCTCTTTGTGTCATGATGAATCACTGGAAGCAAATGCAGGTGAAAAGTGTTTATTGAAATAATGGAAAATAGAGTCACTGAGAGACGGGTCACGGATGGTGCAGGAACTGAGATGATCCGGTGCGATGGTGAAGTGACGAGTGCGGGTGAAGACAATCCAGATGGTGAACCCATAAAGACAGAAACAGAAACTGAGGCAAGACTGGAACACTGAACAGGAGGGACACACACCATGGAGACGTCAACAACGATCTGACAATGGAGATGAGAAGTGAGTGAGTATATGTAGGTGAGTGAATGAGCTGCAGCAGGTGTGGTGATGGGTGACAGCTGCCGACGCTGATTATCCAAGTGGCTTGGAGCACGCCTACTGACACACACACAACATCACAACAGTTACAAGAGACAAGCAGGAAACAATGTATTCATAAACCGTGACACTTTGTATATCTTCCCAGTGTTTCCCTCAGTCATTGTCTATTGCCATCAGTGTTACATCGAGTGATTATGTCACGTCATGGTACAAGTCGTGTGGACTCAGGGATGCAGGTGAAAGGTTTATTATTAAATAAAACAAAACACAAAAAAAACTGCCCAGAGGGGGAAAACCATAACTAAACAGATGACTAACTAAACAGACTCAATCCGATGAGACATGGCATGGAGAGAATAACAAACGACAGGCAACCACAGAGAAAAGACATAACCCAGGAATGACAACGACGCGACACCGAACAACAAACACAAAGGGATTAAATAGACACAGGAGGAAGGATAACGAGCAGAAACAAGTGGGAACAATCAATGATTACAAGGGAACAAGACGGGCGGGGTTACATCATGACAAGACACGAACACAGAGTCAATGCGGATGGTTATTGCCACGTGTTCACATGAAACTTGACGAGACAGCGCGCGGTTAGTAAACACACCAACTTCGCACGGCACGAACTACATAAAAGCACACAGACAAGAAAGCGACAAAGACACGACAAAGGTGCAGTAGCAGAGCTCTGTCAACCAAAACACTAGAAACCCAAACAGAAGTGACAGAACCCTGACAGATTATCCTTGTATTCTGAGTTTTGCCAAATAAAGGACACTTTCATTTAATCTTTTTTATTTTCGTGCTTATCGATACACTGTAACCGTATTATTATTATTGGTAATGGTATCATTATTATTTGTAACAGCAGTATCAGTACTGGCTGTAATGTATTACTAAGTAATTAATTGTAATTGAATTACTTTTCCCTTGAAAATGTAAAGTATTTAAAGTATTTGATTATAATTACTTCGGATGCAATTACATTAACAACGGTATAGAACAAGTCAATGTAAAACAATAGTGGCTTTAACAGCCAAATTGAATGTGTCTAATGAAAGTATGTTCTTATTGTAACCTTTTCTCTTTAAATACTTTGATCAGTTAAAAAATAATTGATGCAACTGTATATGATTTATTTGAGAGGCTTGTTTCATGTGCAGTTCAAGAGTTTTAAGAGCAGCTTCATGTCTATCCTTGTATTGTTGAACTGGTCGCAATTTATTTGGTATTTGGAAAGTTATTAGTAATAAATAATGAGATAATTTATTAAACTTTAGAATAGTATTAGAATAATTTACACTGTTGAAGATGTAATTAGTAACTAGTTCATAAATCCCTTCTTTAGGGCCCAACACTGACATTATTGTTAGTATTACTATGATTATTATGGGATGAGTGTCTGCCCCCCCTCATTCCCTCACCCGCTGTTTCCGCAGCAACAGGGAAAAGATGGCAGCCCTCGCGACCCTCACTCAGGTAATACCTGCTAAAAACACCCGTTACAAGGTAATAGTGAGGAAAAACATCAGTATGCAGAAATAAATCTAAGGATTAGACACGAATCGATCTCATTAATTGCGCTAGCGGGTCGTTTTGTCGACATTTTTAGTGAAAATGTCACGGGCCTCGTTAGTCGGGCTCAGATTGCTAACCGATTAGCTCGCTTTATATCGCATGTCTGTGATAAAATACTATAAGAACTGTGTCGTTTTCAATGAAATCTGCGATAAACATTCAGTAGCAAGAGCATATAACGATAACGGCTATTTATATGAATGAGAAATATAATAAACACAGTTGAACTAATGTAACTAGCTAGCCGCAATATATCAGAACATCATGAACACTTAAAGACTGTCAAGACGCTTTATTTATAAAGTCTGAGTTTCAGAATATGTTTATAGTGCAATAATAAAAGCTGCTAAATTATACTGAACGACATTGCAATATAGATATGAACTCTCATGTATGATAATGGCTGTTGAACCGCTAGTTTAGTTTAGCGGTGATGGGAATTAGTGAGCATCAGTAATCTCACTGTACCTACTTATGAATTGAAATCGATTCATAATATAGTATTTATATAATGTTATATGCACAAGACATTTTAGAAAATATACATATAATGAATTACATATTCCTACATTACATTATCAATTTTATTTTAATGTTATCTAAGTGCTATTATTGTTTATTATTAGTATTTTGAACTAGTTTTTACGTTTTCATTTCATGTAACGTTTACATATGTTTATGTGCTTTTTTCATTCATTCATATATATATATATGAATATATATATATATATATGAATGAATATATATATATTATATATATATACATTTTATATATATATATATATATATATATATATATATATAATGAATATGTGTGTATATCAGAGATATTTGCCATATGCCATAATTGAATTTATTTAATAATCAAGTTTCTCTTTCTCTAAGCTGTCAACCGGGAACCCTGTATATGAGAACTTTTACAGACAGGTAAGGCTATAATTCTAATTTTGCAGAATGTATCACAGTGATCTGTTTTTAATACATCCATCTTTTTTCAATAAAAAAACCTGTTTCGTCCTCTATAATGTGTGTTTTTTTTAAGGTTGACCCAGGGAACACCGGGAGGGTTGGACCTACTGAGGCTGCTTTGTTCTTGAAGAAATCAGGCCTGCCAGACATCACATTAGGAAAGGTTGGTGTTTGGTTAAATTAATGCATGCATAACATGTTCTGAAATTATTCTTAAGAAATTCATAATCACCTGTTGTCTCTTCTCAGATCTGGGATTTAGCTGATCCAGATGGCAAAGGTTTCTTGGATAAACAGGTAAAAGTATCATAGCTTATAAGAGCATCAGTCAGGATCAGAAACATAATGCTAACTTGATCCTGTTGTGGTTTATAAGGGATTTTACGTTGCTCTGCGACTTGTGGCCTGCGCGCAGAGTGGGCACGAAATCAGCCTTTCCAGTTTAAACCTCCCCGTTCCCCCTCCAAAATTCGTAAGTCTCAGGATTTAAGGTTGAAATCATTGTATATCATGCAGTATGAGCTCACAGATTTTCTAATTTCTGTTCTAGAAGGACCACAGCAGCCCGTCACTGAGTTCTGTGACATCAACCAATGAGAGCCACTGGGCTGTGCGGGTAAGTTATTTTGATTGGTTGTTGGTTATTGAACTGCAAATTACTAAAGCATTTCTTCCTGTTTTTTTTTTTCAGCCTGAAGAGAAGAACAAATTTGATGGTATTTTTGAAAGTCTTGCCCCAGTGAATGGATTACTGTCTGGTGAGAAGGTCAAACCAGTACTAATAAACTCCAAACTACCTGTGGATGTTCTCGGAAAGGTAAAATTCAAATTATTTATTGTAGGCCATTCATTCATTCATTCATCCCTGCATCTATCCATGCCTCTATTCATCCATCCATCCATGCTTCCGTCCATGCATCTATCCATTAATCCATGCATCCATTCATCCATCCATCCATGCATCCATTCATCCATCCATGCATCCATCCATCCATCCATGCTTCCATCCATGCTTCCGTCCATGCCTCCATCATCCGTGCATCCGTCCATGCCTCCATCATCCGTGCATCCGTCCATGCCTCCATCATCCATGCATCCGTCCATGCCTCCATCATCCGTGCATCCGTCCATGCCTCCATCATCCGTGCATCCGTCCATGCCTCCATCATCCGTGCATCCGTCCATGCCTCCATCATCCATGCTTCCGTCCATGCCTCCATCATCCGTGCATCCGTCCATGCCTCCATCATCCGTGCATCCGTCCATGTCTCCATCATCCGTGCATCCGTCCATGCCTCCATCATCCATGCATCCGTCCGTCCATGCCTCCGTCGATCCATGCATCCGTCCATCCATGCATCCATCCATGCATCCGTCCATCCATGCATCCATCCATGCCTCCATTCATCCACGCATGCATCTATCCATGCCTCCATCCATCCATGCATCCGTTCATCCATCCAGACATGCATCCATCCATCCACCCAAAAGTCATGAATTGGATTACTTAGTTCCTTTCTATGGAAAGTAACTTTTGTCTTATGCAATGTTCAACACTTTTGAAGCACAAATTTGATGTTTATCTAAAGTCATTTTTGCTTAGTATGGTTGAATTTGACCATCGAAGGTCAGCAGCAAAGACATTGGTTAATAAAGTGAGATTAAATGCATAAAGTATATTTGTGTCATTTAACGTGTTTAATTATTGCTGGTTTGTGTAATATTAAGAGTTTTCATTTCACTGTTTTAATTCATTTTGAGGAATGTACAGCGCACACAACGCCTCTGCCTCTTACTCCCGATTCCTCTCAACATGGGGACAGGAGAGATGGCAGTCTATAAATGGGAAAACAAAGTAACGTGCGTTACTTGTTTGAAAAAGTAACTCAGATATTTTGTTGTAAATTAACTTATATATTTTTAAAACAATCACACAATTGTAATAAATACTAGGGATGTCCCGAGCTTATCGCAAGGATCAGTATTGAGGCCAATATTTTTGTATTTTTTTGTATTTTTTTTTACTGATCTGCATTGGTTATCCTAAGCCTGATTGGTGATTGGCACTTTCAAATGTGCATGTGACACACAAGAACTAATGAAATGTCTGTTCTAGCGCGTCACGCACATCCAAGCTTCCATGTTTAGAATATCTGCTGCACATTTTACGACATTACTTCAAAATAATTTAATTACTGTTTATTTTTTCTGCCGTCAGACTGTCTGGGACGTCATTGCCATTTGCATTGTTTGCATCTTGTTTTTCGGTCTTGACATTACGAGCTTCAGGCTTTCTAACATTATCACCAATAGTTTTTCCTTTTTATTGCAATTATTCTGCTTATTGTACATATAACAATCAATAAGTTTATATTAAATAGTCCCATTTATATATTTGTGGCAACAGTTTGTTTACAATGCGAAATTGCAACAGATGTTTACATCTACCAATGTCTTTATGCTATGTATGTATGAGTGGATGGATGGATAAACGGATAGATCGTTGTCCCAGATCGAGACACTGTATTGGCAGATACTCGATATCCAATGACTTGGATCGAATTGGGGGCTCAAAAACGTCTTCGGGACATCCCTAATAAATGCAAATAATTAAATATTAATTTGTAGTTATTAATATGAGGTTTTAAAATGCAATGTTTTATACAAATATATAATTATGTGACTGTCTGATCAGGTGTGGGATTTGAGTGACATAGACAAAGATGGGCACTTGGACAAAGATGAGTTTGCAGTGGTGAGTAATTATTTTTGTGCTATAATAAAAACATTCAGTTATTTAAGCTTTATGTGTGCAGCATGCAGTTTTTTGTCAAAAAATTGTATTTTTGTCTAGGCTATGCATCTGGTGTATCGTGCTCTGGAGAAGGAGCCCGTGCCCTCCGTCCTGCCTTCCTCTCTCATCCCTCCATCTAAAAGGAAGAAGTCCTCGGGGTCTCTGTCCAACGTGGTGCCAGTGTTACCAGGCAGCCCGCCGCCACCTAAAGACAGCCTGCGCTCAACCCCCTCTCACGGCAGCATGAACTCTCTCAACAGCGCTGGGAGTTTGTCTCCAAAACACACTCTCAAATCCTCACAGGTATTTTTGCTCTGTTTTCATGTTGATGTCCTACCAAAAAAATCAAACCGGGTCTGATGATTTAAATCTAATCCCCAGCATTCGGTAAACTGGGTGGTACCAGTTTCAGACAGGGGGCGCTATGATGACATCTTCCTCAAAACAGACACTGATCTCGACGGCTTCGTTAGTGGCCATGAAGTTAAAGATATCTTCATGCAATCAGGCCTTCATCAGAACCTCCTGGCACATATTTGGTACCATTTAAAATGTGCTTTAGATTTTTCTTCACTCTTGCTGTTGTGATTGTCACATTCATCGCTTCCTCTGTTGTCTTTGACAGGGCTTTGGCAGACACTAGACAAATGGGCAAACTCACACGCGAGCAGTTCTCCTTGGCCATGTATTTCATTCAGCAGAAAGTTAGCAAAGGCTTGGACCCTCCACAGGCTCTGACTCCAGACATGATCCCGCCATCTGAACGCAGCACACCGGGACCTGTAAGTCACAATGGCACATTTACAACTGCATGCTCATCCTGGGCTTCTACACCTGACTGAAAGGGTTTACGTTTGAATCTCAGAGGTTCATGAAGGTTTTCCATTTAGTAAGTGTACACTCTTTAAATTAGCAGTTCTTCCTGATTTACCATATATTCCCACATATAACCCGCAGAAGCAGATAATCCGCACCCTGATGTAGCCCGCAGGTTTTGCGCAAAAAATACTGGTATAACACGCACCCTCATATAACACGCACCCATAGATTTATGAACTTTTAATGTGTAAGTTCACATTTCGAATGACGTCAATTATCCGTAACTGTTTAGGCTCGGTACACAGTGCTTGTGCGTGAAATTCAAACAAGAAGAAAACAAACACAAGCCAGAATCAGAAGAAAATCACGTCTTCTTGCATGATTGACAGGTCAGGCAGCCTATCAGCGCCAGCTGTCAGAGTGATATTACAAGCGCCAGAGACAACAACTCTCGCAAGAAAGAAAATACAGAAAAAAAAACAAACCTTACATCCTTAGGGACGTAACAAATATATTGAAATATTATTACGTGTAAAAAAAATGTGATATAGCCCGCACCCTTAAATAACCCGAGTGGGAAAATACGGTAGTCTGTCTCAGTTTGTTCTGTTTCTTCATGTAATCACACACAGACTCTGATGGTGTGCATTCAAAAATCTCACTGGATTATTACACTAAATAGTAAAATCAATGTTTTGAAATGTAAAATGATATTTCCTACTAATGCACTGCAGCAAAAGTGACTGAAAACTGACTGAAAAACATTTTGTGTGTGAAATTCTAACTTGCCTAAGACTTTTGCATAGTACCGTATAAACAAATATTTAAGTATTTCGAGAGCATAAAGCGATCGACTCGATTATTTTAGTTACAGTGCTCTGTGATGGGAGTGGGTGGAGCTAAAGAGTTATTTAGGCATGTGTTGCTTTTGACTCTGATTGGTGGAATCTTTGTACAGCATCATGGGTAATGTAGTTTTTCCACCAGGAATTTCACTGTTAAACACGATTATTTTTTTAAATAAGCTGAAATAATACATGCTTCAGCACAACCTGTAACCTTTTCTGTATGTTGAAAAATTAGTTTTTACTTCTGGAACTGACTGTTTCACTCATTGATTTATGCTTACTTTAATGGGTGAATGTGATGCAGCACAGTTTTGTCCCTCATTTTGATGAGCTTCTGTTTTCTTTTCAGAGTCTGTCAGGATATATGACACCAGTGGGCTCTGAGATGGCCGCACTGAGCGAGATGCGCCGGGTAAACCGCATCTTTATCTCTCTCTTGTTCTTTCATTCATGTATTTCCTCTTAAGTAGCATTTGTCATATTTCCTCAGTTAGGATTTCAAACCCTAAACATTTAGTAGATGAAACTAGTAATTCACTATATACATCAAGAGAGCCACTAACAACCCGAATATCTTACCAAACAATCTTCTGTTCCTTTTCATCCACGTTTCAATGCTGCTGATGTTTTATGCCGTTATTCGCTGGCTAAAATCAGGCAATAATGTTCAAGTTATGGGTAGGTAACGTTTAAAAAAAGACTGAACAAATGCTTTCGATGGTCTGTTAGCCGAGAAGTTGAGTTGGAAAGCATTTGTGAGAGATCCAGTGCTGTGAAATGGTGCCGTGTCTTGACTTCCCCATGTTTTGAGCATCAGAGGTGGAAGACAAGCTCGTCTCTGCTCCCGTGTGGTGGCTCCTTGCTGTTCTCTACCCTTCTGTTTGTGTGGTGCTGTGCTTATGTGTGCTTCAAATGCATCAGGACTGACTTTATTTGCTGGAACCCCCCCATGCAGGACAGCTCCAGCTCTGTGGGTTCAGGAGAGTTCACCGGGATTAAAGAACTGGACGATATCAGTCAGGAAATCGCACAGCTGCAGAGGTAATGCAATACACTGGCATTTAGAGGTGCTCTGGGATAGATTTGAATTGCCAACAGAAAACAGTTCGTTATACGATTCATTTTTTATTTTAATTAATGTTTTTGGAACCAATGTCATTTTTTACTACTATTCAGAATGTTGGGGTCATTAAGTTTTTTTTTTTTCTCCATGACTTATAATGCGATTTTATTATGTCACACAATATATATTTTTTAATGTTCTATCCATCAAAGAATATATCCCATATTTAGTATGCATATTATTATTATTATTAGTAGTAGTAGTATTATATTCATTAAATAGTATATTGAATGCATTATTAATATACTTTTAAAATAATAGTTTATTATAATTCTATGCTCAATATATACATTTTTATTTTTAAACATACACACATATACAGTAATACCTCAGTTTACGAGTTTAATTCGTTCCAAGAGCGAGCTTGTAACCCAAAATTCTTGTACATCAAAACAATTTTCCCCATAAGAATGCATTAAAAATCAATCTATTCGTTCCACAACCATAAATGCCCATTTTAAATATTTTTTGGGGGTTTTACCCGATTGATTACAGTTAAAATTATAACCATTAAGATCTCATATAAATACAAATTAATAATTAACAATTTTCTGTAATGCACTTAGCTTTGAGCAGCGTGCGTGGAGGAGGGAGGAGGGGGGAGCGGGGAAAGCAAGGGAAAACACAAAACCCGGATTCAAGTGCAAATGAGTGAATTTATTATAATAGTGCAGAAAACAAACGAAGTGATAATCCAGAGTGAAGGTCGTGGAACATGGGAGACGGGGAGCCGCGAACGAACGTGGGAGAGCCAAAGACAGCACGGACATAACAGAGACAAAGACTCGACAACACAAGAGTGGAGAGAAGTGAACTAAATAGGCAGATAATATGAGAATCAGGTGTGTCAGTGCTCAGTGACCACGACCCCACTCACACACACATACACAAACTCACACAGGCAGAACTAGGAGACAATGAATTCATGAGCCGTGACATTTACTGCTTTCTTTCTATATGCTGTAATGTATGTGTATTTTTCACTACATGAACAATAGCGATCACAATTAATTAATGTTAACAACAGGAGGTAAAACCACTGTAAATCACTTTTATAAAGTATCACTGTGGTGAATGATGCAAACAAACCAAGCGACGCTGAGAGAATGAACGAGTTAAGGGGTGATAAAGGGGTTGGAACCGCGTGACTGTTTTATGAGAGGCTGTCATTAGGATATTTTCAGTAAAAATGCGCGCGAAGATGCTGAGCGTTAGGACTTTTCCACACAAAAATGCGCGTGGGTGAGGGAAAAAATTTCTCGTACACTGATTTGCTCGTATACAACGTCACTCGTAAACTGAGGTATTACTGTATATTTTTGTGTGTGTGTGTATATGTGTATATATTAATATAACTATAATATATTGAGCATAGAATTACAATAAAAATAAATGTTAAAAAAGTATAGTAATCTTGCATTCAATATACTATTTAATTAAAATAATACTAATACAAATAATAATTTTAAAATGACATACACATATATAAATGCATATATATGGGATATATTATGTGTGTGTGTATATATATATATATATATAGACATGAATATGGAGATCTTGCTAGTGTAAATCCATCCACAAAAAAATACCTAACTAACAAGCATATTTTAAACAATCTCCCTTAGATACGGCGGCAAAAGGCAGAGTGGTAAAATTTATTGTAAATAATTGTGTATTACTAAACTTGATTTAAAGCAAAATAAATTTAAGCTTAGCCTCGCAGTTTTGACTTTATTGCATTTATAATTACATTACCGTAATTATTGTAATTTGTAATGTAATTTCAGTTTTTGAAGAGGCACGGCAGTTTTTTCCTGCATTTTGCCGCCTCCCATTTTCGTTGCCCTCCATTTTTCTCATTGGCCCACCACACCAAACCTAGAATATTTGTCGTTTTCTGAACAGTTCCGCTATAGATGATCCTGAAATGACTCTCATGCTCACTTGCACACTTCAAAGGAAGAAGAAAGGTACCTGAAAGCTCTTGGTGGTGGATGAGTTTCCCTCCCTTACAAATCCTCATCTCACGTCCTTCCCTTCTTCACAGTGTCTGTTTAATGTGTGTAGCTTATTTTTATTTTTTATGAAATCTTTTGTTTCACTTGCCTATTCATGCTGCCTCAGCACTCTTGCTTTCACACACTGGGATACACTCAGGTAAAACCCTCTCTTGGCTGTCACGGATCTTGATTTGTGTGTGTGTGTGAGACAGTTTTTGTGTGAGGAGGAGGCAGGTATGAGGGATGTTTTCTTGTTGCCAACAGTTGATAAAGGTTTTCGTGTTTCTTTCTTTTAATTATTTCAACAGAGAGAAATACACTTTGGAACAAGACATTAGAGAAACAGAGGAGGCCATCAGACACAAAACCACAGAGGTTCAGGTAAACCTGGCAGTGCAATTATCTATTTATTATGATTTGTTTATATTAGTAATTATAACAAAAATACTTAAAGTATTGTTCAAATATTTTAAAGTAAATATTATTAAAATAATAATAAATATTTTTATTATTATTCTATGATAAATATAAAACAAACATGTTAACTATTATAAATGTGTTTAATAATATTAAATATATTAAAGTATTATTTGTATTATAAATAGGAAAATATATTTAAAACATATTTTACTATTACAAATATAATTACACTACTCCTTTTATATTATAAATATTATTGATATTTCATTATTTATTGTTCTGTAATAGTATTAACTAAAACATTTAGTTAAAATAATAATATTTATGAGTCAATGCGTTTATAAACCCATTCTAATATTTTTTTATAAAGTCATTAATAATTATTTAATTAGTTATAACATTCACATATTTTTTGTTCTATGAAAAATGTTAATTGTAATATATATTTATAAAAAATAATTTATAATAAATATTTATTATGCTACGATGCACATTAAATATATACTTTATTTAAAAGAGAAAATATTTTCATATATTAAATATTAGTTGTATTATAGTTATGGAAATATAGTTAATGTACTAAATATTTAAATTAAACTATCATAAATATAATTAAATTAAATTTAGAAATATTGATATTGTATTCATTGTATTGTACTTATATTTACTATAAAACATACATAAAGTATTATCTGATTGTAAATAAATTTATAAATATATTTTAATAAGCATAATTATAATTAATTAAGCTAATAATTACATTTATTTCTATTTTAAATATATTAATTACATTTAAAAGATTTCGTTATTATATATTCAGAAGAATGTAATGTTATTGTTCTATGACAAATATATTAATATTTGATACATTTTGTTTTTAGAATTTTTATTTAAAACATTTGTCAAATGTATTATTAATATAATATTTACAATAAAATATTTTTTCAATGTTATTTCTTTTAATATGCACAAGTTATATGTTGGCTTCATTGTTAACTGGATGCTCTTTAATTGACAGGAGATGCAGAACGATCTGGACCGAGAGGCGTCCAGCCTACAGGAGCTAGAGGCCCAGAAGCAGGATGCTCAGGACCGGCTGGAGGAGATGGACCAGCAGAAGGCGAAACTTGAAGACATGCTTAACGATGTTCGGCAGAAGTGCCAAGAAGAATCGCAAATGGTGAGCGAAAAACAAGCAAGACAATTCACTAGATCCTCAGGTGACCTGCTGATGAATGTTAAACCCATCCATTCTTTTTCTGTTCAGATCTCATCCTTGCAGACCCAGATCCATTCACAGGAGTCGGACCTGCAGAGCCAAGAGGAAGAGCTGGGCCGGGCCAAGGCTGACCTGAACCGCCTTCAGCAGGAGGAAGCACAGCTAGAGCAGAGTCTACAAGCTGGCAGGATTCAGCTAGAAACTATCATTAAGTCGCTCAAAGCCACACAGGACGAGATCAACCAGGTTGTGCATTTGGAGCATTTGATGTATGAACCAGAAGTGTACACTAGGGGGAGACAAACCTCTTAAGATTCCCATTATTTCAACGTGCATGCAAATTTAGATTTAGAAGAAATTAGAAGACATACAACAGAAACTGCTTTTTAAAATGTACTAAGCATTTAAGTATGTAACAGATAAAGCTGACGTGTGCATGTTGCAGGCACGGAGTAAACTCTCCCAAATCCAGGACAGTCAACACGAGATCAGTAAGAGCATTGAGCAGTACAGCAGCACTCTGAACGGGACCCATGGGGGGAGCATGACCAACCTGGCAGACATGAGCGAAGGCTTCCCAGAGAAGGAAAACGGGGGTTTTGGGGCCATGGTGAGATGTTTTTTGTGTTATTTTTAAGAGTTGGAAGCTTGAAAGGTTGTTTTTTTAGGCTGGTTTCAGAGGTTTGAGTTTAGAATTGCACTAAACTAAATTTAATTGTAATTTTTGGTTACATTTATTTTTAGAATTTGTAGTACGTCATCGTAGTAAGCATATTGCACAAATTTAGAACGTGCCCTAAGTTGTTTAGGATCCGTACTAAATCCATGCAGCATTAATAGTAGTTTATAGGCATTTTAGTATGCATGATGATCTTTAAATAATATATTTACTATATTATTATTTTTTTATTATTTCTGTAAATATATATTTATATAAAATACAAATGTTTTTTTTTTTAAGAATTAGAAATAAATAATAGTAAATGTGTTTTTATGTACAATTATTTTTTTTAATGTTATTAACATTTTACATAAATGGATATAATTTTAAATTTCATTAAAAAAGATAAAAGCATATATATTTACACACACGTTTTGTATTATTTTTTAATTTTTTAAATATGTGTTTATATAAATATGCATTTGTTTGTACAATCATTTTTTTTGTTGTAATATTTTTATTTTAAAATAAATATGTATAATATTAAATAATTTTAAAATAATTAAAAAACCTGTATGCTCTACATTTACACACAAATGTTTTGTATTGTTATTATATATTTTTACTATTTTATTATGTCCCACTGAACTAATAACGTTTTTTATGATTGTTCGTGCTCATACTTTCACACTGTCACTTATAACAGATCGTGTTTTTCTAAGCTCAATAACCAGAACATTTCTGAATAAGCAAGAACCTTACTACTCGAGTGATTGCGATTGAATTCCTGTTGACATTCTCTGATTTCTGATGGAGAACTTTGCTTGCTTTTCTTTCTGAATTATGCCTAGCATGCAGAGGTTCAGTTTGGAAACCCAGCACTGTTAACAGATCTTCTTCTGTTATTTGGAACAGCTGAGGTGCTGGCTTAAACATTATTTATACCTAATTTGTAGGCACTGAATGACTGAAATTTATACTTCAGGGTTCTTATTTCAAGTATTTGTTTTCTCCAGTGAGTTGGTGCTTTTCTTCTTTTCTCGTTTGAGCTGAATATTTTCGGCTGGACCTCAAACGTAGTGTTGGCCTACTTAGACGAAAGCTAGAATTCTATGTCATCAACTATAAAATGAATGTGACCAGATTTCAACAATGTCTTCCAGAAAGAAAACACTTTTGGCTAATGGTAATTTAAACGCATTACAGGAGGACCCTTTTAAAGTGAAGACCACCGTGTTTAACAGCGCCCCTCAGGAGATGCACACGGACCCCTTTCAGTCTGAAGACCCGTTTAAAACGGACCCATTCAAAGGTTGGTCTTGTATTTTCTTTACTCTTTCTCTTTTAATCAGTTCAAATTAAAGACTTCTCTTCTTTAGCAAAGGGTCTGGATGCTATACTAACTGTTTAGTTGATTAGTTTGGGTTCACTGTTGCAATAAGTAAATTCATTCTTGTTTAATTTCAAATTCCTTTATTGTGGTGCATTTGTGGGGTCAAGCTCTTGCGATGTCTGCTAAAAGCATCTCCCTCTTTCTTTTTGTTTGTTCAAGGTGATCCGTTCCAGAATGACCCATTCTCAAAGCAGACCTCCACAGTTGCAGGTATCCAGTTCAACAAAATGCATGGAGCGCATACATACTGTATATGTGTGTATGTACGTAAATACTGTGGGAGTATGCATACGTCTATGTGTGTACAGCAGTGGTCGCCAACCCGTCAATCGCGAAAATAAAAACGTTTCAATTGGCAACTTAGCGACTCTGTCATGACTTTGCCGTGCTCCGCAAGCCCCCCCGTCAACAAGTCAATCGTGGCTCTCATTTAGGCAGAGGAGGGTGATCTTCAAGTTCAAAAAGTTGGTGACCACTGGTGTACAGCTGTCCTGTAGCTCAATCAGTAGAGCATTGGTGTTTACAACACCAAGGTTATGGGTTCGATCCCAGGGAAAGCAAGAACTGATTCAATGTGTTCTTTGAATGCAATGAAAGTCGCTTTGGATAAAAGTGAATGTGTGTGTATATATATATATATATATATATATATATATATATATATATATATATATATATATATATATATATATATATATATATATATAGTAATCCCTCACCACTTCGCGGTTCAAGCTTCACGGTCTCATTGCATTGCGGATTTTTCAAAAATATTCATCGAAAAATAAACATTCAAAAATACCGCCATATCGAGAGAAACGGTTTCCCAGGATGCCAGACAAAGAGAGAAACTCTCTGAGGCTTTGTACACACACACGGCACTCAGACAGGACACGTGATTGGTTCCCGTCGCGAGATCGAACAATGAGAGCGCGAGTGGGTGTGTCCCTTGAGCTGATTGGCTGATCCTACTTCGCAGATTTTCAGCAGTTCCGGTCCACATTAACCACGATAAACGAGGGATCACTGTGTGTATATACATATATATATATATATATATATATATATATATATACACACACATTTGTGTCCTATGCATGCGCGCATATATATATATATATATATATATATATATATATATATATATATATACACACACACACACACAATGTAAATAATCCATGGCTATATAAATTAATTATAATGAAATGCCTCTCATTGTGGATGCATGTAACTATTCCCCTGCAAGATAATATTAACAATGTCAATATTTTTCATTTCTGTTAATAAGAGACCACAATTCTTGCACAAAGCTTCATGGTATTGAACATCATGTTCAGGTACCTTTGGCACAGTTCCCCTTAGTAGTAAATGCGGCTTTCAGTTCCCCAACTGAAAATATTAACATGACAAGATGATATAAAAATACTATTTAAATCCAAGAATCGTCCCCTGGACAGTTACATTATGCTCTGAACTCTCTTAGATCCTTTCGGCGGAGACCCTTTCAAAGAATCTGACCCGTTTAGGACCTCTTCCGAAGATTTCTTCAAGAAACCCTCGAAGCCAGACCCCTTCAGCAATGCCGATCCTTTTAGCAAAAGTGCCACTCTTCCTTCAAAGGTACCCACAAAAAAAGAAATGTAATCATATTAATTCCCTTCAGGTTTGAACTTTTGATTTGTTTTCCAACCATCTCCACTTTTCACAAGTTTTTTTTAATTTTTTTTTAGAGTCATCATTTCTCAAGTAACGACCCCTTCAGCTCCACCAGCCCTAAACCAAAAGGCCAAGGTACTGTTTGCATGTCTCTCAGTTACTTAGCTGAATCATATCATCCCTACCACTCCCTTTCTTTGACGATGCTGAGCAAAGATAAGCTTCTTTGTTTCTGCACTCAACGTTCTTGAACCTGTGAAACTGATCTGGCATCAGCTGAAAATGCCTTGTTTTCTATTGCAATCATTTGTCCTTGAGGGACATGCTTGGGGTGCATTACACAACTCAAGATTGAACCTTTACACCTCGTGCCCACACTGTTACATTTTTTTCGAAGACCACTTAGAAAAAAAATCGAGAGCGTCTGTGTGAAGAAGCGTCAAAAGAGTTCCCATGCAGTACGTCCGCTCGAAGGCCCTTTGGCTGGCCTAACTATGCGAAATTCCTCTGCAGTTTCGGTAAATGGTTAATGCAGCATTCGGTTGCAGCTTTGTTGAACACTGAGGCGATGCCAGGAAATGCTTAGCACATTTTTTTTTTTAAACCTGTGGGTTGAAGGCAAAATACAAAAAACAAAACTTGTTGCTGCTCATTTTAGTTTTGAGTTTTTAAGGTTGAAAATTGATTGCCTCAGTATCTTATTTTTTATTTTGTAACTCTTTTTATTAATGGAAGAGTATATATTTAACCACGATTATTGACTTTAATGAAATAAATCTAATTAAAAATTTTAATTGGTTAATAAAAGTCTTCAAGTAAATACTTCAGAGACCCTTGTCCATAATATTATTATAAAAATAATATTATAATAATTAATAATAAATAATAATAAAATTATAAAATAGTTTCTAGAATAATAATAAATAATAATATAATTAATTAAAACCATATTATCTTTTTTATCCCTTTAATAATGTCCTGAATGATCACTGTATAATTTATTTGGCTACTTTTATTGCCTTATTTTTTATTTAAATAAATATATTACTAGTACTTCAATTAAAAAAATGTGGTAAAAATAAAAGTGGTTAGAAAAATCTGTTACCTAGCCTTGAGGTAAGGTTTTTATTTAAAGTACTATGGAGATCAAGTGTTGTTGAAGTAATTTACCACTTTTATTGACAGAAAAATGTGAGAACAGAATAAGAAATGCCAATTTTTTATATATGTATATATATATAAAAAAGACATTTTAAAATTTCTAAGGTACTTTTTTCACTTTTAATACTATTACAGGCTGTTTTGAAACTTGAAACATTTTGGCACACCGTAAGATATGCATTTCTGTGGACGCGTTGAATCATGTTCTCTGCCAATTCCAGATTTCTTTGGTACTTTGGACCCGTTCGGGAGCAGTTCATTCGGCAGCAATAGCGGATTTGCAGATTTCAGCCAAATGTCGAAGGTAGTGAACACCATTCATTTGTTATGTTTGCATCTTAAGCATAGTGGAACACTTTCTCACGGGTTTGCAACATGACATTTGTAAGATGTGGTTTTCATTGATGTTCCACTTAATTTGCGTGGTTTGCACCTAGATAATGGCCCCCTGCTTCTCCTTTCTGCTGCGATTTTAATACAGGGCTTTGTAGATGACCCCTTTACCCGAAAACAAGATATGCCAGCTCTCCCGCCCAAGAAAAGCGTGCCACCTCGGCCCAAACCACCCAGCGGTAAGCAACGCTTATCTGTCCATATAAGGTGGTTAATCACCCCTTTTTAATTTTTTTTTTTTAGTATCTCAAAGTAACCTATCACTGAAACTACACACAGCTGAACCTGGTGTAATAAACAAAATGCAGACAAAACAAGCAATCTAAACAACCAACATGAAAGCCCTGGTGGATGATGTTTGGGTGGCTCACTCTCTATGCTTTTGACACTAATATTTCAGATGAAAAGTCTTCAAAGTGTAGCATCTCTTTTAACTAGTTGTTTATTAGCAGTGAAAGAAAACAGCTTTGAACAGAAAGTTTTTGACCTCAGCTCACACAGTTCACGTTTTTTTTAGAAGTACATCGTACCAAACTGAATTTTAACTGTTCATAATGATATCAAAGACATCCTGGCTCTTCCTCCGTTGCTTGTCAACAGGAAATCGAGCTACAACCTTAATATGTTTTCCAGTGTGCAATGGTGTGTTCTTATCTCTGTCCAACTCCAAAACGGTGCACAAACAGAAGATAAATGTATCACTTGGAGAAAATGAAACCTGCGCCGTTTCCTCTCTGTAGTCGGCAGTTAGAGGAAAAGGCGAATCTGTGCAATTCACTCTTTTTCTCTTCTTTCCATTTTTTTTTTTTTTGCGGCAACTTTTTTTTTAATCCTAGAAAACAAACAAGTGCTTTCCTGGTGTAACCGAGGTTTAAAGTTGTGTATGGAGGTTAGAGAAGGAGGTTTGTTCGGTGTGCTCAGGGGGTATAGCTAACATGCTTAGATGATCTGCGGTTAGCCTGCACTGCCAGCATCGTGCGCTGATCTACACACCCCTCCCCACTTCCTGTGAGTGTGTGTTTACACACTATAGTGGGTAGTGTGGCCTAGCTGCCACAACTTTTCAAACTAATGAGTATTTCTCATATCAACTTTATTTTCCACGCTTAAAACATATTTCGAATATAAGTGGCGTTAAATTATGCGTATCCTGTAATTTGGCGACTATATGTTTTAAGCAGTATAATTTTTAGTATACTAACAAATTGATTAAAAATTTAAACAAAGATCAAAAATATGCTATAGACAAGCAGTATTTTGTTTTAAAACCTGGGATTACTTGAATTTTAAAATGCAAACCAAATGTATTTACGTTACAAATGTTAAAATTTACAAATGTAAAATTGTAATTCTTTAATTTCTGTTAATTCAATGAGCGTTACTTGTTTTTGAACTTTTTCCCTCAGCAGGGTGGAGTCTTTTTTTGCGGTTTAGTATTCCGTTTACTGACAGAAAGAAACTGATTGCTGGTCTGGTATAAATAACAGCCCTATTGAAAATGCGGTTAACACCTTTAGAGGAACCAGCAACCAGTTTAAAGTTCTCACGATAAAGTGAATGCCAGTCTTGGCAAATGGTGCAAGAGGGGGGAAAAAGTAGTATGCATAAGCACTTTTTTTATCCGAACATCCTCGGTGGTTTGTGATTACATTTCTTGCGCAAATTTCTATAATAAGCTAATTGCTTGTGCAAGAACTCTGCTTTCCTATGTCAAATTACAGCGTTTGAGCCATTTCTTGTTGGGTGTGTTGAAAGAGACCGACATTTCAGTATTGTTTTGCATTGAGTTACCGCATCATACACACTTAAACCACTGTGGGTTTTTTGGTTGAGCTTGTGGAAAGATGTGCAAATGACAATTATTTGGTTATTTTCTTAATTAAATATTAAGATGTACACTACCATTTACAGGTTTTGGATGTTTTTTTTTTTAAAGAAGCCTCTTCTGCTCATAAAGGCAGTGTTTATTTGATAAAAAATAGAGTAGTCAGTGAATTATGAAATGTCTTTACAATTTAAATAACTTCTCTATTTTAATATATTTTAAAATTGAATTTATTCCTGTTATCAAAGCTCTATTTTCAGCATCATTACATTACATACAGTCTTCAGTGTCACATGATCCATCAGAAATCATTCGAATTTGCTGATTCAGAAACATTTCTTATTATTATCCATGTTGAAATGAAAATCTGATGAATGGAAAGTGGAAATGGAAATTTCTTTAATAGCATTTAAATGTCTTTACAGTCACTTTTGTTCAATTTAGTAGATCCTTGATCATTAAAAGCTTGGATTTCTATAATTATTGTATTAATATTTATATATTATTCATAATATTTTAATGCTTGTTTGCGTTTTAAAATGTCTTAAAATCTTCAGACGTTATCTGATGTTTAAATGCCAGTTTACTTTATTTCCAGATTTCCTCTATAAGTAAATAAAGCAATCAGAGATTATTTGACTATTATTATGAAGTTATACCATCAATGATTTTAAACTCATGAACTTTCGCCATGGAAAATGAAATTCGTCAATGGAAATGAAACGAACCGGTGTGTTTAGAGACTTATCTGTAAAGCTTTGAAATGAATATTGCTATGTCTCAACAGGTAAAAGCACTCCTGTAAATGTGCCGGGATCTGCCGATTCGACCAAGACAAGTGATCCCTTCCAGCCCTTCAGTGCCGACCCCGGCGATCCGTTTCAGAGTAAAAAGGGGGTGGGAGACCCGTTTAGTGGCAAAGACCCGTTTGCTCCATCTGCCTCAAGTAAAGCCTCTAAAGACTCTTCATTGGGTTTTGCTGACTTCAGCTCTGTAAGTTGAGCTTAGTGATACTCTTCTCTTGTCCGGTCCACTTGTTTCTTTCCAAAATCGAAATACACCCAACCAACAAACCAAAAAAAGTGCTTTCTAGCGATCATCAGTGAGGTTTCCTAGAGCAGACCGCACCATTGGCTTCTGTACCACTCAGTCTTTCGCCTTTTGCTGGCTACTCATTTATTTTCCTCCATGTCTGCAGTCCATCTATCTGTGATTAACTCACCAACGCACAGAATTCTGGATAATAAGCCCTAATCAAGCAGCCAGACATCATCTCTCTCTTTCAGTGACTCAAATACAGTTGTTTGTGGTGCACTTGGCTATGATGTCATCTGTCGTTTTGCTCAGCACTTGTATGGGCTTGTGGGAAGAGGAGCAGTCACACTTGATGATACCAAGCGCCCTCGGCTAAGCTAATGTGGCTTCTTGCTGTTCTTCTGTGACTTTTTTTGTTAGCTCTCATGCAAATGTGTCTTTTTTTTTTCTTTCCGGAATGTACTTCAAATCAAGATGAGATACTATATAGTTTATGCAAATTTCAGTTTGGTGGAATTATCAGATTTTTGTTTTGTTTATTTGTACATATAAGTGACCTACAAAAAACGTCAGTGCGTGTTTATCGTTAGAATTGATGTGAAAATGTCAGTATTTTTCTAGAAACTTCTTCCAGAAACCCAAAAGTTGTTGGTTTTTATTCTAAAGTTATTTCAGTCTTTTAGCTTTATTGTCTGCAAAATGGATGATCTAATTGGCTCCTAAAAGTTTGGTTAGTGTCAGTGGTTAAAACATAATCAGTGTGCCCAGTGTTGATATCTTAAAATGTAATTTATCGAAACTTTATCTAGAACAAAACGTCAGTGTTTATAGTGTTTTTGTTGTCTGATGTCAGTATTGTCGCTTCTTTTTTTCTTTCTTTTTTGTTTGCAAAATGAACCGTCTGATTGGCTCCTCAGAAAACTGTGAATATCCTTGCATCCTTGTTATCAAAGTTCGTAATGTCTCGTATTTCGTCGCAGATCTCGATAGTTTGTAGACAGATCTCGACAAAACATCAGTGTTTGTTTTACCGATGTGTCTGTTGTCAGTGTTTTTCGCCTCATGGTCTGCAAAGTTGATCGATTTCTAAAAGAAACACCCATTTCCTTGCATCTCAAAAGTTTGTTCGCTTCAACAAACATTGGTGTTTGTAATATTTATCAAAGTTCCCAATATCAGTATTTTTTTGTCTCATGATCCTGCAGCTTTGATTATCTGATTGGCCTTCATGAGAAGCTTACATTTTTGAACAAATGGTTTCTAGAATTACCAATGTTAGTTATTATTTTGTTAGTTTTGTTTTCTTTCTTTCTTAAATCAAGCAACTCCGCCTTGTAATGGACTCCTACTGAACCAGCTCTGGTTCTCACCGTTCTCTTATCAGTCATCACTTCATATTTCAAGAAGTGTGGGCAGCTTGTATTGACACATCTGCCATGTAGTCTCACTTCCACAAATGAGTGGAGCAAGCATAGTCATCATGATCTTGATCTCATCTCAACCAATGTGTTTTCAGCTCACTTTAAAGGAGGAGAATTGAAGTCAAAGTATTCAGAAAAATGACAGGTCCCTTTATGAAGTCTATAGGATGAGATCGTTTGACGTGGGAAGTGTCAGTATCACTACTCAGCTCTCAGGCTGTTGTTTTCCTCCGCATGGGATCAGTGTGCGCTCCATACTGCAAATCCGCTTGATCCTAGAGCCAAAGTGTTTGACGTAGCATCATTTTCATCTGCCCCGTCTCCTGTCCTTAGTATCGCTGTGCATGACTTGGGTGCAGTGGACCTGCTAAACCATCTCTGATTTACCACGTGACCTAAAACTCTCCGGAAGAACTATATTTGCATCATCTACCATGAAAGTTGGTATTATTACGTTATATTAATACTCCCCCAAACCCAAATTTGTACCTAGACTTTATTTATGTGATATTAAAACAGACTTCCAGGGTGGTTTAGCAATGCTCCCATTCACCTGTAGTCAGTTTAGTGTGCATGTTATGTCGCATAAATTACGCCTATTTGTCAATGTACTTGATTTGAAGCTCTCAATTGAAAAAGCTTTGTAATGTCTTTTCCTTCTGTCATTTTCTTGCTGCATGAGATCAGTGCACGTTCATTTTCCTGTCCATGATATCATTCGCTATTAACGACCAATTAAAAAGGTCCGTCATGAGTCATCAGTGGTAGTGGTCTGTTGGTGTCCAGTTGGCATTTGTGTGCAGTTCGGTGGATGGTTGCGTGGTAGTTTGGTGTAAATCTCTTTTGTGTTTTTTAAATCCATTCCTCTCTTGCAGGAACTGAGCGAAATAAGGTAAGATCTGTCTGAAAATGTGGTGAATCTTTCTTGTTTTTTGCAATCTCAAATGAAAGCCACCGAATAATGTGACCAAGAACATGAGAAACGAGCCGTGCATGCTTTAATTTTTCAATTGTGCAAGCACGCGATTAAACAGTGCACTTTTGATTTGATTTAAGTATTTTATTTTAATTACATTTTCAATCTCTCAAATTGATTTCTGTACCATTATCAGCACTGAACAAATTTTCGAAAATCTAACGATTTGTTTGAACGAACTCACGTCATTGGTGATTTCAGCGTCAAATGATTTGGTGTCACTAATGGCACAGAAATTAAAAAAATTATGACTTCTAATGTCAAATTCTTTTGGGTAAAATGATTGAGCTGTTTATATCTATAATCTATGTAACAACTTAGTACATTTAAACTGGATTTTTAAAGCGCTGTACCTATCAGTTCAGACTGCAACTTCAGTGATTCTCAACACTGTGCAATCTCCAGTTTGGGACTGATGGGTCTTAACGTGGCGTGTTCCTGTTTTTCCGGCCCAGTTTGGTAATGAAGCCCAGCAGATGGAGTGGGCGAAGCGGGAAAGCGAGAGAGCGGAACGGGACCGGCTGAAGAGACTCCGCCAGCAGGAGCAGGAAGACCTGGAACTGGCCATCGCTCTCAGCAAGGCCGAGATGTCCAACGCCTGACCGCCGTCCCTCAGAGCCACCCTTCTGTACACTACAGCGACGATCGTGTGTGCGTGTGTGAAGGACCAAGATAAAATACATGCAAGTGGGACACCGTCCCTGACAGTTTCAACCTTTATCCTTTAGTGTTCGTGTGCAGGAGGGCGGCCTATGGTTTGTGAATCAGCTAACTCACTCTACATGCACTGCATTAACCTCTCAGATGGAGTATATAGTTTATTTAAAGTCTATTAGTGTGTGTGTGTGAATGTGCATCAACAGAGCCATGGACATTTAAAGACCATTATTGGTCTCTACGGATCATCATCTCCACTGGTGGGGAAAAAAGGGACTGAAACCGCTATGAAAGTTGCGGTTTGATCCTGGGTCGAACCAGAAACTTGAATTAACGACGCTACTCTTTCTCCCTACGAGCCCTTGAGCAAGGCATTTAATTCCAGGTTTCTTCCTGAATTCAATTGCTCTACGCGTTACTGTAAGTCGATTTGGATAAAGAGCATCTACTAAATGCTAACTTGCTGGCTCTGGCTGTAGTCAGTATAGTACACACTGGAATTACTAGACGTCTGTAAGGAGCTCTTGACGTGACGGAAAGCTGAACGAACGGCAATGTGATTCTGTAAGTGTCGTTTAAGAGAGCTGTTTGATTCAGGAGTGAACTTGTTTTCTTTCACAGTACTGTTCAGAGGAGAAGGATCAGAAAAGCTTCTACAACTGCACTGATTGTTATTTTACCATGTTTAAAGGTTTCACTGGTTTAACTTCACTGTAGTGACTCAACAGTAAGGTTTTTTTTGGGGGCCCCACCACAAAATAAATTTTTTCCGTCACAAAATGAAAATTGACAAACCTTGCATTATTTTTTTAAATACTAAAAGAACATTTTGTAAATCTGTTTATCCGTCTATCGTTTTGTCTTTGTCATTTTGTTCTATCCTTTATTTTTATCGATTGTTCTATTTATTGTTCTTTCATGCTGTCTAGCTATCGTTTTATCTAAGCGCATGTAAAACATCAACACGCCTAACATTTACAATGAAACGGACTGCAAGTGTCTTGTCAACTGGACTGAAACTCTTTCACACATCTGTTGAGCCAACCTTACTGTTGAGTTTTGCACTATGGTGTCAAATTTGGTTGCATAAACAAAACAAAAAATGCCTTCGTGCAGGAAGTGATAACGGATTTTACCTTTTAGTTTTTGTCCTCTTCAATTATAACTTTGTATCGGCATTATCCATGGGATAATAATATTGTCTTAGCTTGAACCCGTAAATAGGTAAATTTCTTCAAATGCGAAAATCTGCCGAACGGATTTAAACGTGTTAAAGTGTTTGAAACAGAATTAGAATTACTAAACTCTTGTTGGTAGCTGACAGCACAATTAAATTAGCCACAATAAATCAATGCGTCGATATGAACTTTGTGAAGTTAGGCACTGTAGATTCCTTTAATAAAAACGAACAATTGCTGTTGTCGTTTACCGTTTGCTTTGCCATAACTTTTAATCAGTATTGAATTTGACTTGAATGTTTTGGTGATGGTACTTCCTGGCACTTTTCAAACCTGAGTTTTTGTACGATTTATTTATCGTGCTACATATATCAACGTTTTTGTTTTTTTTACGTAGCATCTGCTGTTCTTTAACTGGTACTATTAACACCGTGACTGATCTGGATTCATTCACCCAACCTTGGGTCATTCTTACTCACTTCTGTTTGAATCTTTAATATGGTTGGTCATTACAGATCACATTTTTCTTCATAATAATAGATGCTCATGTCCAGCATTGCGGACACAAATGTCGTGTAACGTTAAGACGAATAACTGTGACATATCCGAGTACACTGCTAACTTTCAGCTGTGTCATCTTTCTGTCTCTCTCATTTTTCTAAGTTTGTTCCTCTTCTCTTTTTTTTTTTTACTCTGAATTAGCTTGTGTTGTTTTGACCGCAAATAGCTGCTCGACACTCCTTGGTTATGTTAGTGTCACACTAAACAGTGTTACTTTGTCTTATTTAAATGAGTAAAATTAATTAGTTGGAGCCTAGCTCACAATGAAACTTGTGCGGTGGTTTTTGAACCTTGGTTTATCTGATTCCAGTACTACACTAATCTTTAGTCGAGCGATTTTAACAAAACCGTACGTCTTCAGGACTGGAATGGGATGCCAGTGTGTCCCAGACACAGATAACGTCAGTTTTTGGCCTATGAATGGTTTTGTGATTTGATGTAGGCTAGGAGTGGGTTATTCACTGGTCCTAGTTTTTCTGCCTTTTACTGTAAAAAAAGAAAAGAGTAAATAACAGAACCATTCAAACTAATAAAAAACAAACCGCAAATGTTTTTTAGCGCTCCTTTTATGCTGTATTTGTCCTCTATACCTCCATTGTGCAATAGTTTGTATATTTTATTTGTTGTAATACCTGTACATTCATTTAATGTTTTCATATCCTGTTTTATTATCCATATTTTGTTTTTGTTTTTTAATATTGAAAGTGAATATTTTTTTAGTTACTGTCATAATTTTGGGCGTATGTCCCATAAAACTCGAGCTGAATGCATTCCTTTTTGGCCTGCCTTTAACCGTCGCCTGTGTAGATAAGACCGATATTAACCTGATAGAGAAATGCATAAGAGTATACAGAAACCATGTATATTATGTGTTATATTTGTCCTATGAAACATGAGTAACTGCACATGTGTAACTAAACATTTTAAGGATCTCAGACTGCATTGATAGTGTTTAGTGATGCTTGGATTCCTTTGGAAATGTTCATGCTCCATATGTTGTCCCTTGATTTCACAGAATAAACAAAAGATAACATTTCAGACGTACGTATACATCATTCTGTAAAATTCACGTGTTCGTCTCAAATGGTGTAATGTATAACCAGAAACCCCTAAATACATTTAAATGTGTGAATGTCACTGCATTAGATCAAACCAAATCTATTTAAAAAAAAATTTGGGTTCCATTTTCATTTGAGATGTTCATTCTCAACTCAAAATGGGCTAATTATTTTTATATACTTTTTTTTTTGTAGTTTTTTCCCTATAGGTAATCTCACATATTTAGCCTAATGTAACTGCACTTTAAGTAAAACATGTCCATTTGTTAAATCTGACAAACTAGTCCTCTGTGAACCTGAAAGGAATGGATTTCACACTTAATACCAGTTAAAAATGTAAAGAAAGTGGCTTGGAAAAAATCTTATAAGAAAAGATTGGTTTCGTACTTTGTTTTATCCTATGCCAGCATCCAAAAACTTGTTGGGATCTTTATTTTGAGGTTAGATTGTGTCATGCATTTGTTTATTCTCAGTAGGCCTTAGGTGCAAATGCTGGGCAAGTTCTTGCACATTAAATTGCTTTGTGTCTACTAAAACCAAAAATCCAATCTGAATGCAAAAGGACTGAGTCATACTTGAATAGCTTCTAGTTTCTTGAGATTTTCCTTGTATCTAAGTGAAACTTTGAAAGCTATCCTGAAACGCAAGAAAATGTGCACACAATGTTAACCGTAACAAGGAAATTCCGAGATTGGTATGTACTCAGTTTGTGTGCGAGCGAACTTAGGCTATCAAACGTCCAGGGTTTGACTCCTGACGTTTATTCCACATGCCTGAGTAGTTATTTGAGTTTTGTCGGGAATGGTTGATGTTTCTAATAACTTGTGTACGAAAAACATCTTTGCCTCTGGTGAATGTATATCTTGACACTTTCCCTTACATATGCAGGGAGTTTCTGGGAATAATGGCTACAATGTCAAGTGAGACGGTCCAGGTGTGCTAATAATGCTCTTGTGTTTTACCAGAGCAAGGTGAGTATGTTAAATGCAACACACATGTACATGTTGAAGGTCTTGATGGGGTCATCATGGTAACAAGATCCTCCGTGTGCACTCACTTTGTTGATTGGATTCGAGGGGACCCTTTCACGGACTTGAGCGTATTGACAGCTGGCTGGGAAATGTTGGCCCGCTCCTGTGCCAAAAATTGCTCGGGACGGGTATTGATTTAAATCAGCGCGTTGACTAATCGGACCTCGATCTGCTCGTGAAGAGCTCCAGACGTGAGTGACCCAAGCTGGATTTTGTGTATTTAATCAGCTGGGCCGGGAAACAAGGGCTCTCCTCCGAGTAATGCTGCCCTGGGGATGTTGCGGTGCTCTGACGGACACTCTTCTGCACTCCACCAGGACCATCAGCAGAGGTATGCTGGGAAATGTAAGCCAGATGGCCTCTTTCCATTATGTTGTCACACAAATGTGATTTTTCTTCAGCCATGGGGATTATCATTTTTCAGTCTTTGTTTTGTTGGTGCTGAGATGATGTTGAGGAACTGACATGTTATTGCCTCCCAGTTCAGTGATTTGGATGGTTTGTCCCAAGTTGGCGCAAATGACGTACGATGTCCTGACGTTGTGCTTCCATGGGAAGTATCGCTACCAAAAGCTTTAGACAAGCTGTACAATGGACAATAGGAAAGTCACAGAATCTTCCGCTAAGATGATTCCCGTGCAAGTCCAGCAGGTGGCAAACACTTCCCATGACATTCCCAAACTTTCCAAACTAATCTACACCAAAGGCACATGTGAAACCATGGACAAAAATATACTGGGTGATAAAACAAACTTCCAATTATTTTCCCCATTACAATGTCATTCATTTTTGTTAATGCTTAGTTTAAGATTTGAATAAAGCATGTTTAAAAAGAAAAAAGATCTCTCAATAATGATTGGTCCCAGAACAGGAAGTGGACTTCAGTTATTATACCTGGTTGGTGGGTACATTTTTGAAGAGAATTCAGCAGTTTTTTCCAGTAAATTATAGTTTGTTTTAAGCTGTTTTCCTCTCGGCATGAGGAATACCCTCAAGACATAATAGCAACAATAATATCGTTGCTCACTTTACCAAGAACGTAAAAGAGTCTTGATTTCATCTTTCTGCATGAAACTTGAGGAGCGTTCTGGCTCGCAGCCAGGCAATTAACATAATCCTAAATGCATAATTGGTGTTATCAGTTTCTTATGTAGGTTAAAACCATTTCCTAGGTGAATGGTGTCAAGTCTCTGGTATCTCAAGGGATGTAACTTTTGTGGCGGACACTTGAGGTTCTTTGGAGGATTAGGGTATTGTTGTAAGTCGAAACGGCACACATTAACCTGGCTGATTTATCAACTACACAGCAACCCCGAAAAGTGATCTGAGACCAACCTGAAAGTGATATGAAAATGTTTTTCTTACTTCACAAAGTAAGCCATCCATTGACACAGTTTTAGTTCCTCAAAATAACCATGCAGTGAATACCTCTCAAAGAAGAGAATGGTATAATATTTCCATGCCACTGCACAGGGCCCAGAAAAACACAACAGAAAGGTCTAAGAGTATTATCGTACAATAAGATGATGTGCATTGTTTTTTGGACCAATGTCACACCATAAGATGCATTATTGGATGTCATTACTACTGTGTGACCTGAATATACCAACTGGTATTATGCGCCCAGAAGACAGTCTTTTGTGTAATGAAGAACATTTCAGGCTCTATTTACATTAGACTTTGGTGCCATATACCCTTGAGCTCTTGATGTGTATTTTTATCTGATTGACTTTACAGTGCCTGTAAAGTTTAAATTCTCACCCCAACTGTTAAAAAGAAATTTGAAGCAGAAACTTCACCCACGTCTTCCGTTGTTTTTCCAAAGCGTCTCTCTCTTTCTCCTCAACTGTGGTGTAGCCCTCTGCCCAGACATGGCTATATTCAGTCTCAACAATTATGTAAATGTAATGTTTGTATTTATAGGTCTAGCCACAGCTCTCTGGCATGGCAAAGTTACAGCTGGGAAAGATTGCAATCTCCCTCAAGGCTTGTAACATCTAACCGTGGGCGATACCACTGAGATCTTGTATGATGGATTGGAAAAGCTTGATTGTTGTGCTAACATGCTGAACATATCGACAGACACAAATGTTTATATCGCAATTAAGTTTAATATGTACATTAAGTACAATATTTACAGTGTATAAATTATGTACATAAAATGTTTGGTCGAGAACAACTCACATAGCCCTTATCATGTCATCCGAACATGGGACAGTCTGCAATTTATGTCAACAACATACAAATTGTAAGAATACATTAGAAAAAAGAAACCAAACAACCATAAGACCCTGATTTTTAAATGTTTATGTCGATAAATGCACAAATTACTTCAAACATTCAGTTAACGCCCTTTTGTTAACTTTTAAGGCAGTTTTGAAAGAAGAAAACATTGTCTTACAAAGCTTATTTAGTTTCTTGAAACAATAGCATACATTTTTTTTAAATGCCAAGAGTATTTATGGCACTCGTGAGATGTATACATGAATAAAAAGGCACTGTTGTGATGTCCATAGTACATCATGTTAACTTAAACACATTTTACTGTCTGATTCCAGTTCCGTCTTGAGGTTTAGGTCCAGCCTATCATGAGTTGAACTTGCTTGGCATTTGTAAAGCTCTTTGGAAAAGAAAAAATATACTTTGTTTCTTTAAAAAACAAAAATGAAGTGTAGAACCAGCTACAATACAAAAGACTATGTAGGATTCAGCAATAGGTCAAGTTAGTTCATGTTTCCTCTTTTGTCATACTTTAAATAGGGGGTACAGACAAAATGCTTGCTTTGAACATCCATGATGTTCATTGTTCAGTGCGTTTAGTCCAAATATTTGGAGTCCATTCCTACATATGGCGTTTCATATGGAGGGCGAGATGGTCGGACCGGGAGAAGGCGCGCTCGCACAGATGGCACTGGAAGGGTCGGTGTCCGGTGTGCTTGCGGAAGTGACGGGTGAGTTCATCGGAACGGGCAAACTTCCAGCCACAACCTTCCCAGCTGCAGTGGTAGGGCTTCTCGCCTAGGGAAAGAGAAGAGAAAACAAGGTATATTAATATTTATCCATTTTCAGCAGTCGATTATTTTGATGACATTTCACTTTCACAGAAGCAGTCAATTATTCGTACACAATTCGTATTGGCATAGATGTTTATTTACCTGTATGCGTTCTGTGATGCGCCTTCAAGTGGGAACTTTTTGTGTAGGTTTTGCCGCATCCAGAAAAAGTGCAAGTGTGAGTCGCAGTCCGCTTCCTCGGCCAGGTGCGACGTCCCCTCTTTGGTTTGGTGTCCATCTCCAGAGGAGATGAGGGTGGTGTCAGAAGTACTCTTTGGTTGGCATTGGGCATCCCGAGCCCGTCGTCGCACACGTTGAAGTGATGCGCATTTGGGTAAGACAGCTGCATCTGTGGAGGTGCAGCATGGGGAAACCCTGTGTTGCCTTGATAAGCTTGTGTGAACGTCATCCCGTGGCACATCTGTGACTGACAGTCTGTGTTGATGAGCTCCGTGGGGCTCTGCGGTGGAGTCATGCTGCCTGCCCCTTGGGGTGAGTTGGCCAGTCTTGGCTGCTCGTATGACCTCATGCATGCACCGTTTCCCTCCTGTTTGACTTTAGGAACCATTCCTCTTACAGGTCCATAACTGTCCATGCAGGGCTCCACTTTGATGCACTCTGAAATGTCCTGATTGGGGAAGACGGACCTGACTAGGAATCTTCCCTGGGTGTTATTGGGCAGAGATGGCTGGCAGTAGGTGTCTACATCGGATTGCAGAAGCTCTGCCATGAGACTGGTTGTATACTGCGGAGGTGATGGGTTCATCTCAGGCACCGAGTATGTGGTGGGGGCCACCGGTGGGTTGTACATGTTTCTGTTCTCTTGTAATCTGTAATAGCTTCCCATACCGAGTCCGAGATGATCAGAACTCACAGTGTTGGCCAGAATAAACTCCAGATCCAGATATTTGTCGAGATCTTCGTCATCTGTTCTGTTGAGGTTGTCCATGTTTGATATGTCAGCTATGCAGCTGAGATGCATGGACCTGTCCTGTTCATCCTTCCACTTCTGCAATGAAACAGGTTGATTAAACTTACTTTGAGATTTTAAGAGCAAGAATGCACAAAACAAGGGGTCGAGAACTTCTAAACTTGTCAGTAGTTTAAGTGTGGTAGAAGTTCATTTCACTGAACTTAAAATATCCCTAAAGTAGCTACTCGTTTATAAAACAGTTAACGATATTAAAGACAATTGATAATAATGACAATAATCGTATATATGTATTTATGTACGACCGAGCAGCTGTTGCTATGGTTACGTCTTGTGCGAACGAGATTTTATTTATATATTATATTATTTTCTAACAGGCAATATAACTTTTGTAGTTTTTGGAAAACGCTGTTAAAGTGTGTATCTATGTGTGTGTGTGTGTGTGTGTATATATATATATATATATATATATATATATAAATATATAAATGTGTGTGTACATATACACGTGTATGTACAAATAACTACACAATCATAAAAAGTTATTAATAAGAAAATAAAAAGAAATACTCACGTTTTCAAAGCATTTTTCCATTTGTGCTGAAAATGTGGAAATAGACGGTAAAATCGTTCCATTCAAAGCCATTTCCAGTCGTTCCAGTAAAATAAAACACTTCAAAATCGGGGACCAGTTGCAATCCCTCCAAGAAACTTTTGGTTGTAGTACTACAACTCTTCTGCTCTTACGCCGTGTTTCACACTCATGCAGCAAGTATGAGAAGTTGAAGACCTTATCTTATAAATATCACGGCCGTAGAAGCTGGACCAATTGTACGAAGCGGAGGAAATACGCACTATCCGTCCCTAATTTTAGCCCCGCTATATAGCTGCTGCTCTCCGGCTTGTGTGCCTTTCGTCTTGGATGGTGAGAGCGCACGGGCTCCTTCTTTAAATCACCGGAGTCACTCCACGCCCCCTCGGTAAAAAACGAGTTAAACGAGTACAACATGATGCGAGAGAGCCCTCCTCTTCTCTCTCTCTCTTGCCTTTAAGGAGAAAAAGTCAGAATGGGAGAAAAATACACATCATTAACACGTTATTTAAAGATGAAAAGTGTCGATACCAATTGATCGCGCCCCTGTGAAGCCCTCCAGACACTTGGGCTTCAACAAAGGAGGATTATGACCTCGGGCTTTATTGCATTTTAATCATGTAAAATTTGCTGGCTCAAGAGCAGATCAAATGAATCCATTTAATCCCTGTTTTTGTTTTTTTAGATAAGTGAGCGCATGTATTTTACTCCATACTTAAAAAAAGTTTTAAAGACGTTAATAAAAGTATTTTACGTCAGACTTTGGTCAGTTATGTGAAATGGCTCACGTTTTTAACAACCAATTGTTGGGTTAATTTTGCATGCTTTGACATCATAAATGTTAAAGATAAACATTTGTATTGTACTTTAATCTAACTATACTTTGAAACTGCAGGTTGATGTTTTAAACCAATCAGTTACTTATTATGGTAGTGACTTTATGCAGATTTGACAAACATTTTTCAGAAAGGCAAGCTGGAATTAAACAGCTTTTGTCATGTGACTATGTAAACATGAGCCATGTAAAAAACAAATCTGCCCTTCATTTACCGTAGTTAACTCTTTCTAGACACTATAAACATTGTATTCACAAATGTCTATAAAAAGCCAATGTTGAAGTGATACTGTGTTTTTACTCCATATCAAGCTATATCATGATGTTACTCCTCGCACCTGCAGCCGAAGCCACAACTTTATCGCATTTGCATATCATTGGACCAAAATATTAACAATAACACGACTCTTAGTGCTTTTTAATACCCTTTCAGGCTCCCTATGCATCTCTTGTATCAAGCTCTAAACAAAATGCATACCATTAAGCTCTTAAAACCCCTTTCATGTGCAAATGGAGGCGGGGAGGCTGGGATTTCCCTCCTAATAGCTGGTGTCGAATAGATATTTTTAGCTTTTGCAAATTGCAAGATCCAGTGCAAAAGAAAACAAAATGGTGGTTTGTGTGAAATTACATCACTTCTCTATTTTTGTGTATCAAAAATAGCACTCAAATGGTGAGAACGTTCTGCATGAGAGTCCAAATGAGGTGCAAGCCAGGTAGACCTAGGAATGTCAGAAAGGGGTGTTGTTTTATTGTACAGTACAACTAGTTCTTCCCTTAGGGCTTCATGGATCACACATTAATATGTTGGTTTCTAATTGCGCTCTGATCGCGCATGTAGGAGGTTAGACACACCCTCGCTCTTCACCTGTACAGGCAGACTCTTTAAAAAAAAGTAAAATACAGGTTCTTTATTGATATCTATGAAGAACCTTTTAAATACTACAAAAAAGGGTCTTTACTGGTATCAGTGGTTCCATGCAGAACCTTTAACATCTTAAATATAAAGGTTCCAAAAGTTGAGTTTCAACCATTTTTGGTTGATTTTCCAAAGAACCTTTCAGTCAACAGTTCTTAATAGAAATGAGAAAAGAAAATGTTAATGATCCGAAGAACCATTTTCCACTATTGTGGAATGGAAAGGTTCTATGGATGGAAACATTGATGCCAATAAAGAACCTTTATTTTTAAGAGCTTGGAACCGTCACATTGCACAAAAGGTTCTTTAAATTGGAAAAGGCTCTTTGTGTTATTGAAATGTGTTTTACACTAAGAAAAAATGGTTCTTTTAAGAACTGTTCACAGAAGGGTTCTTTATGGGAACCAAAAATGGTTCATCTATATGGCTCTGTTGCAAAAACCCACTTTCTATTTTTGATATAGTGTATTCGAACCTGTATACTGTCTTGTTGCTTGGCACGATAAACTATAGATGCTTGAAGGGATAGTTCATTGGTTCTTGCTGAAGCTCAAAAGTGCTGAGAATGAACCTCATTGGTTCTCGCTTGTCAAGCGAATATGCTTCATTTGATGTGTAAATTGCTGAATGTTTGTATGCGAATAACAACCTAAATTCAATCTGTTCATCATATAAAGCGATCAAGTCTCTTCAGAAAATTTTGACTAAACTGCTCCATTCGTGTGGATTAGTTTTACGATCTCTTTATGAAGATTTTGACCGTTAAAGTGGTATTTGTGTTGCTGTCAATGGAGGGACAGAAATCTCTCTCTAAGTCTTACAGGTTTGAAACGACATGAGGGTAAGTAATGACAGAACTTTCATTTTATATCGAGAAATACCTCTTGATTTCCACCTTTTATCTGTTTGATGTGTTGTATCCCAACCATCTTTGTACATTTTTGATTCTTATCAGTTTATCAACTTGTGATGTGACTGCCAGTGGATAATGATACACTTTTCCTTTTTAACGATGTGTAGTTTTGGAAAGTATATCATGCTTTGCGTGTGAACTGAGCACAAGAAACCCACTCGACATCAAGTATTTATTTGGAAAAGTTTTTTTTCTTCTCTTGCTTTGGTTATCCAGTGTAATGCATAGTTTGCTGCTTGAGTCAAACCCTGGGAAACACCTGCTCTTTCTTCACAGCGGGACGGTATTGCGGCTGCCCTAGGCCCTGCTTTCGAGAGAGAAGGAAACCGAGAGTACTGCCAGAAAGTGTGCGAGTGAGAGTTTGAGACGGAATGGGATTCTGAGCGAGCCTTTATATACGCAACTATTTTTAACCCCACTCCCTCTCGCCTATCACAGGGCTTCCTCTCTCGGACGCTCAGGAAGCAAGCCTGGCTCGGCTTCCTGCCTGCACGCCGGACTGTTCAGAGCCAATCAGGGAAGGATAGAGCTGTGATGACCAGGCACTGACTCAAAAGGAAAAAGAGTTAAAATCATACCACATATTTGTGTGATTAGATTTCAGTGGAGCAAGTGATTGTCTAAGAGGGAGTTTGACATGTAGCTCATGTTTTTTTGAGCCTTCTAGATTAATGATGAACTCAAAACTGAAAACATTTGCGTGTCATCCTGCCACTAACAGTATTTATTTCTCCTTAAACTGTGTTTTACAATATGTTGGACTCGGGTACTTCCACAACCCCGTCATATATCTAAATGTACAATCATTGTGATGTACCGATACTTAAGAATACTAATGCGTAAATGGTTGCAAATAACAAAAGGACTATAACATTCAATCTTACTTTAATTTTTTTCAACGTTCACTTTTCCACATCCACTTTCAAGTCCAGCCATAGATTTTTTTCTTCATTTGGAAATACACCACCATTATGAGTTGCAAACAAATTCACATTGATTTTAAGTACCACCCTGCAGCTAAAACACTTTCAAAACCACTTTGTTTACCGATGACACTCAGAAATGCATGTCTGTATATTCTCAGGTCAACATCAACAAGGAGTTTCATAAACATCTCATCGTAGCCTCCATCTCTTCGAGGATAAAGGAGGGGTTGACAGCGCAAGATGGATCGGATTCCATGGGGGAGGTTTTCCAATTCAGTTTTTTTCCCCCCGTCGGTTCATGTGGATTTAATTGGTTTGGTAATTCTCCTGAGAGGCGGCCAATTTATAGCCTGTTAACACTCTACATCATGCAGGTTGTGTGTTATGAGTGCAATTTGCGAAGTTGGCTGTGAAATATGCGTGCAGTAAAGATATTTACAGCAATTAATCAAGATTTTTTTTCCCTCCCTTATAATGTCCAGATGACATTCTAAGCGGTCCATTTTGGCCATGGAAATGAAACGACAAACTTATCAGTGGCTTCTGGATAGCATGTTCCTAATTCTTGTTATTTTACGGCCTCAAAATGTTTACAAGGCTTGATACAGTGTTGATTCTGTGGCCCTTGGAGAAAACAGACTACATCCAATCTCATACTTTAGACCGGTCACAGCTGTAGCTTGACCAGAACATAAATTGAAGTCATGTGCAATTTCAATCAATCTCCAAACAACTTTTCTTTTTTCCCCGCTGAGGTGATACCATGAGAACATTACAGAATTGTGTTGTGAGTGATGAATCCAGAGACGGCGGATTGGGAAATTATAAGCTTGGGCTGAAATGTTTTGCAGTCGAACCTGGCAGTGTTCGTGTAATTTCAACATCTCCCCGTTTCACTGTTATAAGTCTTAAAGCCACAGGAATTGCCATGGTGGGCTGCCAAAATCCAGTTCCTTTTCATGCAGGAGTAGGAATTATGGATAAAGAAAGAGAGGGAGTTACAATAGAGAGTCGAGTCTCTAAAACCAGGCAAGTTTTTATACGCCAGCCTGACCACAAACGTGTCCGCGTTTCCTTAAATCTTGCCAGCTGCGTAAATATACCAGCCTGCACTTACACACAGGTCCCTTTCTATTCCCACTTTGAACTTCTTTCGTCTACGTTGCGACTGTAATGGCATGCATACACCTAAAATGGATGGCCCAAACCACAAATTCGCCAGACATTCCAGAGCTACGTGACCCTCAAGGTTACTGGTACATTAGAAGGTTCAGAAATATCACCAATTGTTTTCATGATAAAGGTACATTGTGTACAATGCTACGAATGAAATGCGTGCATGTCATGTGCCCGAACACCACACTGTTTTTTTTCCGTTGGCAAACCGCTCATTTAGTTCAATTAAGGTGATGTGTACATTGTGTGCCACCATTCATGTTTACTGTCTTGCTTTGTTTCCTTGTAATGTACTCTATGAAGGCACATTATAAATGAGGAATGCAGTGTGGTATGTCTTTCCCTCCTGTCAGAACGTAGTGACACACATTCGCCTCACATGAATTATAGCTCTCAGGCAACATAAACTCTTCGTGCACAATCGTGCACTTGGGAACAGCAAGTTCTGTGGTTTTTCTCGCAGGCCATTCCTGATGGTTTTCCAGGATTATTGTTGAGGCATGCTATGTTTGAAAGAAGACGTGCCAGGCTTGTGTTTTTAAATCTTCTCTCCATTGACCAGATTTTTTGGAATGATTCAATGTCTACCTTGGTGTCCTCTTATCGTATCGTCTTAGGCATGTAAGAAACGGTTGTCAACAAGCATTTTTCATCATAGCTTTGACAAAATTAACACTACTGCAAAGAATCATTGAAGCGCTTACACACACAAATTTCTTATTTAAAAAATTACAAATACTGTTCCTTATAAAGGAAATTTTACTTTTTTTTTCCTTTTCTTCTTCTGTTTACTACATCATAATAGTTTTACTGGAACATAAAACTGGAAATAGTGTTTTGCAAGATATCGTTTTTCAGTAAAAATAGTCCTTATAGATTATGGAGCGTTGCTTCTCCAGTAAATGGAGAATAAAACTCGGAAATGCTTCTTGGCAGTGTACGATTGGTTTGCAAGCATGTATGAAACATGTATGTATGTATGAAATAAGGTTTTGCGAAAGTGAAGTTCATAAGTTTTTGCTCTAACATACATTTACCAATTTCTGCCTGTAGAAAGGCGGGAACTTCCTGATTTTGCTGATGTATTTTGTTGATCCAGGAACAACATTCCTATCTGAAAATTTAATCCTAAACATATCCTTACCCCTAAACCCAACCCAACCCTAAGTTCCTAAAATCAGAGGTAAATGATAAGTTAATAACGCTGATGTAGAAGTGTCTAACCCTGGTTTTAAACCTAAACTTGACAAACTGTAAACTTGTCCCTCAAATCTGATTGGTTGATTGGAACGTTGTTCCAGGATCAACAAAGATATTGATGCAAGAACATGTTGTATTTAGTGAAATCAGGTTCTGCAAAGGTGGGTCCAATTGTTTCGGAATTCCAAATTGATATTTCCCACGGAGCTTTTCCACACCGTCAAAACTATTTGTATGTTTTTCCCCCATCAAGTGCTAAGTTGCATTCCACTGTTCTGACTTTCAACTTTTCCACATTGAGTTTTTACAAATATTTTTATGCTTTGCAAAAGTGACTCTCAAACTACTGTTGACACGGAACATTTTTTTAGTTCAAAAATCTGAAGATCCTGAAAACAAATGAATGTCTGCAACAAGTCTTAATCTCTTATGCAGTGTTTCTTAATTAAATGTATCTTGTTTTAAGGATTTTTGGATTCTTTAACTGGAAAATAAGAATGCATGTGGGAAGGATGCATTTCAAGGATGTAGAGAACGATGTGTGAGGTTTTGCAAAAGTGACGACCTCAACTCAACTACCAAAAGCTCTTGCAAAGCATTCTAACATCTGTTGAGGTGGGTTCATTTATGTTCCCACGTGATTGCAAACGTACAGGGCATTTCCACACTCTCAAAGTGGTTCTTACGCATTGTTATCCATCACATGCTTTGTTCGAGACTTCGCTAGCACGTAGATTTACGCTAGTGTAAACGTTACCAATTTTAACGTGGACTTTCTTCACATGCATGATAATAAAAGGAAACCATATCATGACAATAGAAAGAAAAGAGGTGCATCACCATCAGATAGCGGTTAACAAATAATCACCTTTTCAGATCTTCTGACTCATGTTTTCTGGAATCGGTTGGATAAAGCCCCACAGTGTGACCGTTTGATTCTCTTGACAAGCAGACGGGGTGTAGTAGATAACAGATCATCGAGCTCTTGTAAAGCTGTGTTTTTCATTTTCAGTGTTAGCCAGGTATACCATTTGTGGTTTTGCACCATGCACAATCAGATAGACTAGGCCTCCCTGTACTATTGGTTCACACTTCAGCCTGATGCACTCGCTGCATAGTGTATGTGTATGAGCAAGGTTTTTCAGCGTGTGCTTCTACAGGATGTGTGGTCTGTTAAACCGCACCTTAGTTTCAGTGCAGACCAGCTCTAGCAACCATGTGCCCCACACCCAAAGCTGCACACTCTCAGCGAGAGTGCTAATGTCAATTGTTGTCACCTTTGTAAGACGATGGAAACATGATCATGCTTTTTGACTTCTGGTTGTGTCAGAGAACTCATCTGGTTAGGGTTTCTCTGTGAGGGGTTTGTTGCAAAACACTTTGGTCCTATAATTTGCAAGGACCTAACTCCAAAGTTATACTTTGAATGTAAAGGAAATAAAAGTATGATAAATAACATGGAGGAGTAAAACGATAAACACTTCCTCTGTGGTTTGTATAAAGAACTGATGTGCTTTTGTATGCTTTGAATTCACTTTTATCTCCCTTCATCTGAAGAACAAGGCAATTTGCTATGGTGGTTGCACAATGTATAATAGTTTTGACTGTAAAAATAATTAAAATAATAAATCTTCAGTAGATCAACTGTGATATCAGTCGTGCTTTGTAAAAGCAGAAGGAACACAAGGAGTTGTGAGGCTAACAAGAAAGTGCTGCAGTTGAAAATCACATTCAACAGTAGGTGAGTTGGATAAATGCTTTGTAGCACTGAAAAATGTTGTGGTTCATTCCCCTTCATTTCCTTCCCATCATGCACTGGGGCATGAATAAATAAAGTAGCTGCATTGAATGTTTGCTGGTGTTATTCACGCTGTTGTTGAGGTTATTGGCATGTGACCGGTAGTTTATATTCTACATGATGTTGATCCTCAGAAAAATATTAAGTTATATATATATAATATGTATATGTTATTATTTTGTCTGATAATGTTTTGTATTTTTATTTTAATTTTTTTTTTTATTTTTTATTTTTTATTTTTCTTATTTTATATTTTATTTGATCTAATTTTTCTATAATTTCTTTAATTGTCTTATTTATATCTTATTTGTGTTTTATTCTATTTTTATTTTATTTGATCTTATATTTATTTTATTATATTACAATTTTCTTTTACCTATCTTATTTTTTATTATGTTGGGAGGTTTTAAGTCACTGCAGCTCGACCTTATGTTCAGTCATGAAAGAAAAAAAATACTACAAAAGCTACGCAGTCAGTCGTTCTCATTCTTTGAACATCTACAAACTGGATTTTTACAGTGTCGGTGTGTCACAACTGTATGCAGCCATTTGTTCAGCAATGCCACTAATGGCCTACAAGTTACAGGGGTTGATGTGAAGGCAGAAGCGGCGGAGGGTCTAGCTGGGTGTTCCACGTGCAAGCACCAGGCGGCCATGTGTCTTTAAACCCAATGGCTGTTTTATTAGGGCAGTAATTACACGTCAGCTAGATGGGGGGTCGGTCGGCGCTGCAACAACAGAGGGACCTCAAGGCACTCGCAGCCACTTATTACAGTTCAGATCAACGTCTCGATATAATGGCCTCAAACCGCTAGCGTGGCCTCTCTCTGGGGGTTTGGGCTTTGAATACGCAGGTCCCACTTATCTGGGGTTTGACAGTGCCTTCCTGCTCCGAGCCGACTGTCCCCTGATCTGTGATTAGACCGTAATTAAGCGTCTGCGTGATGGGACATCAAACAGAACACAAAGTGTATTTTTTGGTATACTCTGCAGAAGATCAGAAGATGAAGAAGCGAAGCAATGGCCTCCGTTCTGCAAAGAAAATCGGTGAAAAGTCACAAAGGCATTCAAGTAACTGACGCAATGACAAAATGACTCACAATATCACACAATACGATGATTCGGCAACAGAAAGTGCCTGAAATTGCTCATTGCACTAATGAAACGTGCACAGATGTGGTGCTTTTCCACTCCCTCGGAAACGTGGTGACTTTCATAAGCAGTAATTACTTCCTTTTTAACTGTTAGTAGAAGGTAGGTCGAAAAAGCTTGATATTATTCATAGCACTCTTCAAAAAACAGCTTCGTTATCAGCAATTTATGGTTCCATGAAGAACCTTGAACATCATATTATAACACAAAAGGTTCTTTGTGTTCTTAACGTTCTTCATGAATAAGAACTTCATCATGGAAAACCCCTTTTGTGTTTTTGAACCTCATGCTTAAAATCTGCACTTTTAGCTTCCAGCAGGCGGTTCTGCTTATGCTAACGTTGATGTAACGCTTTTAAAATGTTTGGCTCGGACTGTTTATGTGGGATAACATATGCTTTTTTCTTACATCAGGGACAGAGCTTATGTCTTTCATTCTCTTGGTAATTATGTCAGCATCCAAGTGCCTGCACAACGTAATCATAAGTTGCCCATGTGAGCATGGAATGTTTTTAGATTCACAAAGTAGTTGCTTAGCTACACCAGATGTTTATAGGCTGATGTTGGTTTTGTTGCGTCAAGAAAATGCATGTTTTTAACCTTGTGTCAGTGCAAGTGGAGTTGTGGAGTATGTTTCTGCTGAAGTAATGTATGCGTAAATTGAATTGAAGCCAAGATGAATTCCTCCATGGTCATTGTGGTCAGCTTATCTCAGAGAAAACATCTTGCAGAAACTCGGTACTTGTAAAACTGGATAGTCACAATGAGATCCAGTGAAGTGGACAGCCTTCATTATCCTGATGTTAATTAACTGTGTGAATTTTACATATCTGTCTTTAGTGTGAAGATATTAACCTCACCGTACAAAGACGTATTCATTCTCAAGAAAAGTGCACTTTGTATTTTATCCTTCATTAAACTGTGAAATTATTTGTGTCCTGTAATATGCATAACAATTACAATCTTGGCACATTTCAATTAATACTAGACGTTGAGTGTTTCCTGTTTTTATTCAGCCTTTTTTGTTTATATTTGCTCTGGCTCGAGATTTAGTCTTACGACTCTGCTGTCATGCTTCAGATTTCAACCAATGATAAGACTTTGTTTTCCTTCAAAATGTAAGTGAAAGCAGGTGTGTATGTGTGTTTTCCTTTTGAATTGTAACCACTTCCCTTTCACTTTGCGTCTGCAGATATTTGAAGTCCGTTCTTCTGAACATCTCTTACACCCTGTTTAACCAACCAGATTGTAACCAACACCGGTGCTAATGTACGTACGGAAACACCCATTCCTGTCAATAGGGCCTCTAACTTTTAAACGGGGGTTACTTTTAAATGGGGACACACAATTAATCTAAATTAATTTTGAAATGGCAAAATGCTGATAAAGCACTCTCATGCTTTGTTTCAGTGGTCTCAGAGTAGTTCATACTAAATAAATTCTCCGCATGATTAGATATCGTTGTTTGCTTCTATTGCATTATTAGTATTTTAACAGCTTTTCAAATCTATTGACTGCATTAAACCAGATTAGGATTGAGAAAATTAACATATTTGTCAGTTACAAACATTCCTTAAAGTTTTCTTATAAAATAAAGGTCAGGTGGTTCAATTGGACTGAGTGCAATGTGAAAGCATAGGAAACTGGTTTCACTTGGTTCGCTTTTAGGTGACTGAAAGCTGAAGTTTGGTTCTTTTATGCCCTGTTAAAGAAGTGTTTTAATAAATCCAATCACAAGTGGACCACGCTAAATACAGGTGTAAACAGGATAAAAAATTGTTTGAGGTTCAGATATAAATTGCATGAGCTTAGTTTGTCAATTAGATCGAAAGATCTGAAAAAGCCCAAACATTTACTCACCCACCCATAGACCCTCCCCTTGAAGAAATCAGGACAAAAGTGGTTGAAAGTAGACAAAAGAGACACACCAGGTGTAAATTGGAATATGTCTCCCCCATCTAATTGTGATGTGATATGACCAAAACACATCTTAAAGCTGCAGCACACGATTTCTGAGAAAAGACCACACCAAAAAAAACACCTTTACAGCCAATCAGTAGTAATGGGTGTATCCCTCGTTTATCGCAGTTAATGTGGACCGGAACCCCCCGGGATAGTTGAAAATTTGCGAAGTAGGATTGGGCCCCCTAGGAATTTCCATATATATGTGTGTGTAGGTACCAGAATGTTTAAAATATGTATATTTATACTTTTCGTATAAAATTCGACACTGAATACTTTTACGACACTGGTCGATCTCGCGCCGGGAATCAATCACGTGTCTTGTCTCAGTGCCGTGTGTGTGTACAAAGCCTCTGAGAGAGTTTCTCTCTCTGTCTGGCATCCTGGGAAACCGTTTCTCTCGCATCACGATGAAGCAACGCTGCTTTCCACAATACGGCTGCTGATATGGCGGTATTTTTGAATTTTTATGTTTCGATGAATATTTTTGAAAAATCTGCAAAGCACAGAGGCCGCGAAACTTGAACCACGAAGTGGCGAGGGATTACTGTACATGAATTAGGGGGGAGGTGCCTGTGTTGCATAGTATTTGTGAATTTGTGGGCGGAGCTATCAAGATAGGGTCGTTGTCCTTTTGGGTAGGGATGTTCTTGTTTTGGTGATTTCAGATATCAACAGCGTTTCTTAGAAACATATGCACCTTTTATACCAGGTGTAAACAGGGCCTTACAGGACCCAAGTGTCAGACTCTTTTGATTGGCAGTGTTGTGTGAGGGGAAACATGATTTAGTGTGGATACAAAGACATTTTTTGTTTAGTTTGGAAACAAGAACTGTTGTTTCATTGTGATTTTATGCTTTTTGTTCTTTGATATCTTGCAATATGAGATGTTATATGTTTATCAGTGTTCATCTGCTTACACGATTGGGTGAAATGAAATACAATCTCTGTTGTTTTCTTTAGAGCGTTTGTTTTGGTGGCTTGTGTCTGTGTGGATGGACATTATTTTGGAAGGAAGTGGGCCTGACAGATGTTGGTGTTTCTCTAAAAGCATGGGGACGCTTTGAATCTCCTCTGTGGTAAGATCTCAATCCACAGTCATGCAGAAAAACAAGCGTTTCTCTAGGCGGTTCTGCCTAAAACCCAATTCACTAAGAGCTCAACCTCCGTTTTCCCTTTTGCTTCACCACATGTCACACATTTTTACTATGTTCCAGTCCATTGCATCAGCATAGCGATCCTCAGCAGTCATGTTCCTCAGGATTGATAAACACTGCAAACTGCCATGAAGGTTTTGTACGCACTATACACACATACAGAGCTGATCTGAGACTTGTGTTGTGAGGTTAGACCTTTTCAATGAGTAAATGTGAGTGCTGCAGAAAGGAAACAAGACTTTATTGCAAAGTGCTGATTAGTGGTTTCATTCAGTCAGCAGCACCTGCTGTTTTCTGTGATTTTCCTGTGAAGTAGAAGTTCATGCAGTATAGACACAAATTATGTTGTATTCTCTGACTACAGGGAACTAAGCAGACAAAATGGGAATATGAAGATAAAGTGTACATTTATGTAAAAGGTGATCTCACTCATAGTTTATATGGTAATGTACTATATGTAAGCCATTTCCCATTTCCCAGAAGACTGTAAACACTGTGGCTCTGTGGCGCTTTCAACATTTCTCTTGTTGTCTAGAATTCCTGTAAAAACCATCCGTTAGCAATCCCATTTATCTCAATGGCAGTTGCTCTGCTTGCACGGGAGCCTCCAGAAATATATGATTTGATGGCTGCTGAGCAGATGTAAAAATGCAAGTCTATTTTATTCTTGGGAAAAAAGAAATAAAATTAACATACCCCCAAGAGAAAAAATGTTGGCAGCAAAATGTTAGTTACGGCATCTATTGGGTAATCAATTCATGTTAACCACCCAGACAGTGTTTGGCTGGACAGTATGGGCTAGTTAGCAGGTAGATCCCGGCGTAGCAACACTAAGGGTGCGTTCACACTTGATTTGATTGCCTGGTCCAAAAATCAATTTGATTGCTGCCCCATTATATTATTTGGGTCTGAGAAAGAGTGCGTTTGCACCATCAAAGGCCACCATTTAATGTGGGTGCGCACCCATGTTGGAAAACTGCGTTTATCATCCAAAAGAACTGAACTCTGATATCACTGGAACCCAGGTGTGCCCCAAAAGTGCAAGTGTGAAAGCAAAACGCATATACAGTAATCCCTCGCCACTTCGCGGTTCAAGTTTCGCAGCCTTAGTGCATCGCGGATTTTTAAAAAATATTAATCAAAAAATAAAAATTTAAAACTACCGTATTGCGGAAAGCAGCGTCATTTTATCGTGATGCACGAGAGAAAGGGTTTCTCAGGATGCCAGACAAAGAGAGAAACTCTCTCAGAGGCTTTGTACTCACACACGGCACTCAGACAAGACACGTGATTGGTTCCCGGCGCGAGATCGACGAATGAGAGCACGAGTGGATGTATCCCGTGAGCTGATTGGATAATCATACTTCACGGATTTTCTCCTATTGCGGGGGGTTTCTGGTCCACATTAACTGCGATAAACGAGGGATCACTGTATTGAATCTAATCAAGTTTGACCGAAATGAAACAAATCTACAGAAATATGGAGTGGTGCAATTGATCTAGTTACTATACATTTTCAAAAATGAAACTGCTTAAAAATTTGCATTTTTGCTATGGGTGTGAATAGTTTACATTGTAGAACAAAACGCCAAAGTATTGTCAAGTTATGTTTACTATAGGTTTTATTTTACACATAACTTGAACAGTGCCATTATACAATCTCGAAGAAACCATTGTCTTGTCATTGACATTGTCTTCAGTTTGCATTTTTGTAAAGCAGCAGTACACGCATGCTTATTTAGCAACTTTATTATTACCTTTGCATAAGAACAAACATGGATTATTATGGGTAACAGCTGGAGGTTTTGCAATCGGAGTCTACCACTAGCTGGTACTAACTCTGACTGATTTGGCAGTCCTGGTAGAATCGTTTGTCTTGAGACATTCCATATGCGAAGATAGTGTGCTTTTCGACCTCGGCCAAACCGCGATGATAGTGATAAGTAAGTTCTGATTGGCTTGGCGCAGTGCAGAGTCGTGTGCTGTATATCTGTACCTCCATGTCACGTTATATTAAATGTTCATGTGTTGGAACTACACGATTGATAGCGGAAGAATGCGTCCGAGCGGGAGTGTTTGCAAGCCCCTGCCAGAAGTTTGATAAAGCAGCATGTCGCGTACTGAAAGTTGAATCTTCCTTGAATGTTTTCTTATAGCAGAGCATCACGAGTTCCCAAGAATGCTGAGATGATCCGAACATTAGCCCGCACACAGCATTCTCCTAAGGGGAAGATGTAGAAGTGAGGGGAGGAGGGGAATTGCTCCATCCAGCGCTGTCAAAGAGCTGCCAACTCCTGTTGGCCACACATCTGCTGTGCATTAAGGCCTGGACTCTTCGGTGATGAAACCCAGCCTTGGCTCGCAGGGGCAAAGCCTGTGATTGGAGCACCGGCGCTCGGTCGACTCCAGGGCTCGGAGCCCAACTCAGCCCTACAGCTGGGTGGGTTTCCCCCTTTGTTGCTATGGTTTTCCTGCAAACACAAAAATCAGGCGCCTTGCAAAAGCATCTGGGCCCCCTCTCTTCATGCCTCAGTGTTACATCATGTGGATTCCAGCACTTTATCTTTCTCTGGTTGGTGTCCATCTCCCATAGCGTCCACGGGCAGACCCACTCTGTTTTGAAAGTTGTTTCTTTTGTGCTACTATGAATAACATTACTAATTAAGATTTGGAAATTGCAAGGACATTTACAGTATGTCCACATCAATCGGGATCGGTTTGAAATAACATATTTTTCTTTGTTTTGGCCTTTTGTCAACACTGAGACAGCATTTTTGTCCTGTAAAAGTGGTTAAAGCGCAGTTGTCACATTATAGAGTGAACCGTGAAAAATTTAGGTATTCGAAAACAGTGGTGCATTTTAGTCATGTGACGCATATCGTACCCATCTATTATCTATGCTTGTACTAGAATTGTTTGCCTTTCAAAAGATAAACGTTACTTTGTACAATCTTCTTATCACGATCCAGCAAAGATGAGAGAATATTTACTCTGAATTGTTGTCCTGCAGTGAAACATGTTGACTGTCGCGATTTGGATCACGGCAATTTTGAGTGGTGGGATATTTCGCAAATACAATGGTCATGCCGGAAAATAGCGTGAGAATGTATTATGTCTGGTCTCTCTGTAACCTTTTATTACATTTTACACCTGCGTAAAGTATTTTCAGATGTTTCTGTGGGGTTAAAAATGGGAGAGTGCTTTAAATGAAAGCAACATTTTCAAAATATTCAAATATATGGACATAACCTTAGCATGTGTAGCACTCAAAAACACCTTGATACATGTGGTTTGACTAGATGCACAATGAGTAAAAAAGTGTGTGAAAGGTGCATGTACTTCTAGCAGCTGCGCGCACCACTTTGGCATCCCACACCTGCCACTGCTTACAAAGAATCAGGTCAGTGTTAGCTGCACCAGTGCGGTTTTAGCAGAAGTGCTAACTCAAGCCTGAGTGTTTGTGGCAACCCCTTGTAAAACAAAAGAACGAGTGAGCATCTGTGCACAATGCGGTCTGGAAGCAACCAAATTGGTACACTTTACCCCGCATTGGGGCGTGGAACTTAACTAGCTCGAAATCTGAGGGTAACCTGTGATTCATAAACATCTTTGACAGTTTGATAGTAAAGACAACTTTTTTAGATGTTGTCTGTGGAAATAGCCCTTTGTCCTTTCTTTCAACTTTGATGACAAATGCTCTTCACATGACAAACTTCCCCTTCCAAGGAACTCTGAGTGTTCCTGCTTGATGGAAAGTTGCAGAATGTGAATATCATGGTGGTTTCAGACAGTATTTTAAGCCTTGTGTGTTGACGCTGTCCAATTCTACATTCCCCCAAACCAACTACCCCAATAACCCAGGAAATAGTTACATTCTTGACAGTAAAATCAGTTACTTAATGTGACCCTGACCTTTTTACTGTTGCCTTGAGGTACGCCTCATTATATATTTTTAGGACTGCCATTTTAATGTTATTTTAGTGCATTTTTAGTTTATTCATTCATTTAATAAACAAAACGACTGATTCAGAAATATCTTAGCAGCACATATGTTTTGCATGTAAGAAATGTTTTTTGAAGCAGCAAGAACTGTTTTTCTATTTCTGAAGGATCATGTGACTGAAGACTGGAGTAATGTTGCTGAAAATTCAGCTTTGCGTCAAAGAAATAAATTACTTTTTTAAATGTATTAAAAGGGAAAAAAGTAACAGTACATCGTAATAATATTTCAAAATATTACTATAGCTGGAAGGATGAATGGATGGATAGAAGTGGTAGATTTTTTTTCTTTATTTTATATATTTTACACCACCTAAGTTTATTGATAACTACAGTAAACAATAAATTGATATGATAAATATTTCAAAATATTACTACAGCTGGAAGTATGATAATACATTATTAAATATGATTATATGAATGCAATATACGATGACTTCTGGAATAAGGTGATGCAACCACATGCGACACCTCTAAGACAGGTGTGAAATTCCTCGTAAAATCTTGACGCTGATCTCCTTAACCTGAACCCCCCCATAAAAAGCAACAAAACAAACCAAAACAGGTGGAACATATACCGCATAGTGTTAAGCAGGTGGACGGCTATGACGCAAGAGGAAAGAATTGGGCACTGGTGTAAACAGATTTTAAGAGAAAAATTGCCTCATCAGATTCATAAACCGCAAAATGATCAAATCATAGGAACTCCTTTGATGATAGTCTATGAACTAGTGAATACAGTTCCCATGAGTCTCTTCCAAACACCAGTATCATCTTTATTTATTTTTCCAAACACCCCTTTTGATGTGTCTTTGCTATGGAAAAGCTGACGCACAACCACACTCTGAGGTTTTATTCTGGATACTTTGCATGCTTCCAAAGGTCTATGAACAATAATGCGATTGAATAAATTATTTAGTCTAACTCTTGCTATGAGGTATTTTAAAAAAAAAAGTATATTTGGGCTACGAATATGAATACTAATTCAAAATTTGGTAGCATGATTTTTGATCGAGATGTGCTATTATAAGTAAATAGATACATAATAGTAATAGTAAATACATTCTTTGTCTGACAGATGATAAAATGGGCGAATGTCTTATTAACTTGTATTGAATGAGGTGCTGGAGCCGTATCTAGAGATCACAATGACATGGAGAGTTTGCAGGGCTCTTTTGAAGGTAAGCAACCACTCAGAACATTTTAGCAATTGCATAGCAACCACCCTAGCAATTCTTCTCCAAACACGTTTTATTTGGAAAATTTAGTTTGCACTATTATTTTGGTTTGCAGCAATGATTGGCTACTAGCCCACTCTTCTACTCTGTTTGCAGAGCAGAAAGGGCCCATCAAAGAAACATTTATTCGTTTAGTATTTGGCAGGAAATTGAAGCATACAAAAGATCAGATCTTTATCATGTATGTTTTACTTCCATGTGTCACAAAGCTAGCAACTTTGCTTAACAGGCTAAGCTAAGTTCAAGCTTAGCCAGGCTAGTAAAAATTCCTGGGTGCAGGTGTGCGGCAATAAAGTAAAAGGGCAAAGCATGTTTTGCACCACGGTAAACCAACCGTCACTCTCACCAGTAACCATGACTCACACAACGCTCTCAGACAACACTGTAACTTTTCAGTTTTGAGCCACAGGAACAGGTGTCACAGTAACTGATGACAAATGCCGTATGTCATTCTGATCAGTACCGTAACCACAACACTTGCAACATACTGTGACAAAATAACATGGCAAGATATCCCGGCCGCATACCCACCAAACACTTGATTGTCATTTATAAAGAAAACAATTTTTCCACTAAGAAAAGTGTTTCTAACGCGCCCAGTGGTTTTCATAGACTTCAGAGTTTATAGAGAAGCTTAAAATGTGCTAAACAAATGAAATAGCTTTTTGTAGCAAATTAACGTAAACTGTTGGTGTTTGCATGTAGCCTGGGTAGGAATTGGCAAATACCGCCATGGAGCGCCAGTAGCCATGTTTTGATTACGGAAACATTGATAGATGTTGTTGTAGGCACGCCGTTTGGAGCAACAGGCGCCTAGTAATTGTAACATGCATTTTCAATAAAAGCTGCTTTTGTGCTTTTCCTGATTTCTCACAATCTATATTTGTATAAGTGCTCCCTAAGACAACCTGATAAGACAATCGCTGGATTTCCCAGTACTGATAAAGCAGTACAGGCGTAATCATGACTCTTAGTAGCTTGGTAGTTAATGAAGAGATTTCTTTGCTGGTGTTGTAATTACAATCACTCTCTTGTTGAAAACCCTTGTGTATACACATTTCACTGTGACGCCTTGAGCTTTTTGTAAGCACTCTTTGATTGATACCAAAAGTCTTCCTCACTCTCTACTTCCGAACAAAAACATTTGTGGTGCCATTTGATGAAAAGACGTTCTAATTTGGTCAGCAAAGTGCTCGGAAGTAGGCTAATGTTGTGTACAAAAACTACATGCGTGTATCTTATGCCTAATGAGTGCGTGTTACTACCTTACGGATACATATTAATACTTTTTATGTACCCTTGAGGTACTAACAAGCACTTTTAGGGGGAGATAAGGTACACTGCCCCAGTGATATGATGGTGTTCCCCATAAGGATTCACTTAAAGGCTCTAGAGAAGAGTGTACACATTTGACCTAACTGGGGCAGTCGCCGCAAAAGTATACCGTCAATGTACCTTATCTACTTCCAAAGGGTGCATATAAACAGCTAAGGTACTAATATGCTGCTTTAGGGGTTGATAAGGTAAAAAAGTTTGGACTGTATGCTATTAGTTATGCTCTACATATTTAATTTGAGACCTTTTCAGAAAACAAAAGTTGCCTCAAAAGTACTCTTATGTACCGATAACCGTAAAGTGCCTTGGGTGCATATAAGGACAAATATTAATACCTTATATGAACCATTTAGGTAATAACAAGGTAAAATCATACAGTTTTGAGGGTATTATAGTATTTCCCATACAGGTAGAATTTTTTGGATGGTATACTTAGTACTTATCCTTGATATCGTTTGCTTAGGAGCTTTAGAGAAGACAGGATTGTGCAAGTAAGTCATGAGCAATAAAAAGCCTTGTGCAACATTGTAACTATAGTACTGATTTGTCATCTGTAAGCCTTTGGAAAATCTCTCAGTATTTCTCAGTTCCCAGTTCACCAGGAAACTTCTACTACCAACTACCTCATCCGAGCTTTGCCGCACTGACTCTTAGCAAGACTGCTTATATAGCCTCTCCCAAAATAGCTGGTCCCTCATTGGTGGAAAAAAATGTTCTCACTGAATCACTTTGGGCCAATTAGAGAGTAGCACTTCCTGTTCTGCGAAAGATGTTTCCTGTTGATAGCCAGGCGCCGAGGGACAAGACATTGCAAAGCTGGCTGTGTTTTGCTGACCTTTGTGAGGTCTGTAGAAACACTGTTGGTGATAGCCGTGTGCCGTGTGCAGGAACACATGGCCCTGTCAGCTGCGTGAGAGCCAATGTTTTGGTCCGAGTGTAAACACACACGCTGATGAGGTGCCTTGACTGTAAGCACATGTGTCTACGCTGGCTTCCCGGTGGCTCGCTATGACACTAATGATACATCAAGGTCTTTTCTATTTGAGCAAGCAATGCATTAGCAAAGAATTACAAGAGCTAAACAGCATGTGGTTGTATACAATGGAGAGTTTAATTGAATTATTTGTTTTCAGCATCCTTGGATCCTGATTCTCAAACTTGCTCAAACTTTCCAAAGAGTCTCCCATTAAGGGTCGATAATGCATGACTATAATCGGATGCTTTCATTCATGATGTTTATGTAAAGTTGGTCCGTAAACATTTACCATTTATTAACGAGAAATTAGTGTTTAGAGTTGTTGATCACAAGGGTTTCTGAAATGGGTTTTCCAGCCTGACAGCACCAGACACCTGGTGTCCCTTTGGGTAGTGATCTGGGCTCAGATGTTTCTTTTAAAGTTTAAATCCGAGAGCATTTTCAAAGTCATCCAGAGCCAAGTACAAGGCGTCCAGGATTCAGGAAACGGCGTAGTATCCTGAGACTGATCTCTCTGAGAAAGGTCCGAGTTCTCCGTTGTGAAAACATTGCATTTCCTTGTTCTTAAAACAGACAAATGAACGGCTAAAGCCAACAATGCAACTTTCACAGCACTTTTTAAGGGGAACTGCCACTTACAATGTGCACTTCACACATGTTTGAGTCAGTGGAGTATTGTGTAGCGCAGTTCTCTGGATGTATTACGCAAGTTAGTGGATTTATAGGCCTGCGACAAGCTGGCCTATAAATCCAAGCAGGTCTTTAAAATAGGCTATTAATATTGGTAAATATTACAGTGGTAACTGTCCCTAACATTTCTTTTAGCCGATTATATTTGTTTGGTCGACACTTCCAAGCTCTTGATTTCATTTAAAAAACTTTTAAATTGCATTTCTGTCTTCACGGGAAAACATGTCAGTTTCAGCATCTGTTAACTGTTAAAAGATTATTATTTTTGGTGTTTTAGGATTGTATACCACAACGTATACTACATCATAATACTTGACATCGGTATTGATTACCTGTGTTTATACCATGACATTGTTTAGTTCCTGATCTTTATCGACTGAGAAACACTGGAAGGTGTTGATTAATCTGAAAGTTTGCATTATAGTTCCATATCACTTTCCATAGTGGACTTTATGAGGAATGGCTTCACATAATATTATATTTCATCAGTCTATCGTCAGTTATTCCTTACATATGATGTGTGTTGTTAATTAAAACAATTTATTGTTGTAGTTTTAGTAATGACTCATTTAGGAAAATATTTTTTTGTTCTGTTCACAAAACTTCATATATACAGTGGTGTGAAAAAGTATTTGCCCCCCTTCCTGATTCTTCCATATCCTAAGTAATATGCTTGTGATTTCAACTGAGTACATTAATGCATACCAATTGTACAACATTCTGTGTTTGCAACATTAAAACTAAATGATTTTGCCATTGTTGTATTTTTGGTTTATTTATATACAGTGGAATCCAATTATCTCGACCTCGGTTAACTCGCCAACCCTATTATGTCGACGTTTTTGACGTGGAACCTCCAAACTCCCTCATTGTCTAAGCATCTAAGCATCGTATCGGTTATGTCGATTATTTTATCTCGCCGAACCCTAATATCTCGAGCACAAAAGAGGGACAAATTCACCACTTAACATAGGTTTTCAAGCAGACTGTTAAAGGCAAAAAGCAACAAAGCATTTTCGACTTTGTAAAGACACCATTTTAACCGTGTGTACAATACTATTCAGAACTGTGTCCAAGCGAAATGACTGTGTTTTGAGCGAATGTGTTTGTGTGTGTTGTGACTGTTTACGCTGTGAGTGAAATTGTGTTTGCAATATTGGAGAATATAATTAAAGGTTTGTATCGAGAATCAAAGGTGTTTTTTTTGTATACTGGTAAATCTCTGCTATTAGTTGGTGCACATATGCCTTTTGTTGTTAGCAAACATATACAGTGTATGTACATTTTTATAGCATGCCTATCGCTTCATCAAATAAATCGCCATATTGGCTGTTGGTTATCTCGATCATCGGTTATCTCAACGCTTTTTTGCAACCCCGAGGCCATCGACATAACCGTATTCCACTGTACATTATAAAAAGTTAGTGTGTATTTTATATTATAGATGTGTTGATTTTTCTTTTTAATTTTAAAATGTTTTAATCACCTTTTTGCAGTAGTGCATTTGATGGATGCATGTCACACTATAGGTCAATAAACCTGTTCCATGTTACTTTCTGGTTAGTTTACCTGCAAATGAGGCGAAAATTAATGAAACGGTCTCCTCATTATTTTCACACCGCAAGTTGATGTGGGATTGCGTTAAGCGATGACGTCCTTTCTTTGTGTGCCAAGAACTGTTCTGATATTAAGCCAAACTAGTGTTATTCATTGAAAACGGTAGAGTATTCACGAAGACGTTACAGCCAGCACAATGGGCCTTCCTTTTTTATCATATTCACAGGAATCACACACAGAGGCCTTTTCTTTTTTCTCAAACAATGGCTGAGTACTACCAGGGCCTTGGCTCGTCGTTCTCTCATTGTGTCAATGTTTGAGTGTCTATTGAACTCTGTCGGTGAGGTAATATCCTCAGCACAGCAGCACGTTTGATGTTTGTTGCATTAAAACCGAGACTGAACATTGACATCATGACTAACTTTGGCTTGTGAATAATACTAATTAGTTTTCTAAAGAGCTTACGTGGTTGAATATCAGATAATTGGTAGTAACATCCTTGCACAAATTAACCTTTGATGGCACTAGTAAGTGATTGTACACAACCCACACAGCTACTAAAAGTGACAGATGGTGAATGAAGTATTGAATCGGCCTTTGAGAGGGAAGGATTGCTATATTGTAAACATACCTGTACTGTTGACCCACACTACATAAAGGCACTTTGGACGAGTGCATGTGCAATAAAAGAGTTCTTTGTGTTGAAAACAAAAGCTTTAGAGTCTTTCTTGCACCTTTACCTACAGCTTTACAGTTATTTGGTAAGATTAATGACTGTAGAAGTAAAGGGTTGTGTTTACCGTAGTCGTGTTCTGCTAAATGGTCAAAAAAGGTTTCAAAGGGTTGGGGTTAGTAAGATTTTGTTTTTGTGTTTATAAAAGAAGTCTCTTATGCTCATCAAGGCATAGATTTATTTTGATCAAATGTAATATTGTAAATTATTACTACTATTTAAAATACAGTGGAGTTCATTTATCTCGACTCACGGTTAACTCGCCAATCCTATTATGTCAACGTTTTTGAAGTGGAACCGCCAAACTCCCTATTTGGGGTGCGCGGAGCGGTTGTCCTATCGAGGCTTGTGGAGCGCAGTGCGTGACAGACTCGCTAAGTTGGCAACTGAAACGTTCTTATTTTCGGGAGCTTCCGGGATGGTGATAAAGGTCGACCAATCGATCGCGCTCGACCGGATAGCGCCCAAAGATCGACGGGTTGGTGACCACTGCAGTACAGTGTATGTAATTTTTTTTAGATGAATGCCGAATCTCGGCAAACAAATCACGGCAACACTGTTGTGTAAAAAGACACCAAAAACACGAACATGTACATTCTCATTTAATAACTCACATCATGTACATCAATACATTTTCATTTTTCTTTCTTACGAGGGTTGTTGTCTTTGGCGCTCTCACAGCTGACAGCTGGCTGCGCTTCCTCTATCACTCTGACAGCTTCTCTGATAGGCTGTCTGACCTGTCAATCATACAAGAAGATGTGATTGGCTGTGCTGCCATGAGAGCGTGCTCTTCTCATCTCATCCAACGGATTTCTTAAAGGGACGAGCTGTTGCACAGTGCAGCAGGAGAGACTGCTTTTTTTTCTTCTTCTGATTCAGACTTGTTTGTTTTCTTATTGTTTTCTTATCGTCTGCGGGTTATATGTGGGAAAATTGGTAATATATGTTATATGGGTTATCTCGATCATTGGTTATCTCAATACTTTTTTGCAACCCCCTGTTGCAAATTGTTCTTGTACTTTGATATATTTTGAATCCTTCAGAAATCATTCTAATATCCTGATTTGGTGCTCAAGAAACATTTCTTTCCATTATCAATGCTGATAAACACCATTTTTCCTCTTTTCAGGATTGTTTGATGAATTGAAAGTTAAAGGATTTATTTGAAATGGAAATCTTTTATAACAAATGTCTTGGCTGTTTCTTTTGTTTCTTTTGAATAAAAGTCTTAATTTCTTTTAAAAAAGCTAAACAAAAACTGACATTTTGCAGCATCACCTATGCTTATTATTTGTCTTGTGTCTTTAGACCTCAAATAACCTAACATAAATAAGACATACTGTATTGTTGATGAAGACCGGTTTGGTGAATACCGTTCCAGGCATTCTAGGTAATCGCAGAGTACTGGATCAGAATGTATCCAATTATACTGTGGGTGTTTATTCTCAGAATTTTGGACCATTGTAATTCCAACAAATTGTTCTGTTCCTAACTCTTACCATTTATTTCTCCACTTCCTTTATTATACTGAGAAAATTATACTATACTGTCCATTAGGACTTGTTTGGAGAATGTTTGGAATTCCAGATAATCAGAGTACAGGATCATACTGTATATGTGCCTTGGCTAATCTATGTTACGCTAAGCTAAGACTTATTTTGTGGACATTTTCTCTTAAAATGTTGACATTTCAGAGCATTGTCAGTCCATCAGATTGTCCTGTCCCACACTCAAGACACACTCCTTCTCCATTTTTTCCATTGTGCAGAAAATCCCCATCTTTTTACTCAAAATCAGCAAAACAGACAAGAATGCTAGATCAAATGAAGACCAGAAAAACCATTGGTTTTATGCTAACCTCTCTAGAGACTGGTCTCCAGTATCACTTGCGTGACCAGTTCGGTGAGTCAGAACCTTCGCCAGCTCCTCATAGGCTGGAGAATGAAGTGGCCAATCTTCATCTTCAGCCTCAGTGCCGACAGCATCCAACTCTAATGTTGGTAATGACTCATTTACTTGTGGGACTGTTCAACTCATTGAGCTCATGTGCTTTTTAGGCCTGCAGTTTTTTTGTTCTGTTTACAAAATGTAACACTAACACACATATACCTAAGCATGCATGCAATGTGCTTGCGGCTTCAACTATGACGATATGAATGCTTAATTACTATGCAGCGTTTTGTGTTTACAAAACACAGTTGGTTTCTTTATATAGGTTTATTTAATTCCAATAGTTTGATTGGTTTATTTTAGACTGCACTTTCATGGATGTACAAGGTGAGTATTTATTTTATATTACAGATTTATTTAAATTTGAAAATCTTTTAATCAACTTTTACGTTACTTTCTGGTTAGTTTTATTTTTGACATTTTAGACCTCAAATAACCTAAACTATATAAGACATACTGTGCTAAACATTAGGACCAGTTTGGTGAAAGCGGTTCCAGGTAATCACAGAGTACAGGATAAGAAGGTATTGTGAGCGTTTGTTTTCAGAATTTTTATGTTTTGAACCATTATCAGTCCAACAGAATAACCCGTCTTAAACCCTAGCCACTGGTTTTTCCATTTCCTCCAATGTTTGTCCATTTATATTGAAAAAAACAAAACAAAGAAACCAAAAGCCCCCACTTAAACCAGCCTAAGATATTTTTAGCAAACCAGCAAACCAGACCAGATTGCAAGATCGACAAAGTTAAGATAGCTTTTGGATCTATATTTTCAAAAACATTGACATTTTGCAGTATAATCAGTCTGTTTCTCAGTCAGCCTGTGCCGTTGCCGTGTGATTTATCTTGTGTCTCTCAACCTTAAATAGCCTAAAGACATTCTTTACTGTACATTAGCACATGTTTGGAGAATGTAGGAATTCCAGGCAATCACAGAGTACAGAATCACAATGTATTCGTATTCTGTGTTACTTTATGCTGTTTTGGGAATGTTTCTTCTCAGAAACGTCCATTACGTTGAGGAGCAAATCGGAACAGATTACAAGATCAACTAATTTTTGAAATCCTTTGTACACTCTTAAAAAATCTCGCTTTTTTGGCCTTCAAAACATAGTACCATTCATTTACATTTTTTATCCAAAGCGACTTACATTTCATTGAATCAGTTCTTGCTTTCCCTCGGATCAAACCTATGACCTTGGTGTTGTAAATACCCTTGCTCTACTGATTGAGCTACAGGCTTATTACTTTTTATATAATGGTGATTGTGTTTGGGTGAAAGAATGAAGTCATATATGCCTATGGCTTGAGGATGAGTAAATGAGTAAAAATTACTTTTTCGATCTTTATTGTCAAAAATATTGACATTTTGCAGCAATAGCAGTCTGTTTAGCGTGACCTTAGTCAACCTAACCTAAACGTGACGTACTGTAGTGTGTGACTGAACAGGTTTAATGAATGTCGTGCAAACGGCATGTTAATTAGAACTCGTTCATGTCTGCATATAGGATCTTGCATCTTTCAACCTTAAATAACCTGAAGACATACTGTACTGTACGTTGACACAGTTCTCGAGAATGTATTTCTAGGAATTTCAGGTAATCACAGAGTACAGGATCCCAATTAATCCATGCCAGAACAGGTTGCAAGATCAACTAAGACCAGAAATACATTGTACACTTGTGAAAAAAACTAAAAAATGTTTGTAGTGATGCAATGGAAGCAGCATTTGTGGTTCAGTGAACAATTAAAGTGAACTACAAGAACCGTTTTTACTTAGTGTGAAGAAAAATGTTATAACCTGAAGAAACTTTTACTATAAAGAAGCTTTATTGCATTTTGATATTAAAGGTTCTTCATGGAACCATCAATGCCAATAAAGAACCTTTATTTTCTAGAACACAGGCAATATAATTTGAATTTTATTCTTAAAATCTTTGACATTTTGCAGCATTGTCAGTCTGCTTAGCCTGTGCATATCATCTATTTTGTGTCTCTGGACCTTTAATAACCTAACCTAAATAAGACACTCTGTACTGTAAATTTGAACAGGTTTATGGATGCAGTGCCAAGATCTCTAGGTCACGTCAGTGAATAGGATCAGAATGTATTCGTGCTTTGAACTGTTTGTTCTAATAACGTGTAATTGGCTGATCTGTGTTATGCGCCTGCGGCGCTTGCTGCTGCCGCCGCTTCACCATGTGAAGATACTTCGAGTTCCTCTGAAAGAATGTTACACAGTTCACAACAGAGGCATTTAGGTCAACCTGAATCTGAATGTGTTTGCGTTATATTCCTAGATTATAACTTGAACATGATTAAAAACCACGTCCGTCAATAAAAACGTTCAAATGTCAAATCAATGCGTCCAAAGCCGTATCGAGTTTTTAATATCTAACTTGCTGCATGGCAACCATGTGTTTGTTTGGATTTTGATCTAAAGCACAATCAATAAGGGAAAAAAGGAACGATGAACTGCAAGCTTTGAGCCTGGAAATGTATTTTACCATCCCTGCCGCATTCCTTCAGATCGTTTGATGAGAACCACTCACTGAGAGAAAAAAAAAGGCTCTGACTTGAGAGTGTTTGCTGAATGAGTCATTTGCAGTGTGGGTACATATTTGTAAAAGGTCTCATAATGACAACAGTGCGAGTGACAGGGTGAACAGGAAGCCCAGCAGGAACCTTTGCACATTGGGAGTTCTGGCACAGAAACAGAATTTTATTTAATTATTTTTATTCATACTGACCTGATAGGGGGGAAATAAACAGTTTTTCGTTCATGACTTAAAATGCACATGCAAGTATTTAAGATTTGACACTATTTTAGGTCACATCGAAATTTGATTAGATGTAAATTATATTTTAAATCCATCCATCCATCCAGCCAAACCACCCACCATCTATTGATCCATCCATACGATGATTTAGATGCACTGACACTACTGGGAAATAATTGAACTGAGCTGGATGATGACCTCACTTTTTTTCTGCAGAACTGCTTTATAGATTAAATTAACTAATTGATGATCTTGACAGAGGCACTAAATCAACACTGAACTGACTTCATCTGAAAAATATGCAATACAGTGGAGTTCGGTTATGTCGATGGCCTCGGGGTTGCAAAAAAGCGTCGAGATAACCGATGATCGAGATAACCAACAGCCAATATGGCGATTTATTTGATGAAGCGATCGGCATGCTATAAAAATGAACATACACTGTATATGTTTGCTAACAACAAAAGGCATATGTGCACCAACTAACAGCAGATATTTAACAGTATACAATAAAAAACACCTTCGATTCTTGATACAAACCTTTAATTATATTCTCCAACATTGCAAACACAATTTCACTCACAGTGTAAACAGTCACAACACATAAACACATTCGCTCAAAACACAGTCATTTCGCTTGGACACAGTTCTGAATAGTATTGTACACGCGGTTACTATGGTTTCTTTACAAAGTCTAAAATGCTTTGTTGCTTTTTGCCTTTAACGGTCAGCTTGAAAACAAAAGCTTCTATCAGTAACGATATCTTTGTCGAAGTCAATGTAATCTGGGAATTCCTGGACAATGATGCTAACTCCTGCGCATTTGCAAGGCTTGCTTTTTCCGCCACTTCCGCGAGTTCTTCTGCGGCTGCGCGGCACTGTGGACTATGGACCGCGATCCACGTGCAACGCAAACTCAGCGCATGCGCAGTGAACTAGGTACGCTCCTGAGTCACGGGATAACCATGTGAAGTGGTGAATTTGTCCCTCTTTTGTGCTAGAGATATTAGTGTTCGGCGACATACAAGAATCGACATAACCAATAAGAAAATGCGAAGACAAATAGGGAGTTTGGCGGTTCCACTTCAAAAACGTCGACATAATAGGGTTGGCGAGTTAACTGAGGTCGAGATAAGTGAACTCCACTGTATTTTCTTTTATAGCTGCTTCTTTTCACTCATGCCTCAAAATGAAAAACAACAAATGTCCTAGGATTCATTATCACAAGTTGGGAATAGCGCTTGGGACTTGTTTAACCAAGACCATTCAAACCAGTCTAAGCAACTGGCGCATGTGTGAAGGTCACCGTGAGGGTAGGAGCCTGATGGGCTGCACGTGTTTACCTACTCATCAACAACAAAAGGCAACCATTGCAAGCTTAACTGTGCATGCTAGTTTAATGGAGTATGCAAAGGATACACTTTTGTCTGGCTACAGCCATCATCAACTGTAAACGCTGTTTTTGCCCTAAATTACAGTGTTATGCCTGTGCCAAGTCAACAATTTTCAAGACCGTCGCTATGCAAAGCCTTTGAGGTATAGTTATAGGCCATAAAACGTAAGACGCAGCTAAGTTTATTGTGTTGGAGCCGAAATGCTTATTCCTTTTGCGTATTAACATGGATCGAGGGTGTGTTTTTTTACTCTAGGGAAAGATACGACTGTTGTTTATCAGATTTTTTTTCCTCCATCTCACAACTGTTTTCGTAGGTGGTTATATTTATAAGCACTCGGGGAAAGCCTTCTAAAGCACTAATGGAATGAATGTGTTTACATTGCCATAATACATCAGTAAATGAGCCATTCATGTGCACGTTGCCCACATGCCTAGTGTGAGTTACGTGTTTTGACTCAAGTTGGGCACAGATAAAGTGATAGTAGATCAACTGAATGGATGACGTAGGAGGTCTTATCACCTAGACAAATTCTTGAGCACATAGTAGTCGAATATTTATGGAAGAAGCCTCCACGACTAGTCTTTGAGTGTCTCCAGAGTGCAATCCCGCAGTTAATCTTTGTTTAAACCACCCCCCTCGACGAGTTTCAACCATTTACTTATAAGAAACCACCTTTTCCCCACAGTTTATTAGTGCTTTTGGGAGCTGTGGAAAATCTGTGATGTACCTGTAAATTTGATAGCCCACAGGATGAAAAGAACTTATTGGAAATTAGCCTAAAGTTACAGTTAATTTTACCATAAAAGACTACTGTTAAGCATTTTATGGGTTTGCACTGTAAAATATGGCTCTCGGTTCTTCCAGGAGTTTGAATTCAAAGAACGCTGTACACTTGTATTTGCTGTGTAAATAATTTAATGCTCTGTGAAATATTTTTAGGTCTCCGAATGAGTGATTGAGCTGGAAGTGGATTACGGTACTGATATCCGATACGCCGCTGCAGTTGCAATTGCATCTAACAAGGTTTGCATGGTGTGTAAGTCCAAAAAAAAAGTCTAAATGTTCATGTAATGCTTCACATTGAAACCGATTCGATTTCAAGTTCCTCACGCCAATGCTTTTAGATACTTTAGACCACCAGGACTTTACTAGATTTCCCCCTCAGACACACATGACAAGTCTTCACATTCTGGTAAAACCCTTTGCTTTAATCATCCTACTACGCTTAACCGCACTTAAGGGTTTAACGTTCTGTAGAAAATCTAAAGTGTAGCCTTGGATGATGCAGTTGGTGTTTTGATCTCAAGTATCGCTTCACATCTTGTCTTCTATCTGCTTGTTCTCATTGGGTTTCGTTAATAGCACCTTTTTAACACTCTTTCTATCGTGTGGCCAAGGTAGAGTAAACGTGCAAATGTGTCAGAGGCCGTGTGTGTAAACAAAATGATTCAAATGTCAAAAAGAGATCCAACACCCTGTTAGATAGTGCGTTCAGTTTGTTTACCCTCCTTTGTTTGCCTTGGTCATTTAAGAAAGATATTGCGTTGAGCAAATACGGCTCAGCTAATTACAGTTTCACGACCACTTGATGAAAACTGTGTTCGAAAAGTTCCCCGCATTGACTTTTTGAGTTTAGCCAAGTATTTGTGCATGCAATATGTTATGTTATTGAATTAAACCTGTATTATTTACGTTCTTGTGTGGAACAGAAGATAAGATAATTAGTAGACTGTTCTGCCTGCTCTTTTCCATGTAATTACAATTAATGGAGTTGGAGGCCTTTTTAATAATTCAGCTCACAAAATGTTCTAAACAATTCACTGGATTTAGTTGCATTAGATTATCAGAGAATACTGACTAAAATAAATGTCTATGACACGAATCTATGACTTTAAAAGATTTGCAATATGTCGCACAAGTAATATGGATCCGTTTTATGCTGCTTTTTTAAGCTTTTTTGTTTTATTTATTTAATTCCATGTAAAAGAGCAATTAGTACAATTCTTCAAAGTGTCTTGTTTAGTTTTTTTTTTTATAAGTCATGCAGGTTTGATACGGCATGAAAGTACGTAAATGATGACAGAATTGTAATTTTTGCGTGATTTATCCCTTTAAAACAACAATCAACTTGAGTGAAGAGAAGCACAAAGTGAGCTGTAGGTATTTCTTGACTTTTCTTTTTCTTATTAGACGTGATGCTTGTCATTCTGTTGTTTTCAGGCCTTCTTTTTCTCCTTTTACATTGTTGAACCTTTAATTTGTGAAGGTAAAGTTCAAAATATCACCTAGCGCATAATCACGACTGTTATGTCTAACTTGAAGATGTTTTGTTCTCTGAACTGAGCGCTGAGCAAACATTTCCATTCAATTGATCTGTTGCGGTGAATTCTCTGTCAGTTTGACTTGTTGCTTTCAGTCGCAACTTTGGTGGGCTCCTGAAGCACACGCACGCATGCAAACACACACACTCTCACACTCACACTGTCCTCGGTTTCTCTTTCAAGTCAGGTGTAGACGCATAATTATGTGCTTCATACAGGCCTTTAATACAGGCCCAGTTTTCAGAGTTAAAATGGACGTTCAGAAGCTGTTAGCGTTTTTACCATTTGGATCAGCAAGAGGGTTGAAAAACAGACAGGAACAAAGACTATGAAGACAATATGCCATGATTGGATGACTTTTGACAAATATTTTGAATAGTGTGCAATCTTTCAGCAAATTTACAGTTCATTAAAAATAGATGTGCTGAATAAATATTCTTAACCACAAAAAGTAGAAAAAATTTATAAGAGTGCAGGTGCAAACATGTCAGTCATCGTGGTTTTAGATAACATGAAGTCTCTGTTAATTCGCTTTTTAATACGTTTTTACCACAATATTACTGATATTGTTTTAAAACAGATTGGATTTCATGAGGACATTGCATTCAAAGAGGATAGGCAGTTTCTAAGTCTCTAAACCAAAGTATTCACCTTAATAATTTGATGGTTTGGGTGAACAAATATCAAGCTTCAATATTTTCTGACTAATATATTGTAAAAACAAAACAAAAAAACAATCCTTTAAAAGGATTGCTAAGAAACATTTATTTTGCCTTGTATTAACCTGCTTTGCTTTTATTTGTTTCTCAGCCATTCTTTCTTAAGAGTGCAAGATCTATGACTAATACGTTTTGTTTTTCTACTCATGTAGCAGTAAAAGAAAACTCCAGGAATATGAATGTGACAGAAACCCCGCTGGAAGGGGTTGAGTTTCATGGGAATGAGGACAACTAAGGCGCCTGACCCAGTACACAAAAGCTATGCAACATATTGTTTGAACTTTTGTGATTTAACCATATTAGTTTGGTTTTATAAAAAATGACATGCTTTTAAATGCACGCTCCCACCTTCAGGAACTGTCAATGCTCTTCTGATAATCCCATACTAAGATAATATATAACAGTTTGTTATGTTGCTAATAACCATATGACTTGTTCTTTCAGTGTGCTGAACGCCAGCCACAGGTGCAGAGATCCTGTAATGATCATATTGACTGAAAATTGACCCTGAGGGGAACTTCAGTTCCTTTGGAACACAGTGATCCCATGCACAACGTTCCCCTGGTTTTGCCTCAAATCAACATCGCATAAGGTACACCGGAGTTGTTAAGAATAAAAAACAAACTTAGAAGGTGCACTAAGGTCAAAGCAATTACAGTTGGGGAAATGGGCACTAAAAGTACATGCAGATGCATCAAAGACGTCTCAGCAGTAGCGCAAAGTTCAAACACCTGTCTTTGAGCATTTGTGCAAGGGTGCACATGTAGTAAAATAGCATAATTGTGACTATTATCACTTGTAATTGCACATAAAAGAGGACTAGGTTTTGTGATATTAGTAGAGCAAGGCAGAAGGTGCTAAAACTACAAGTCAGAGTTTCCTTTTCATGTGGTCAGCAGTGGTTGTTTTACCTTTTGAGTGCCTTGCTAACTGTGGGAACAGGTTACAAGAGATGAAAACAATGTTAGCTAGCGTGTGAAAACCTACTTTCCTTGCTGGTCCCCACAATCTGGGCCAAATATATGTGCATATATATCCGGGTCTCTTGATCGATCATACGGCCGCTCCGTTTGCTCCGCAATGTGGTTATGGTTATCAAGATCAGCGATAGCACCTGGGGGTCGGTATCTACCTTGGAACCTCTCCTGATGCCCACCTGCACTCACAAGGCAATGTTTTGCTGATGGGGAACAAAAATTCCCCAAGCTTCTCCATTTCTGCCCCTGTAGATCTTGGCCCGTCAGCGGCTAGAGTGAGCAGGATTTGAATGCTAATGCTAAGGCCTGGGGAGAACAGAGAAGGAGATGGGTTATTGTTGCATGTTCAGGTTAAGACAATAAACTGAAGAAAGACGAGAGAGCAGGCAGCGCATTCCTGCTGCTGTAAGCTCCGGCAGTTTCCCACAGGCTCCCACTGAAAACCTGCGGAGGGGAAAATATTTAGCTTGGAGGTTCACATGGCAGCAAAAGCAGGCCAAGCTAAACCGCACGTATGATGACTATGGTTGGGAAGGTGGAGGCGGAGACGCAGGCAGACGGTTGCTACAGTATGCAAGAGGGTCTGGAGCCTGACCTGACATTCCGGCCGCACCGTCAGCATGTCGACTGGAGTAACTTAATAAAGTACGGTGAAACTCTAGTAGGTCGGTTTTCAACTCGAAAATGGCAAGAAAGTTGATCAGAACTGAGTTGTTACAGGAAAATAAAGGTCAGGAGGGTGAATCACAAGAGTTTTGGTATTTGGTTTTGGTTGATTTCCCTGTACACTTTGACAGCTGTTTCACACGGTTTTAGCTACTGTATGCTCAGGAAAAATGTGCTCTCTCTCTCTCTCTCTCTCTCTCTCTCTCTCTCTCTCTATATATATATATATATATATATATATATATACACTCACCTAAAGGATTATTAGGAACACCATACCAATACTGTGTTTGACCCCCTTTTGCCTTCAGAACTGCCTTAATTCTACGTGGCATGGATTCAACAAGGTGCTGAAAGCATTCTTTAGAAATGTTGGCCCATATTGATAGGATAGCATTTGGCAATTAAAGGAGATTTGTGGGATGATGATGCAAAGATGCTCTATTGGGTTGAGATCTGGTGACTGTGGGGGCCATTTTAGTACAGTGCACTCATTATCATGTTCAAGAAACCAATTTGAAATGATTCGAGCTTTGTGGAAGTAGCCATCAGAGGATGGGCATATGGTGGTCATGGATGGACATGGTCAGAAACAATGCTCAGGTAGGCCGTGGCATTTAAACGATGCCCAATTTACACTATGGGGCCTAAAGTGTGCCAAGAAAACAAAACCCACATCATTACACCACCACCACCAGCCTGCACAGTGGTAACAAGGCATGATGGATCAATGTTCTCATTCTGTTTATGCCAAATTCTGACTCTACCATCTGAATGTCTCAACAGAAATCGAGACTCATCAGACCAGGCAACATTCTTACAGTCTTCAACTGTCCAATTTTGGTGAGCTTGTGCAAATTGTAGCCTCTTTTTCTATTTGTAGTGGAGATAAGTGGTACCCGGTGGGGTCTTCTGCTGTTGTAGCCCATCCGCCTAAAGGTTGTGCATGTTGTGGCTTCACAAATGCTTTGCTGCAAACCTCGGTTGTAACGAGTGGTTATTTCAGTCAAAGTTGCTCTTCTATCAGCTTGAATCAGTCGGCCCATTCTCCTCTGACCTCGAGCATCAACAAGGCATTTTCTCCCACAGGACTGCCGCATACTGGATGCTTTTCCCTTTTCACAGCATTCTTTGTAAACCCTAGAAATGGTTGTGCGTGAAAATCCCAGTAACTGAGCAGATTGTGAAATACTCAGACCGGCCCGTCTGGAACCAACAACCATGCCACACTCAAAATTGCTTAAATCACCTTTCTTTCCCATTCTGACATTCAGTGTAGAGTTCAGGAGATTCTTGACCAGGACCAACCCCTAAATGCATTGAAGCAACTGCCATGTGATTGGTTGATTAATGCGATTGGCATTAATGAGAAATTGTTCCTAATAATCATTTAGGTGAGTGTATATACACACACACACACATATATATATGTATATATATACTGTATATATATACACAGTACTGTGCAAAAGTGTTGTATTTTCACCCCCCAAAAGGAGGGTTTTTAAGCCAGTTGTTTCTATCTTTTTCAGCAGTGTGTCAGTGTGTCACTAGGAAATACTAGTTTATAATTTCAAAACATCAACTCTTTTGGCATTAATTGTAACAATCCAGTGAGATTTGCATAAGGAGTCAACAGCCGAGTCTGTTTGGGGTTACATGAAGAAACAGAACAAACTGAGACAGACTAAGTCAGGAAGATTTATTATTACATTTTATTATATATATATATGAGATAAATGGTTTGCAAGTGACATTGTGAACATTGTGAAAGCTTGTTGACGGTCAGGTGAGGGTCGCTGGGGTCTATGATCCATGACTCCTCTTTTAACCTAGGCAGATAAATTAGGTTTATGTGGATCCAGGGTTCTTCAAAGAAGCCTAATAGAGATTAGCAAGCAAAAGATGGACCTGGTTAATTACCCCTGCAACTACTACAGGTATAATGTGACCCCCCCCCCCCCCCCCCCCCCTTTCCTTTTTGTCCACCCCCGACACATTGATAACATCTCCCTCCACCAAGGACCTTCAGACAACATCAGAGCTTTAACGTTGTGCTGCTTCCCTGAAGAAGGCATTCAGACAGGCTGGAGACAGAGCTCACTAAAAATGCCTCTGTAGAGCTGAAGCCTTCTTTTATTAAGCTAATTAGACCTTGTGGAATAAGAAGGCTGGTGGAAAGTGCACCCAGCTGCTAATAAAATCAATGCCCTGACATCTTTAAACGCCCAAATGCTATGTTTATCCTTTGCCTTTAATTACTACATTACAAGAAGTCATGCAGAAAAAGGACTTAGCATTAGAAAATAAGACAATCGTAGACTTTTCTCAAATTTTGATTGTCGTGACTAATCTAAAAGAGCAGCACTAGACAAGACAAAAATATAATGATAAAAATCCTCCTAATTTTTAAAAAACCTATTGGACAACTTTCTAGATCAGCATCATCCATTGGTTAAACACTAGTAGCATCCACTGGTTGATTTCACCATGCTGGTAATCCAGATAATCACTATAAAAACGAACAGTTCTTTTCGATTTCCCCTCCAGACTATTTTTTCTCTGACTGTTCTCTACTTTTCCATTCTTTAGATTCACTCTTCCAAGCATTAGAATTGCTGAGAGTGCAAGGTCTGTATTCTTTATCATCCTTCTTATTTTCCCCTCTCAGAGTTAAGGAAAAACATTTGGGAATGTTTGAGACTGTCCATTTAAGAGTGTAACTGACGACTCTTCTTAAATCTGTCAGCATCTAATTTCAGCCACAAGACCCCAATTAAACCCTGTGCCAAAACATTTACTGCATACGGCACCGGCACCTGCTGATAATTAATATGTCCAGTTGAATATCAGAGGATGCGTGTCTGAGGAATTCATTCCCTGTGGACTTCAGGGGCAGACAGGTGCTTCACAGCTGCAACAATGGAATTCCAACGGCTCTAACAAAAGAACTTATTTAGATCACAGATGAATGCAATCGCTGCTTTTAGTTCTGACATACTCAGCTTAAAATTTACACCCCATGATTCCCATGCAGCTCCAAAGGAATCCCATTGTTTTCTGCCGTAAGAGATTTGAATGGACCTTTCTTCAGGAGCAAGCTCTTGGCCATTTTCCAAACCTATTGTTGTGTGTTTTATATTTAATGTTTCTTCATGTCATCTTGGATTTCAATTTGGAGTTTTTGACTTTGAAATAAATAAAACATTCCATTAATTTCAATAAACCTCCCATGATGGGACCCTGAAACAGCATCCAGAGCTCAAGTGTGGCCGAACTGTGACGGCTGTGAGGCCCGAATCCATTACGACAACTTTCCTGCTGTTGACACTTGTTTGCTGGCAGTCAACATTGAAGTGTTTTGGCAGTCTCATGGTCTCAGGTTGCACTTATTTTCTGTGTGAGGTCTACAGATGGTTTTGAAACGTTGCCCGAATCCTCCCCCGTTGAAAAGCAGCGATATTATTTTGGCGAAGCACAATTCATCCCATTCCTTACGTCTGGAGATGTTGCATCAATGTCTCTTGGGGATTGACTAGCTTTACAAACCTCATTGCAAAAGATTTAATGAGGAGGATTTAGTCAACCTCAAGCGACAGAGTTAAATTTTCCTATATTGTTTATGGAAAACAATTGTCTTCATATGTTTGAGTCATGCGAGTGATGTACACAGGATTGTATTATTGTTTCATGAGATGTTACGCAAGTAATGCGATGAATTTATTTGAGCAACTTGTTGTGGTTTAAAAGTTGAATGTGTTTCATGTGAGATATTTGTCATATTTAAACCAGATTATGTTTTTACAGAGGCTATTCATATAGTCTAAGTACATTTGTTATAGCTATTGATGCACGTACAGATCTTTTTAAAGTTTCCGACTAGTATCTTTCTCACGGGTGTGCAGATGCTTTGCATGCTGTGCTAGTAATCATTTCCTTGGAGATCAGCCAGGTTGCATTATCAGTTATATATTATGTAAGGTGTATGTATATTAAATAATAAAATGCAATTAAATAAAACATTCAAATTACATTTAAATGTAAAAAACATAATGTAAAAATAATTAAACATTTAATGTACATTATAAAAATTAAATTGAAATTAACATTTCATTTAATGTTATTGTTTAATACATATAATTTAATGTTTTATCAAACTTAAACAAAAAGCACAAATGTCTTGATAAATGAATTGATGAACATTTAAAAAATGTCAATAAATGACATTAAAATTAAAAATAAATTAGTTGTCTTTTTATATTGAATAATTCATTTTTTTAAATGATTAAATATAAAATTGTATTTTTTAATTAAGCATTTATTTGTGAGCCAGATTCAAAGAGAAACAGTTGAGGGCTGTACGACAGTAGAATATTCAGAGGAATATTTCTGACATTGACAGTTTCTGAAAGAAAGTTCTGTCGTCACTTCCTCACCCTCAAGTTGTACTAAATTTCTTTCTTCTGCTGAACACAAAATAAGAATTTTGGTAGCCAAACTGTTGATGGTGTTCTACCTATCTTTGGCGTTCAGCAGAAGAAATAAATTCATACAGGTTTTTTGGAACAACTTGAGGGTGAGGAAGCGATGACAGAACTCTCTTTTTTGGGTAAACCATCCCTTTAAGCTCTGTTGTGTCGTATACTATGCATAGTATGTCATACTTCACTCTATTGTTAACATTTCACATTTTATAAACCTTTCCCCACCCCTTTTCAGTGCTGCACTCGTTGTGTTCTGCCTTCCGGTTTGAAAGTTTAAGAACAAACTTCTCATTTTAAAATCTTCCCGGTCTACTGACAATTATGACATTGGCTTCAAACATTACAATGCTCATGATAACGTTCATTAACTCTACAATAGGTAAATCGGTATAGGTAAAATAGGTAAAAGTTCAAAATCTATTTTCTAAAGATGACTGCATGCTTGTTTCTCTGGGTCATAGGGTCAAACAATGTTTGTAATGAGTAATTCATCTCAGAAAATTCCTTACTTGGTTGATAAATTTTAGTGTCAACTTGAAGTTCTTTACAGTTTCCGCTTAGCTTCCCACAGCTGTAGGATGGCGTGTCTAGTCCTTAGTCATCTCTTGACAAGACTGTGATTTCCTGGCTATCATGGCCTACAGGAACTTCGGTCTCTGCTCAGTCCATAGTAAGTGGCTGACATTTCCTCCCATCTACAGCCTGGCCTCGGGGTCTTAGAGAGCGAACGGGCCGTCACCACAGGATATGTGTAATCAGCCGATAGGGGAACCATCAGAAGGTCTGGGCACGATGGGTAGATGGCACCATCTGTCCCTGGCAACCTCAAACCCAAACAAATGTCACCGGAAATGGACACTGATGAGTTGGATCACGCAAAGGGAAAATTTAAGTTTTACATCAGTTCATCTAGCAGTTCAAAGTGATCCACTGAGTTACTTTTATCTACCTTTCCAAGTAAAGGAAAAAAATTCTGTGTTAAACTCAATCGACAGCACTTGAGGTATAATGTTGATTAGCGGTACCATAAAAATCCCTTTCCACTTGTCCCTCCATTTCTTAAAAAAACTAGCAAAAACAAAAACATCTGGTGTAGTGATACGTTTACAATGGCACTTAAACATTAGAATAGTGTAGCCGCAAGATGTAAACAAAGTGTGTGAAATGATTTCATTGGTTCAAAATTACTTTCTAACCTTTTCTGTGGGAATTTAGTCACTAATAAAACACTGTAAACCCTATAGGAACTGTAAACATCACGATGTGAACAGTTTTACAGCTCAACAAATGCTGCCAACTGAGCTTAACTCGTATGGAACCCAAAATATTCCTTTAATTGACAATTATTTGCAAATTCATATGTAGTTTCAACATTCAAATCTTTATTGTGCTTGAGTTTCTTTGTAAGTATTGCTGAAATGTACAAGCAATTTTTGAGTGAAGATTATTTCAAAGTACATTCTACCAACACCATCTTATTTTCTCAGTGAACATGCTATTAATTACCACCAGGAAACCTATAGCACACATTTCCCGTTCAGCTCCCTTCTTATAATCTCGGGTGCTTTGGTCGGATGGGAAAACAAGCTTGTTTCATGGTTGCCACGGAGAAAGGGGCCCAAACAGAGGAGATGTGATTCGATACACGTTCATTTTCTCCAGCTCACATCTCCCTCTTCAACAGGGGCGCGCTTTCGAGCGAACGTCTTGCGAAGGACAGGCGTGTCCGTGACTCTCTTCCAGGGTATTTTCCAGCCGCCATGTTAACTTGGCCTGATGACAGCGGAGTCGACAGCAAATGAATTTAGAGCTTGTTACGGGCCAGCAATAATCACTGGCATGTTCGGATTTCTCTCTCGAACCGCAGAGAAAACACTCCGGCTGATCAAGAAAGAAAACAGGGAGAGGATTCCCGCCTGACGGACGTCAGCGATGGCGTAACCTTGGCGCATGTCTTGGTGCATGCAGAGTGTCGTCAAGATGACTGAAGCTCATTTGGAAACGCTCCAGGCCTGGCGAAGAGCTCCAAACTGTAGTACAACTTGGTGGAGAACGCGGGAATGTATCTGGATGGCGACCACACCAGAGGGTTGCCAAAGTCCACCTGCAGGTTTTCCTTGTGAACTTTAGGGCACAGCGGGACGGTACGCCACCCCCCATCAGCGAGAAACCACCAATCTAGTCCAATGGGGGTCACCACAGTCAGCCGAATGCCTTAATGAAGCCCATATGTGGACGCCACAAGCATCTTGATCAAATTGGCAGCTATCCCTATATTCTTTCTCTCTTGCTTTCTCTTCTTCCCCCTTTCTGTCAGCCTGCTGAGAGCAATTATCTTTCCCCCACCTTTCCAATGCAGCAAGAGTCATCACTTCCTCATCTCACAGAAGTCTTACGGTCCGAATACACAACACCATTTTCAACTTAAAACGTTTCATGCACTTTGGACGTTCATTTATACGACAACAGCATTCTGGTGGCTTGAAAATGCAAACATTTGAAATCTGGTTTCAAGTATTATGTGGTCAGCCTATAGAAGCATAGTTTTTATTTACGAAGTGATATCGCCAACTACTGGCCTGACATGAATAATACAGCATTTTTTCGCAGATCAGTGTAAATGGGAAACGTTTTGACAACGTTGACGTCATATGTCTGTATGTGAAAAAAGCAAAGAAAAAAACTTTTCAGTTTTTAGTACATTGTTGTCGTGTGAATGTACCCTTAAAATATATGTATGGCACAAAGACACATTCTTTGACTAAATAATATGAAATAAATTTAAAAATAAAATATTTGACTAAAAGTAGTGTTCATGGTTTAAGTCTAGTTCAAGATGCAAGTTCTTGAAGTACAGTACAGCTGTCTCAGTGCATCGCGGGTTTTTCCAAAATATTCATCAAAAAATAAGCAGCCGTATTGGGGAAAGCAGCGTTGTTTCATCGTGATGAGAGAGAAACAGTTTCCCAGGATGCCAGACAAAGAGAGAAACTCTCTCAGAGGCTTTGTACACACCCAACGCACTCAGACAAGACACGTGATTGGTTCCCGGCGCGAGATCGATGAATGAGAGCACGAGTGGAGTGGGAGCCTCCTCGTCTCTCTCAGAAGCAAATGTTGATGATCCAGCGCCGATATCTGACGATGAGGCACTTCCCGAACTGATTTAAAGGCCTCATTATACCAGTGCAGTAACACCATCATCATCATCATCATCACATTCATCGAACCGCACAGGTCTGTCATCGTCGTCATTACTGGAGTCTCAAGATATTGATGAGTGTAGAACACCATAATACGTATCGTATGAGCGAGAGAGTAAATGTATAATATTAAGCTTTTATAATTGAATAGATTTAATTTAGATATATTTAAAGTATAAATATACATATTTTAAACATTCTGGTACCTACACACACATATATGGAAATTCCTAGGGGGGCAATCCTACTTCGCGGATTTTCACCTATCGCGGGGGGTTCTGGTCCACATTAACTGCGATATTCGAGGGATCATTGTATGATTTAAAAAAAAGTTCATCTGGTCATCTGATCAAGAAAAGTTTCATTTAAAAAATGTCATTTGGTTTAACGAAGTATAAAGGAAAAACATATTTTCCATACACCTTGAACACATCTTAATCATTATTTTCAAAAACAAATTTAAATACATTTTTTGTATAAATGTAAATGTTTTTATTAATCTTTATGAGTTCTGGTATTTTGATATTGTACTACCAGAATTTTACTAACAAGGTCCAATGAGATTTTATGAGATTTCTTTTTTACCTTGACCCACAGTCATAAGGGTCTGCAGGGGTCCTGTCTATGATGTCACTTCCTGTTTTCTGCATTGCTTTGGCTTTTTTCTGCAGGTTTCTGTAAGCTGGTTGCTTCACATGACTTTGATTTGCTGAACTTCGATCATAAAGAAAGAGATTTGGAGAGATGGGATATATATATTTTTATAGATTTGGGCCATTTTCACATTAATGTCCCATCATCTTGAAACATATGATGTGAACTGCAACTGTTTGCTATTATTTCTATCCAAATCAATCCAATCTATTTCAGTACCTTTCAATAGCTTCAAATCCCCAATCCAAACTCAACTCATTCACCTCAAATCTGAAGTCGTGAAGACTGAACTCTGTAAACAGAACCCATGTGCCTGTCCAAAAGTGTCCAAAAGTCAACAATGAAAATCATTGTGAATGTTTCTCCAGTACGACCAACCTTGCAGAGTAAGTCGGCACAGCTAGTTCGTTCTGTAATTGACATTAACCAACCTCGTCTCTTACCAGGCTCTCTTCCAGGAATACAATCATAAGTCCTGCTGGAGGAATCGCTCCTTTTCTTTCACAGGAATGTATCGTTCCTGAATATGGGTCCTGGGGGAGTAATGGAAAAATATGGGCATATTTCAATAAACAATTGCAGCAGATGCCGAGCACTGGCCAACTTTACTCCAGCCCCTTGTTTCATGGATGACGTGAGACATTAATAAAAGACAGAAAGAGTTGACGAGCCACCATTCAGAATTGTTTTCAGGTGGTCTGTTTGGGCACTTAACCTTTACATGTTATTGTACTGTTCTGTCCGTTGCTCGGCAATTGCTATCGCTGTACACGAAAGTGAAATCCCTTCACTAGTTCCACGGCAATAAAACTTCCTATGGCTTAAGTGACGTGAAGCGCTTGATATTGTTTTTAAGGCCGTCGTAATAATTCGTTTGCAGCATCATTTTAGGGTGCAAGACTAAAGTCAACCGGACTCCAAAAACTAATCCAAGACCTTTTTGTCCATGTCTAACAAGAGCTTTGCATCTTCGGAAAGTGTGGCGTGCCAAAAATGTGGATATGTTTTTTAATACCCTCTTTAAAATAATCTCTGTTGGCTGCCTGTTTGCTTCAGTTGGATTACACTAAATGAGCTTCAGGCTGCTATCAGGTAATAACAAGCTTTAACATCTAATAAGCACCTCATGGAGAGCTTTGGCTCACTGATCATGCGGGCCAATTATTAATGATTTAAATTTATAACAACTGTTAATACATCACTGAGAGTTCATAATGTCATGATCTAAGAAGTCAAAATGCCAAAAATTATCATTTTAAAATGTTTGGTTAATGGGACCCTATCATTTTTTGTTGAAAATGACTAATTACGGTACTTCATTACTTACCGTACTTAAATGGTTAATTAAAGTTTAAAATATTTTTCTCAAATATTTTACAAATATTATGTCATATATAAAATGTGATTTGAGAGATATATACAATACCGTTCAAAGGATTGGCTTCTGTTATATTTTTGCTTTTGTCTTTGAGTCACTTGAGGCACCAAAGCAGCATTTGATCAAAAATACAGTAAAACAGCAATATTCTAAAATATTCAGAGATGTAAATCTATCCATTTATCCATCTATTTGTCAAACTATCCATCTCCCAACCGTACTAGCCTGTTTATCCATCCATCCATCAATCCATCCACAGACCCATTTGTCTGTCCGTCCATCCATCCACCTATTTATTTGTCCATCCATCCACCTATTATCTTGTACATCCATCCACCTAGCTATTTTCCATCCATTCATACATCCTCAACCTACCCATTTGTTCAACTATCTATCAATTCATACCCATTTGTTCATCCATCCATCAATTCATACCCATTTGTTCATCCATCCATCAATCCATCCACAGACCCATTTGTCCGTCCATCCATCCACCTACCCATTTGTTCATCTATCCATCCACCATCTATTTGTCCATCCATCCACCTAGCCAGTTGTCCATCCATTCATCCATCCATCAATCCATCCACAGACTCATTTGTCCGTCCGTCCATCCATCCACCATTTATTTGTCCATCCATCCACCTAGCCATTTGTCCATCCATTCATCCATCCTCCACCATCCACCTACCCATTTGTTCATCTATCCATCAATCCATCCACATACCCATTTGTTCATCTATCCATCAATCCATCCACAGACCCATTTGTTCATCCATCCATCAATCCATCCACAGACCCATTTGTCCATCCATCCATCCACCTATTTATTTGTCCATCCATTCATCCATCCTCCTACCAATTTGTTAATCTATACATCCATCCATCCATCCATCCACCTACCCATTTGTACATCCATTTGTCTGTCGTTCATCCATCTATCTACTTACCTATTTGTCTGTTTATCCATCCTTCCACCCATCCATCTGATTCTACATTTTTATTAGATCAGCCTAAAAGCCATAAAAAGCTAAATAAAACTGTACAAACTATATTAAAATAAACATTATTTTAATTCAGTTGGATTAAACGCATACGTGTGTGTGTGTGTGTGTGTGCGTGTGCATTATGTGATTTGGCATCTCTGATGTGTGTTTTAGAAGCCACAATATGCTAATAAGGTGTGGCAGTGGTTCAGGATGTGGGCTTACAGCTCAAAGATAATAGATTCAAACCCAAGTAGAAATGAGTCATAAACAAGAGAACTACAGAGATTTAACAAGTTCTTTTAGCTATTTAACAACACGTATTCCGCTAAGAAACAAAATACGCGTCCTGTAACAACGACACTTTAAAATAAAACCTTTTTTTCAGATAAAGACCAATAACGTTCTTGTTGGATTCAAGACTCTGTGTTTCCAAGTTGATCTAATTTCCATGCCAACATCACAAAGCATCTAAAATGAGGTACAACAGGCATACGCACCTCATTTTAAAGTTACCACAAAGTAAACATACTTCATTGTACTGGCCTAGCAGGTGTGGCAGTATTTGTTGTGTCTCGATGTAGGTAGGCCTGATGCTGTAGCGATACAGTGAGAATGTTTAACGTAACAGCTGCCTGGTTCCTCAAACAGTTCATATGCTAGCTGTATGATCTTTAGCATGTTACCCTGATGAATACATATCCTCTTCGTGCATTTAAGCAAGCAGATGTGAGACAGAAACTGCTTGGAGGAGTGCATTGCATTTACAGCTCTGAGAGAGAAACAATGCCAAAATCCGCGTTCAGCATGAGGTTCTCGTGAGTCTTTGCGTGCAAGTGCTTGCAAAGCTGTAGTTTATTCCGTTTTAGTCCTTTTTTAAGTCCAGCACAAATGTATCTCAAATGTACTTTGTTCTGACACACTGATTTGATTTTCATTGCCTGCAAGTTTAAGAGCATGCGAGCCATGCTGAAAATAAAGTAAAACGTTGTTTTAGAAAGCAGATGGAAACAGAATGTCACATCTAAGTTTAAATCTATATGTTTAAAACTAAAATAGAGACAACAGCCAGGAAATATATTCGAAAGTTCACCTACCCAGCTTTTTATGCCGTAATAATATTTTAAGAGCTTTGTTGAGATTGAATAATTAAGATGTATGTTGAATTTTATCTAATAACCTAAAGTATCAGCAGTCCAACGGACACGTGAACACATTCATGAACCTGGCTGGTGTTTGGATGGAAGGATAAATGGATGGGCAGGCAGACAGAAAGAAAAATGGATGGATGGAGGGATGGATGTGTAGATACAACTGTCATACAAGGACTGAAATTGACGTCATCTGTCAGGGTGATGTTGAAGGAAGTTATTGTTATTTACACGCTCCATTTGCGCTTATTTTGGAAGACTGGTTGCATAAAAAGCTCTGCAGGCAATATATTTTACATATCAAATTATTACCACTCAATTAAACCGCTGACAAGAGCTGCAAGAGTTGATTCAAAGTCGTACAAATTAACACAATCCTTTGGATCCCTCGCCAAACCACCAAAGAGATGAAAGCAGAATTATTATTTCTGAATTCAATTGCTGAAAGGTGAGCGCGTCTCCTTCGGTGATCTGTCACAAATTGTCACAGATTTTCTCACGGTAATCAAGCGGACCGCTATTGTTGCCGAAGAGCCAGCTTTTGTTCCATTGAGTCACAGACAGATGGGTCCGCAGCTACTAACTCAACAAACCTGTTGCTCTATTGACCCCTACACACACACACACACACACACACACACACACTCACACACAAATCTCTGCCACTGCTAGCAACAGGGGGCCGGAAAGGTGTATTCAGGTGCGCTTGGGTCTTACTGAAGATATACATAGTAAAAGAGACGTAGGACGAACGCTTAGGACTCCCACAATCCCCTGCAGAGCTCCTGTCTCAGGTGTGTGTTTGGGGATAAACAAACATTCTTTGTTTCCCAGCAAGTGTTTATTTGGCTAAATCAAAGTCTGGACTTGCATGACAATGCTAGTATCAGCAGAGCACTCATATTCTCAATTCGGCTGCGACAAAACAAATAATAACAAGACATTTAATTAAGACTTTCGAATAGATGTTAAAATGCCTGGAGGGAGGGATTTACAGCCGTATAGTTTGGTTAGGAATTTTTGTTGTTGTTTTGTGCTTTAACATTTCACTATTTATTTAGGTTTTTTTTTCACGACTTGCAATTAATTTAAATATCCAGACTAAAGTTTATTTTTTGTTATTTGCATAGTCCTCCTTATTAATTATTTTCTTCTTTAAATTGGGTTTGTACAACTCTGGAAACTAGAACAAATCTGCTATTATTTTATTTATTGTTAATTTGTTTGTTGTTAAAAAGCCTGAATTACATTATTTTCTTTTTTTCCATTATTTTTTATTAACATTAACATTTATTTTAGTGCAATCAACCTTTCTTTAAAAGCACTGGCTGAATTTCTTATTTCATTTATCCATTTCAATTTATTTTATGTTGAAGATTATGAATTGCATTATTATTTTTTTCTTTTTATTAAAACGTTCATTTTGAGGTGTAATCTAGAAGCTTCTAAAGCAATCACTTTAGAATAAACATTCTTTTAGAATTGTTTTTTTTGTCAAAATAATGTTATTTTTGTTCTTTTTTTATTAACATTAAAAATAAATTTTATTGTTTTAACTAAATGCCTTTCTCTAAAGCAATTGCTAAATCTGTTATTATTATTTTCTGAACAGTCTAATTCTTTTTTTTAATTAACATTTATTATTTAGAGTAAGTCTCTTATTTTGTTAATTATTTTTATCTATATTTTTATTTTGTGTAATCTAGAAGCCTCTTTCTCTTTCTAAGTTATTGCATAATTTGTTATTTATTTATTTATTTATTTAAAAAAATTCTGTGATCAAGAACACTCTTCATAACGTTTTTATGCAGAAAAGTCTCAATTAAGTTACATTTACCTTTATTAACTTAGCAGACATTATTGTTATAAATAATTTGTATTAATATATATATATATATATTTTTTTTTAAATTAGGTAATCTAAAAGCCTCTTTCTCTAAAGCAATCACTCAATCTGTTATTTTATTCATTTTGATTAATATTTTTCTGTATATTAACATTTTATTTTTTTTCAGTGTAACCGAGAAGCTTTTTACTCCAAAGCTGAATCTCTGCGATGACTGAAAATAACCCAAAACACCTTTGATTAAATCGTTTGGACCACCATCATTTCTGATTCATCTCCAGAGTCATCCACCGGCCTATAAATCTCCCTGAACCCCTTCATATGTTCCCGATGTATTAAGCAGTTACTGTTAACCTTTGCAAAATGGATGGTTTCAATGTTTCAGTGTGATTTACTCCTTTGTGATGCAATGTTTTGCAATTGTGAAAGGTTAAAAACTTCGCAAATCATGTACAAGGTAACTGCTCATCGGGGACCGGCTCGTCCTAAAACAATACTGGTGTGATAAAGACGGCTGGCAAGGCTCGTTGAGTTATATCGACATTTATCCTGTGCAAATGTTGCACAAAGCTCACGTTTAGAAAAAACAGCCTGCTGTTTCTTGGCTCGGAGGAGTTTAAGGTACTTCTCGATCTCCAAATAAGATCGAAAGACTTCACCTAACATTTGTAAAAACCGACTCATGAAGAATTACCCGCAGTTAAACAGCCAACCTTTTCATCTCCGCTCCTGACCCGCTTTAAACCCGTCTTTTTCTATAGAGTTTTTTTCAAAGCCCCAATGCAGGCCAAGCTTTTCATTTCTTTCCTCATGATGGCCCTCAACTCGCGCCTGTGACGTCAGCTAGCCTTTTCATTTTAGCCTAGCGCAGCACAGCCTAAATGCACCGACAGCAGCGCTCGTATGTGATTTTCCTTCAAATTGCAGACTCCGTCAACTCTTCAATGGCGAGTTACTAACCTAAAATGACATGCTTGTCTCAAATAGTGTAATTAGATGATTGAGGGGTTTGTGTGTGGTGTTTAATGTGTGGCCTATGAGTGTGACAGGATAGAGGGGGACGCTGGGGGGTTTGTGGTCGGCTGATGTTGACATGTGGCGCTCCAGCGTAGAGAGCGACCATCTGCCGTGGCCTGCCGGAGCGAGAGCGCTTGTGTCGAAGCTCTGATTCACTCCCACAGGTCTTGCTCAACAGCGACCTTAAGCTGGCTGGGATGAGTCGCTCTGGAAGGAATGCAGGTACGGCACCTTCGTCTAGACGCCAGGTTCTGCTGATCCCACGTCTGCTGCTTTCCCAGATCTCCTGCAAGGCATCCATTCCCAGGTCAGCTCGGTCCTCCAAGGGCTCGCAGACAGGTGTAGCTATTACAGCCTCTGGCAAAGACTGGGACCCACTAGCAGGACTCGGTAAACGTACAAGAGGGGAGCAAAATATCTTTAAAATAATGTCAGGTTCCCATGAAATTAAAATGTTTTTTGGGGTTTTAGTCAGTTTTTTTTCAAGTCACTGAACCATTACAGTGACAAAATTCACATTTAGTAGTGTGTGTCACCTGTGCGGCGTGAATGAGAATTTGATGACATCACTCTGCACTTCAGCTTCTCATCAGATTTTCTATCCAATCAAATGCTCTCTAGAATCTGAAGCCCCGCCCCCTGCACTATAAACAGACGCTGAAGCTGCGGCTGAAATCGTTCACTTGTTCACACGTTTACTATCTTTATGATGAACGGCATATAATGCGCTATGTAGGGAATAGGGAAGTATTTGAAGTATTTAAAATCTCATATTTTAAGGAAATATGGAGGAGAATCGGTTGGAGATTACTAGCAAACTGCTCCATTGAATTCCATAGTATGGAAAAAATAATTAGAAGTCAACGGGTGCTGTCAACTGTCTGGTTACAGACATTCTTCAAAATACCTTCTTTTGTGTGTTGAAATATCTTCAGAAGAAAGAAACTCTTAACTTCAAAGAACGATTCTAAAGGACTTTTAAGAACTATCCTAACTTTGATGTTAAATTCGATGTTATAATCATGATCAATTATTATAATCTTTGAACAACCCCAAGTTTACGTTAATAAAAAGTTAGATATACAAAAGTAAAAATCAGAAATCAAAAATATTGGCCCTTAGCATTACAAAGTTGTTAAACTGTGAATACATTGGTTATGCAATGCAGTGCATTCTGGGATTGAATGAGTGCACTCGATAACATCCACTGTGGTCTCCTTAAATAAAACCCTGTTTAAGGGTATGAGGGTGATTCTGGACATACCCACGGTAATTATGACACAGCATGAATGTGGCAAAAATGGACAGTCCATTGGGTTAGTATTGGATTTACAGTAGATCCACAAAGCAGCTTGAAGTTTGGTATTCATTCCAACCTTGACGTAAATTACAGTTAATTATAGTTTCATTTACAAATCGGACATCCTCTTTGTTGTTGCACGTCACTGAAAGATAATATCTCCTACACACTTTTGATTTGAGGCATTTGTGTAAAAATACTTTACGGATCACGTGTTGATTTGTGAAAGGTAACATGCTTGGTGGAATTCCAGACCAGGTGTTTGACATACTGAAGCGTTCTGTAGGTAAATACCGTAACAAAAGTCAACAGGATGATGAAACAAGCGAAATGGAATGAATATTTGTAAGTGTATGTTTTGGTCGGTGGCCCATGTGATTAATGTAGACTTTCACTGGAAGAACCAGAACAAGAACAAACAAACGTAACAGTTTCTCGTGGGAATCTTCAACACTGGCCGTGCGTCCTGGTCTGTTCTCTCAGTTGAAAATTGTACTAATACAGTTATTGGTTTGTGCTGAGGGAATAATATTAGTTTTTTGGCTCAATAAAAATCGGTTTGTTATTTCAGTGATTTAAGATGAGGTCTTTTCTGTAAGACTATGTCCCGTTCATCGTAGAGCGTTCCTTTGAAGCGCGCAGTTTTCTGAGGGAAAATCAAACACGCTTGGAATGCTCCTCTCCGGGCCGTGTTGTTCTTTCAATGTTCTTAGCGAGAGCTCATGTGTAGATCAAACTGGAGCTGATTCGCAGCTTCAGATCATAGCAGAATTGGAAAAAAAAAAAAGAGAATGTATTCAGGCCCCCTCATACCTACTGTTATATTCCTGGTAGCAGCTAGGTCAAACTGCCCACTGAGAGCCGCTGGACGTTGAGGGTTTTGTGTTGTTGCTGTAACTGTAGAAGTAACAGGCCTCTGACATACAGGTGCAAGATGTGTCCATCTTCAACATCCATTTATTTTCGGCAGCCCACACCCAGTCGCCCTGGATTCTAGTGAGATACAAACGCAGATCACAGCTATTACAGGAAAGACTGAAAACATGCTAACTGGATTACCCAATGTCAACATGATTTTATCTTTTTTGATGTCTGAGATTGATTATGGTGCATAAAAAGACGGCATTCCAAGCTGACGCACAGACATCTGGTAAACAAAACATGTAAAACTAATCCGAAACAAAGCTCCACGGGGAACATCAATTTGCAATTTTTGAGAGTTTGCCTTTCTCTGATTTTGCAAAGCCAGCTGTGTGTATGAATTTCATTATTAACTATGTTACCAAGCACAAAAACATGACTTTTTCATGACCATGAGGGTCTGCTCTCTTGCTCACGATGCTTACAGGACTTCTCAGTTATGTTGATAATAGATCAATAAATTAGTCTAATTTATGTATTGTGTGTGTGTATATATATATATGTGTGTGTGTGTGTACAGCATATGTATATTTATGCATATATAAAGAATGTTTATATATAATAAACATACATTATATTAATATATGCACACAAACACACATATATATATATATATATATATATATATATATATATATATATATATATATATATATATATATGCATTTATCACTATTAAATTATATTTATAAAATGTATATTCATATGTTTGCAAAGTCATTTTTTGACAAAAAAGTATATATTTTATTATTATTTTTAATATTATTTACAGTTTAACTACACCGCTAGAAAGGTTTGTTTGAAATACTGTTCAAACATTTGCGGTTTTTGTGCATTTTCAGATTCGTCATTCCCAGATAACCAACTCTGCAGAGAACCGTGAGAGTTTTTACGAATAAATTCAGGCCGATCTTGTTTTGTGCACCTTACAGCTTTGACAGCTGCTCGCCCAGAGGGAGGGAGAAACCTGCTTTCATCCATGGATGTTCACCTGACCCTCTTCGTAATGTAATAAAGCCCCGTAATGTTTACAGTATTGGTTTTGCTTCAGAGAATCCTAGAAATTTGTCTTCCAAGCAGGAGGTTGTACTTTTGACCTCATATAAGGTAATATGCCATGATTAGTTTCACATGGGCTCTTTTTTTCTTTCTTTTTGGGAACAGAATAATTGAAGAACTTTGGAGATGTGTAATCTAGAAACTATTAAAAACAGTCTTATTGAGGTTGTATTTTCTAACAGGTGTTTTTGTACCAATAACCATTTATAATGGTTTAACTATCTGGTTTATTTGTCATTTTTGAGTTATACAGCACCAGAGGTTTTCCTAAAGGCTGTGCAAGCAAAACATATGGACCACAAGAGCAAACTTAACAGTGAACACTGGTTTGGCTCTTAAACCTGTGTTTCTGTTGAATAGCCGAGGAGACCAATTTCTCCCATTCTCATGATATTTTAGAACAGACGTTCCCTTAATATTATCAGGATGGTTGACTTTCTTAAACAGAATGTTTGGATTAAAACAAGCCTTAGTTCTAATCTGTTTTGGTCAAGATTGGGCCTACATCACAGTTTATCAGATCCAATCTCAAACTATTATTCAAATTGGGGGTTTTAAAACAAATCAGGCCTGAGGGAAGATGCTCTTGTTCCAGTTTAGTGTGAAAACAGCGTGAAAATGTAAGCCGTTAATTCTTGCCAAAGGCTTATTTGTGCCTGTTCTCAATCTACATAGTAAGGTTGAAATAGTTATACAGTACTGTGAAAAATAAAGTTGCATTTTATGAAATAGTCACATTTACAAATAAAGGTTTTTAGCTTACTTTACTTATATACTGTATGTGTATACATATATTGATTAATCTTAAATGTATGTGTATCTATATGCTAACACACATTAAATATTTATACATATAATTATTTAAGTACACATAAATGCATGTATACGTTTATAGAGAGAGAGTCTGCATCTGTAAATATACATTTACATAAGTAAATATGCCTGTACATCTCACACTGAGAGACGTAAAGTCACAATTTCAAGATAGTCAAAGTCAAAGTGTAGTATTATAAATTAATCTCTTTGCCCATTTTGTACAAAAGCAACTGGAACACCTTCAAAATTTCTCCTTTTGTTTTCCACAGAAACCCAAAAGTCATTAGGTGTTTGGAACGACATGAAATAATAATGATGCAATTTTAGCTTTTGGTTGAACTAATCCCTTAACTGCTGAAGTTTGCTTTCATTTATTATAAGGCAACACGACTGGTTGTCAGAGATGGACAGTTTTTCCACTCGATCGCAAAGTGTGTGGATAAAAGCTGCACCTTCAATGAACTGCACACTTTGTCTTTTGATTGTTCCCAGCCTCTTAAAACTTGTTTGGTGAGAGTTAAGATTAGAACAGGAATTGGCATACGGCCACTGCGATTACCTGTCTCAGGTAAGAACTGTCTGTACGCAGATTCCTCAATGCCCCGCAGCATCCGTGTCACGGCCTCGATGATCTGTGCTTAAAACACAAACTGCATGGAACAGGATGTCCCAGCTTTTTTTAGGCCGAAAACATGAATGAGCATGTCAGACATTATGCGAACAAGTTCATCGAGTTTTGTCCTGGTCTTTTGTAGTCTGCATTCTAAGCGTCCACTGCTACTTTACTCCTTTATACTAGCATTTAAAAGTTCGAGGTTACATTTATAAAACAGAATATAATTGTTAAATAGTTTGGTGGACAAAAAAAAATCATTTTTGTGGAACGAATATGCCGGAGTGATGTTCCGGGTTATTCTGGCCTTCTGTCAGTACACAACATTTTTGAGAGGTTATGTTTACACACCATTTGTTGAATAGTAATCACATTTATTGTAGCGCATCAGATGGGAAACAGTGTCTTTCCTTAGAATCCCATAAAGATTAATCATTATAGTTAGCTAGAAGCTACTATCACTGTGTTGTCTTAAAAATTATCTTTAATCCCCTAGTTGGTGTATAGCTTAAAAGATAAGGCATGTTCCCTCCTTAGTCCAAGGGTATTGATCAAACACTTAGTTTCTTTATTTGAACACTGAGTCACCCATGACCAAGATAAATGTTTAAAGCAACAATGTCTATATGCACTGCAACATTTGACTTGAACATGAGATAGCAGTGTTTTGAAAGGTTAATCGATTAGCAATCCCTAATGGCATTTTATAGAATCCTATCATAAGTGACGCTTGCTAATACGCTTATAGTGTTGTTGACTCTTAGAGAGCTGAACTTGTTGTTTAACTTACTGCGGTCAGACTCGTTTGGTGGACATCATAGCGGATGTTAAAAAAAAATCCACTTGCACTGTGGAGTAAGCACAGAACACCATTGCAAATATCAGGAATGTACTTAGCATAATCATATGCTAACAACACATCTCAGAAACCACCAAGTAATCACTCAGAACATGTTTGCAGATATCAAGAACAGTTTTAGAATAGTAATGTGGTAAAAACCCCTCAGAATATCTCAGCAACCACCTAGCAATGGCTGAGAACACCTTTGCAAAACTGTAGCAAACAACAGAACACACTTAATATAGCAACATGCTAAAAAACACATATACAATTCTACAATGCAATTCCCAGAACTCAAATTTCAAGAACGCCCTTAGCATAATAAAGTGCTAAAAACAATCTGAATTTCTTAACCACCTAACAGTCCCGCAGAATATGCTAGCAACATTACAACACAAGCATAGTCTTAGCATAATGATAGCATAGTCTTAGCATAGTGTTAAAAAACGACACACTCTAGCAACACATTTTTTTAAATGTATACAGTATATAGACATAGCATATATAGAGAGCCTATATCCAACCTGCTAAAAACAATTAATCAAGGTGTGTCCCGATTCACTAACCTATGCACTATCCTCTAAATTCCAACATGAAAAAGTTCACTTCATTTACCAAAAGTATTAAGTGTGGAATGTTGGAGACTTGATACACTTTCTTTACAAGCATACTCTTTTGTTGGATGACAAAATAACCTTATAGCATTCCTACACTAGATGGTTGCTATAATAGTGCATAGTTTATAGTGCATTATTTGGGATAGTTACATTTGGTTAATATTGCACCGGCAGGCACCACTTATTTTATTCTGAAAAGTAGTTTTTTATATATTTGGTGGCTTTTTTATTTTAAAATTTGAATTATGGTTATATTCTATATCATGTGTGTGATATTTATATGGGATACAGAGAGGGTGCATTTCAATTACCATGTCATTTCAATCTTTTGACAGACGTTAAACATATGTATGCCTTCCATATGATGTGCCATTGGTTTATGTATACTATTTTGGGCTATCTTCATGTGGCATATGTTATATTTAACTTTTCTTTCATTAAAAAAAAACCTCTCCCCCCCTCATTCACTCATCTCGGGCCCTTTCTTGTGTCGAGCGTACCCTCTTATTTAAAGGGAATAATCTGTAAATTGCATGCTGGTTTAGACTTAATCATAACAACTCAAAGTAAATAGGTCACAATGAGTGCTTCTTTCTTTCTTTACCACCCCCCTTTCACCTCCTCCTTTATGTCAAATGGAAAGCACATGTGTCTCCAGGGTTTATTTTTACTCCCCTTTAAAACAGTTTGAAGGCCTAGAAACCACTTCATGGCTTTAAAGGAGAGTGGTCGCTACACAGAGGGTACGGAATTATGGGACGGAGCGCACATGTCACCCTGGCGGTTTTCCTGCATTCCAACGAAGGAAGTATTAAAGAAGGAAGATGGGGACGTGGAGCTCCAAAAGCATAACGGTTAGCATTAGCAACATCCTCCAGGTGTGCACCTGGACTGTGACCTTTTACCTGAGCCCAGCTATGTGAATTGCAGTCACAAAGAACACAGCTAGAAACCTTTCTGGCTGTTTAGGAATAGACAATAAAGATTTTCTTCACTAAACATTCCAAGCAGGCAATGACATTTGTCTATTTGTGCTAAATACTGCTTGCTGTCATACCTTTTCGTGTCTCAAAATAAACCTGCTCATCTGTTAACAGAACAGCAGTTGCTGTAGGGGTTTGTACATGTTTACACAACATCAAATGATAATTAATCTGCAGCATAATGATGCTGATATCTTGCACATGAGACACATTTTCTAAACTTCAAGGCTCATCTAAAGTACACCGTGTTTAACAGCCTTAGGCTGAGCTGTAGGCTGTAAGAGCTGTAATTGCTTTTAACTTCTCATTTGATAAAGATTTAAGTATTCATCAGACATAAACTGAAGAGATATACTTAATATGTATAAATTATATTACTTTGATCTGGTGGTGAGTATTAAAGGGGGAAACCGAGTTTCCTTCCAATGTCTACAAATATTATGTTTTTTACTCAGCTATCTTAAAACTAGTTGATTTTAACTTGCTGAGCAAGTGTGATTACTGAGATCCGAGTCTTATTAGCATATTTATATGCAAGTCGTTTACTGGTGGTTACTAAACGGGTGTTTGCTAGGTGGTTGATAAGGTAGTTTTTGAGTAGTTTTTAGCTTGTTGCTATGCTATTGATGTTCATTCTGTTTGTAATGTATTCTTAATGTAATTGAGAGGTGGTTACTAACATAGATATACATATATTCCTTATAGATTCCTTTTTCCATAGGCTGCTATACATAAGCTGTCCAACATATTGGTCAAAGCTGGTCTGTGAACACTAGAGTGCAAGTTGACTGTGCGTCTGCAACCGTAGTTATACGGTAATACGTAGTTATGAGTATCTATAACTGCAATACACTTCAGCAGACTTCATAGGATTTAATATAGCATTAGCATACAACAAGTCGAAGGCATCAGCTAACATGATATAAAAAAGTTACCATCGTTTAAAAACCTGTATTACTTAATACATATAAGGAACACAAACCAACACTCTCACCTGTGAAAGGTTTTGGCATCTTGATAAACTCTGAGTGACGACATCATCTGAAATGTGATTTCTGGAGTGGTCGGATGTGGAATCTACGGATACAGATCTATGGTTGTTAGAGAATTACAAATGGTTTTTGCTCAAATATTCGGAATGGTTATGCTAAGGGTTGATGGTTTCTAAAATATTGCCTGAGCATTGTGGCCGATCACTAGGTGGTTGCTAGTTGTTTTTAGCATGTGGCTGTGTTAAAGGTGCTATGTTTGCTTCAAGCTGTTGCTTTAATTAGTTGACTTAAAGGGATAGTTTAACCAAAAAAGAAAATTCCATCATCATTTACTCACCCTTGTGTTGTTCCAAACCTGTATGAGTTTCTTTCTTCTGTTGAACACAAAAGAAGATATTTTGAGGAATGCTGGCAACCAAATAGTTGATTGAATTCCATAGTATTTTTTCCCCTACTATGAAAGTAAGTGACTATCGTCAACATCACTCTTACAACAGATGCACATCTATTGCACTCACAAAAAAGTGAAAGATTTGATGAGTGATGACTGTGTCTGAGAATGCATCACTGTGTATCATGTGTCAAAGCCGTCATCTCACTGTCATGATAACAGTAAGTGAATGTGCATCAATATGAATCCCTATAGGGCAGAGCAAGCTTTGGACATGCACAGATATTTCCCAGCAATGAGCTTCAGGCTAAAGGCCTACTTCTGCCTTTTTCTTTACAACACATTGTAGAGTCACCCACACATCTATGTCATGGATGAGGTATTCAAATAGGATCTGTTTAAAATCTTTTCACCAACCCTACACTCCATAAACTAAAGCCTCTCTGCTTATTACTTATATATGTTTGTGGCTGGCATCCAACAGTCCCTCATCAGTCAATACCACTGTGCTGCTCAATGGCTGCCTGCTCAGTCACAAAACCAGGTGTGCTCTCACACACAAGGATTTCCCTAAAAAAAGCTGGTTGCTAGGCGACAACTGTAGAGAATAACAAACAGCAGGATTCCCAAGCACGCAACACACCTATAGACAGCCGTGATGTACTCAATGTCCTGCGCAACTCAATACGTCAGTAATTATATCACGTCAAAAGCAAACACAGGGCCATGAGAAATACCAGCACATTCATAATTGGCATTTTATGACCTTTTTGGTTTCTAAAACAGACTTTATTTTCTACAGGGCAGGGTTACATCAGCTAGCTCACATTATATATGCTAACAAAAACAATGGAAGCTGATAACTGCAAAAGTTGTTGGTTTTTTACGATTACCTCAAAGGTGAAGAAACAAAAAAAGATACTGTAATAAAACAACTTTAAAAACAGTTTAAGGCTATTATAAAAGTCACATTCTCTTATACCAAATCTAGCTCAATGCAATGCTATGCTAACATGCTAGTGATATAGCATTACAAATGTTATGCTTAGCTACTCAGCTAAGTGTGCTGCAATGCAATATATAATATAAGCACAGTTTTTAGCTTCTCTATTTGGGTTGTGCTAATCTCATTTGTTTGGGCTATGTTAGGAAAGCCATATTTTAAACCAGAGTGTTTAGCGTTTTCAATCATTTCATGCAGATAAACATTTTTCTTGGGCTCTAATGTGCCTTTTCTTAAAAGGCTAATCATGCTGCTAGTTAGTTGCTTGTCACTCACCAACCTGAATTGGAGGGAGATTTCAAGTAGTGTGTGGGGAACAGTGACCTCTACAGGATTGTTTTGGTTATGGCATCTTACTCCAAAGGCTTCTTTTGCCTTTACCTTGATTAATTTAGCAGAAGCTTTTATCCAAATCAACTTACATTACACTCAAGGAACATATTGACATTCTAATCAGTTCTTGCTTTCCTGAGAATCAAACCCCACAACCTTGACACTGCAACCTTTTGCGGTTTGTCTTCCCAGATATTGTACATAAAGTGCAAAGACCCTAACTTTTTGATTCTAAAGTAAGGTTAACACTTTGTTTACAACCAAAAACGACAAGACACAATGCTATTGTCTTATGTGTGAGCAACTTGGAGTTGGGAAACTAAACGTGTCTCACAGTAATCCTCTCATTACTCCAAAGTATCAGACAAGGCATTTGCTGAAATCTCCTCATCCTGTCTCTCTTGTGAAGAAACATGGTGCATGTGCGCTACAGCCGCATTGACCACAAACACCTCACATACCGAAGTGAGCCGCTGAGATTAGATAACCACACAATGCTTGGGGGAAACGTCTGCTTGACAAAGTTCTACTCAAACAATCATAATACCAGTATCAGACAGGCAAACACTGGGTCCTGACTTCTGAGATTTCTTCAGTGCTGCTCTTTGGGGAATATTTTCACAAGTTCAAAGCATCAAGTTTAACTTTTTCTGCTTTTAAAGAGATAGTTCAGCCAAAAATGAAAAATCTGTCATTATGGATTTAGGCTTATATCAGTGTTTCTCAATACTGGATATCTAATTGCACTGTTTTCACATTTACATTGAATCTAATGCAATATACGTCAAAATTAATATCCATTTTTCAAACTGTACTGTTTCACTCAATTACTCAAACACAAAATTATTTTAGTCGTTAGTGTTTTATTTTTTGTATATTTATTTTTTATACATTTATATATTTTCAAATCTCTTAGGTTATTAGTAAAAACATTATTTTAAGGTGTGTACTTTTTGTGATGTAGATTTTTATTTATCTGTTAATATTGGATATTTAATTCCATAAAAATTTGCCCTAATTTTACATTTAGATTTGAGAATTAATCATGTAAATAACCACACTTTAATGTTGCAATTCATCGGTTATTGACCATAACACCTTTTTAGCATTTTCTCTTATTTTCAGACAACTGTCATTGTATGGAATATAGCTCTGTGCGATAAAGTTTCGTACTTTTTTTCTCACAGAAAACAGCATTTTTCATCTTTTTTTCCCTTTTTTTTTTTTTTGCTATTCCTTTTATAGAGCATGACTGAACCAAATTCTGGAAAGTGTCAAATATTGTATTATATTATATTAGGAAGAAATTAAATTTGTTCACAATAGCATGTGCAGAAGATGAATTCACACAGAAACCTGCTAATTTCAACCCCTTTGTGTCTGGATAGTTCATTGTGTCCTGTCCTTACTTTGTGTCCGAGAAGAGCCTGGCAGACAGTAGCTTTAAACCACTTCCTCAACCACATTCCAGCGCTCCAAAATACGCCACTTCAGAGCGCAGGAGGTGACATCAACTGAATGTGGCCCGCTGACCTCAGCTCCTGAAATAGCCCTCCATGGTTAGCTGGAAGGAAAGGCGCTTGTAGGTAATTGTCCCCCAATTCATAGCATATTTCAGTTTGGATTCTCTCAGGCTAAAGCAAACTAGCTTATCGATGTACTAAACGTTAGACAATTTGCCCATACAGAAAATATTTTATTGGGGGAAAAATTTGTGCTTTAATCATAATCAGCAGACGAACTCACTTATAATCACTTTTTGGTCTTGGCGACATCTTGCCTTGAACTGCCACGAATGGCTATCTAACGCTTTTGGACACGATGTGAATTGCAATGGAAAGATAGATTAGGGAGAATCAGAACATTATTTGGGATCCAAAACATATGTAAATAAGAAATTAGCGTGTACAGCACCTCCTAAAAACCCAAAGCAACAATCAATCTCTCAGCAATCAAGCCAAGATGAAACAAGGCCCAGATGGAGCTTAGCACAGGGTATTCATCATGTAGTTAAAATCCAAACTTGTCATTAGCAGAGACAATAGCTGGAAGCGTCAAAACAACTTGAATAGCTTTAAATACACTTAAATGTAACATTGTGTGGTGGTGACTAGTTAAGATATGAAATTTATATGAATTTTGAATAGTTTTAGCCAAAGGAAGTTAGGAAATCTTCTGCCAAGTTGCTCAGGCTTTTCTAGTTTGGTTTTAAAGGAATTTGTATAATTATTATTGTTTGTTTACATATTTTAGGCTGACCATCTGAACAGCAGCTAAACTAGCTAAGACCATTAAACCACCCTTTTCTACCTCAAGATGTCTTTTTTCAGCATAATTTTTAGCTGAACCATGCATAGGGATTTTATAGGACATTTTTTGTGTAATTTTATTATTGATTATAGATACAATGTTATCTACTAGTTAATATCTATCTATATTTTTTTATTTTATTTGTTTTACTTTTTTGGTGGAGAACCATGTTAATAAAAACAGTAATTTGATCAAAAAATCATGGATAATTTTTCTAAGGAGCGGTGAATGTTAAAAAAAGAGCTTACAAACTGTACAGTTGTAACATGTTCCTGTCTGGGTCTTGTTATTGTGTCCCTTCTGTAACAATGGGGACTCAATGGCAGAGATCCACGTGCGTGTCTTTATTAAGAGTAGTCGTGCAGGCAAAAGGTCGGGGCAAACAGAGATCATACGTAAACGGCAATAGAGGCAGGGATCACAAAGACGGGCAGACGGAATCAGAACTTGACTTATATCATAGTAAATACATAACTTATAATTGGAACTGTTGATAGAAAACACAACTACAAATAATAGCACATACTTAAAAGTTGTGATCCATAAACAACAGACTGTTCCGACAAAATGAGAACAGCTACATCTTTCAGGAGAAGCTATTGTGTGTAGCCTGCATTGTACTCTCTTTGGTTCAGGAAGCTGTTCTCCGTAAATGTGTAGCACAAAGACAAACGATTGGGTCACCAATCTAAATTCGTCAGCTTTAGGACAAACTGCAACAACATCTCTTCCATCTCTACAGCGCAGCTCACTAAGCTCATTGTGATTTCACAAGATCCGGAAAAAACACATTGTAGTCCAAATGAGTCGTTTGTTGTAGTTCTTGAAAATTGGATTATGTGAAATAAAATATCTCCCTTTGGAGTGAACTTTGAGCTTTGCAACCTTGCTACAGCAACATTACGGTACACACTAACTAAAGTTGAAAAGTGAAAAAGCACAATTGGACCCCTTTAATAATAAAAAACCTTTTTCCATTATGAAGAACCTTTAGTAAAATGGAAAGGATCCATGGGTATTAAAGGTTCTTCATAGACCAATCGATGCCAATAAAGCACCTTTATTTTTAAGAGTAGGCCATTATCCACTTTTTACGCTAAGTTTTATTAGCATAAACGTAGCCACATAAATCACGTCTGGAGATATTTCAAAGATGGCTTTTCTTTCGTATCATCTTGTAATCATACTTGAGGACATGTTAGCAAGATCTGCTCATAAGAGCTCGGAAGGAACAGCTGTATTGAGTTTCAGGCTTTACGTTCGAGCCAAGTCGTTAGCTCTATCTGCACTGGGATCTGGAGACTAGCGGTGGAGGTGAACCTGATGTCCGGCCCAGGCTCAAACAATGGGCCGTGTGCTCTTGTTTGCCATTGGATTTGTCACAGTGAGAAGAAAGCAGCTGTTGGAGGAGAGCATATGGGGAAGGTTATACTTCAAGAATGTGACGATTTCTGTATAACAATAACAACGAAAGGTTGCCATTAGGTTTTATTAGCGCTGTAGTGTGGAGGATTATGTGTTGACAGTTAGCCATTCCCTTATAGGCTTGAGGATTACTGACTATCGTTTGCTTTCAAAACACATGCGTTGGAGAACAATTAAGGGCATGTGTGTATTCTGATGAAATGGAGATTTTAAAAACCATTTCATTTCATTTTATACTCCTAAATTGATCATGTTCGTAGAATTACATCAGCGATTGTGTACATTTATAAAGGATTGATTTTAAACTAGGCATTTCTCCTCATTTATGTCTAGACAATGGGTCTAAATTGCTGTTTCCTCTTTCACAAAGGATCCTCTAAAATGACTGTCTGCTGAGCCATCAAACAATCCGGCTTCCTGGAGGGGTTGCGAGACAAGAACATTAAAAAGGCTGAAACGGGATGGTGTAGCGTTCAGGGGTTTGTAGCTGTAATTGGTAGGTAGAGTTTGGCAGCCTCAATAGATGATGGAGGAAGGTTTGTAATTTGGCCCGGTACCACAACCCTTTTTCAACCCCCCACAAAGCTTTTATGGGGAAAATGAGAGATGGGTCCAGATGCATAGGCTGTTTTATATTCATTATTCTTACAATCATTTTGAAATGTATTAGGTGTTGTAAATTTTGTTAAATACAATGTCAAGGGCTACACATGCTGTCAAGGATAAAAAAGTGATTAAAAAACACCATATGACTCATGCACCATTTTTCTTCTGATGTCGTATATCTTTGTGTGAGGAACAAATAGTAATTTAAGCTGTTATTCGCTGATGAACTTCCCATCCAGTGACCTGTTAACTCAAGAACTGCTGGGATCAGAAAGAAACAGTCCAATCTGTCGCGCTCAGTTCAATTTATGAACGAATCATTGTCGTTTGTGAACTTGATCAAAGGATCGTTGAAATGAACCTATTCAAAAGTACGATGGGTTAATTGATTGATCTGGTTCTTGACTTTCTTTCACTGAAATTGTAAGTAAATAACAGAATGACTGAGTTTTAATTTAGGGGGGGGGGGGGGCTATTCCTTTAATGCAAACAACAGCAATCTCTTTAACAAGAATGGTTCAGAAAAACCTGATTGTTCTTTTGAAGATTTTGATTTTGGCACCAGAATAAGACGAAAGCAATGCAGCGCAGCTGATTGCAGTGGTAAATCAAGTTCTGTCCTCCTCAAGCTCCTCTACGGGTCTGCAAAAGATTTGAGAGCACGTGGCCGTTGTCCTCATTTTCATTGAATTAGTGCCGATAGTAAATTAAAAACAATTTGAGCCTCAAGCCGTTGTTTGATTACTTGATTGCATGTTGAACTATTATGTGCAGGAGGTTTGCCATAAATCGAAGAACGATATTTAATTGCTTGCGTTTATGCCTGCCAATGTAAAGCTTTTCAGTGAGCGTCTTTCTCATATGAGCATTATATCAAATCACAATTTCTGCAACCTTGAAGCTTGGATCTGTAACATAAACATCTAGTCATGTGTTTGGAGTCCCACAGGGCAGCACAACGTTCGTCATCAATGACCCTTAAGTTGTAAAGTTCAATGCTATTGGCAGACAGCTCCGTCTGAGCAAGCGGGCTGGCAATATCCCGCCCTTATTCCCCCTGAGCTTTCTGCGTTTTCTCCCTATTGTTTTCTTCGCTTAATAGTTATTATAAGAGATAACATCAGTGTCTGCTTTTCGAGTGTTTTCATTTGCTGCATCCATTTGGTCTGTTCAATACAGTCCTGATCCCTTGATGTCACAGGGTTAACGTTGACTCCGGTTATGAATTATGTCCGTAACTCACCGAGACTTCCCTCTCCGGTCACTTAAATCAACCTTCATCAAAGTTGGACACTGACAGGAATTCTACTGGGATTCTTTTGTCTGAGAAAAAAAGACAAATAACAAGGCGAGACTTGGAGGTGTCAGGTGTGCTGTCCACGATGCATAAATGAAATAGTTAGAAAACAAAATGTTGGTATATTAAAATTGTACATTTATTATTTTATTATAAATAAAATGTATTTTATTCATAACAAAATACACATCATATTTTAACAGTAAATGTATTTTAATTGTCTATAACAAAGTAGTACATTTAATATTTAACAATTGTTTAGTACTTTATTTTATAATAAATAAATGCATTGATTATTAATCAGTAAGTAAATAATATATTTATAAATGCATGTAGTTATAATTCTTATGAATAAAACATAACTCATTACTTTTGAATAATGTAATACTCTTTTATAATAAATGCATTTATTGTTTATCAAGTAAATAATACATTTAAAAATAAATATATTTCAGTTTTTATCTATAACAAAATAGCACATTTATATTTTTTTATGATTATTCATTATTTTATTATTTATTGATAAATCAACTAATTTATTCATGTACTATAAAAGATATTTAAAACAAAGGTATTTAACTTTTATGACAAAACACATTCTTTTGAATAATTTATAAATTTATTTTTATAAGAAATAAAGGCATTTATATTTATCGGTAAGTAAATAATAAACGTATAAAATGTAGTTAAGCATTTTATTTATAACAAACAACAAATGTTTTATTTTTAATAATTATTACTTTAGTTTAGATTATTTAGATTATTTGTCAGTACGTAAATGCATACATGTTTAAAAAATAAACATTATTTTGATTAAACTACTTTATTTGGTAATAAACTAATAAATGCATTGATTTATCAGTAAATAACACATTTATAAATCAATTAATGTATTATTTATAACAAAATAACACTTATTTTAAAACATTATTTTATGATAATATATTTATTTAAATCATTTCATTTATTAACTAATAAATGTGTTTTTTATTTTTATTTTTGTACCAGCATGAGTGTTAGGTCCACCTCAGTCAGAAATAATGAACAAAAATCTGGTGCACCACTATATATAATAAAATATTTTTTTTCAGATTAGTTTAAACTTCTAACATACAATTTTTTCCAATTGTGAATGTATCAAATTGACGTTGCATACGGAGCAGTAAATATTTTTAAAATATCCTAAAGTCAGACGGTGGCACCCTGAGTCTGATGTGGATCCTGCTCTGAAACCGTTCTGTTTTTCATTGAGGCTTGTATCTCAGTTACAGCACTTTCATTAAATCTGTGGGTTGGAGCTCTGCGTTTAGCCCATGTGGGCCATGCAGGCAGTGCGCATATGATTAGAGACCATCTTGGGTGATGAGTTTTGTGGGCTCATCAGGGGTTAAGATTAATCCTTGAATTGCAATAGTGGGACAGAACCAGTACCCCCTTCAAAAATCATAAATGCTTAACGTTTAACAGCATTTTTATTTCAACAGTTGTGATTTTTGCTTTAGCAAGTTATGCACTTCCCTCTACTTTTTAACTGACAGTTTCAAATGGGAATTTCCATTGTGATGCTCTGAACAATAGGACCGTTTAGATTACATAATTTAGTAATAACTGAAATAATTGCAGCCCTCCCATGCTGCCTTCAGATCTTTGAAGCATTTAATTGAACTGAACATTAAAACACCATAAATTGTACAAGCCAAAAGGTACCTTGTGTATTAAATCTTAAAGATAAGACAAGCAAAATATATGAATAAGAATTACCGCAGCATAGCAGTTGAACCTTGTAAAGTCAGATGCTAGATAACATCAATAAGTTACATTCTCATCAGAACCATGTGAGACATCATTCCAGTGTCACAGACAAAGAGAATAAACCCTGCTCACCACGGCAACAATAATTTATGACTAGCATCTAATTAAGGTGCAGCGTCTGGGGATTTGAGAACATTGGCTTAGGGAAAGGTTTAGAGCATGAACAAAATTAAAACTACAATAAAGCATTGCAAATTATGTAAATATATATATTTACATAAAGTCTGCTACCTTAGTTTTTATAATGGCAATTTGCATATACTCCAGAATGGTGAAATTAATAGCAAATTCACTGAAAATGAACGTAATCCCCAAAAAACATTTCCACTACATTTCAGCCCTGCCACAAAAGGACCAGCTGACATCATGTCAGTGATTCTCTCATGAACACAGGTGAGAGTGTTGAGGAGGACAAGGCTGGAGATTAAAGTCATGATTGAGTTAGAATAACAGACTGGAAGCTTAAAAAGGAGAGTGGTGCTTTAAATCATTGTTCCTCCTCTGTTAACTGTGGTTACCTGCAAGGAAACACGTGCAATCGTCATTGCTTTGGATTCACAGGTAAGGATGTTGCTGCCAGTATGATTGCACCTAAATCAACCATTTATCGGATCATCAAGAACTTCAAGGAGAAAGGCTCAGTTGTTGTTAAGAAGCCTTCAGGGCGCCCAAGAAAGTCCAGCAAACGCTGGAACCTCTCCTAAAGTTGATTCAGCTGCGGGATTGGGACACCACCAGTGTAGAGTTTGCTCAGGAAAAAAAAATCTAAAAACCCTGAAGCAGCAGACTTTGTGAAAAATTATAGCTTCTAATGAAAAAAATTTGTGACAACAGTCAATGGAAACCAAAATAATCAACACACTGAGGGTTGGATTCAAAACCATACCAAAAATCAATGTTAAAAAACAAGTTACAAGCTGATCCAACTTGCATTAAGTTTATTACAGAAACTCATAATGTAAGTCAGTAGTGTGTATGGCCCCCACATGCCTGTATGCACTCATGACCTCATGCCAATGTCTGGGCTCCTGATGAGATTGTGTCCTGGGATCACCTTCCAGACCAGTGTGTTCTAGTGTGAACATCAAGACCAGAATATGTGTGACAGTTTGGTGACTTCTTATGAAGTTTGAGTGCTAAGTTGCTGCAGGTGTAGGTGAGTAGTACTCTGGTGACTAGGAATGAGTAGGTGCAGTGTAGAGGTCAGATGCTGAGGATTTGACTGACTCAGTGACAGTAATATAATGTGTGTGTGTGTGTGTGTATACATTATATATATATACACATACATAACTGTGATAATATAATATATTAATTATACAGTGGAATCCGGTTATCTTGACGGCCTCGGGGTTGCAAAAAAGCATCGAAATAACCGAGGATTGAGATAACCAACAACCAATATGGCAATTTGTTTGATGAAGCGATCGACATGCTATAAAAATGTACATACACTGTATATGTTTGCTAACAACAAAAGGCATATGTGCACCAACTAACAGCAGAGATTTACCAGTATACAATAAAAAACATCTTTGATTCTCGATACAAACCTTTAATTATTTATATTCTCCAATATTGCAAACAGAATTTCGCTCACAGCGTAAACAGTCACAACACACACAAACACATTCTCTCATAACACAGTAATTTCATTCTGACACAGTTCTGAAAGTTTTGCACACGCGGTTATTATGGTTTCTTTACAAACTCTAAAATGCTTTGTTGCTTTTTGCCTTTAACGGTCTGCTTGAAAACAAAAGCTTCTATCAGTAACAACGTCTTTGTCGATGTCAATGTAATTTGGGAAATCCTGGAGAGTGATGCTAATCCTGCGCCTCCTCTTCCAAGATAGCATCTGCAACGCTTGATTTATCCGCCACTTCCGCGAGTTCTTCTGCGGCTGCGCGGCACTGTGAGTGAAACGTCACTGGAGTGAGCGGCCATACGGACCGCGATCCACGTACAACGTAAACTCAGCGCATGCGCAGTGAACTAGGTACAATCATTAGTCACGGGATAACCATGTGAGGTGGCGAATTTGTCCCTCTTTTGTGCTCGAGATATTAGTGTTCGGCGACATACAAGAATCAACATAACCGATAAGAAAATGCTAAGACAAATAGGGAGTTTGGCGGTTCCACTTCAAAAACGTCGACATAATAGGGTTGGCGAGTTAACCGAGGTCGAGATAAGTCGATTCCACTGTATTTAGGAAAACATACATACAAAAATACTCACTCAATATTAGTTCTTAATATAATTTTATCATTACATTTAGCTTTAGCACTATTATTTTTTCAGGAAAAATTTTTTAACTATTTTCAGCCTAGTCCATTTGGAATTGTATACAGTCAGTGAAACCTCATGTCACGAGGATCTTTTTACCAGCCATGCCTTAATTACAGGGGTTTAGCGCTTGTGAACGTGCATGTGCACATAAAACACAGAAAACAACATAATCACCTTGTTAATTACATCCTCATGAACTGACTATCAAAGCTGCACCACACGGTATAATCACAGATCAGCACGACGTGTCCAAAGCATCAAACCAATATTTAATAACTAACATGAATTGGAGTTATTTTGCAATGTGGCAGATTATTTAGCAGTTTATAATACATAAAGATCCATTAAACCGCAATAAACAGAGCTGAATATATAAACAAGACAAATATTTGTCTGGCTGAGTAAATAATCCTCAAAATGTCAAACTGACTTTTACATTAAACGATAATTATACCTTATGTGATGTTCTTTCGAAGCTTGTGCGTCATCTAACTTTTCATTCTTGATTTAGCCTACCTGCTCGACTGGCTTGCAACGCCAAGGTCAAGGGTTTGATTCCCCAGGGAAACCCTCACTGGGGGGAAATGGTTAGACTGAACACAATGGAATTGTTCTGGATAAAGTTTCATGATTATTTGTGGCATATAAAATAAACAGATTCCACAAGCGTTAGCTTTTCAGTCACAACTAAACCAACAGCGCCCTCTGCTGGAATTGTTCTTCTATGAGTGGCAAATGTGCGATGTTGATAACATTAATGTGTATGTTTTATACTGAGGTGAATCTTATGTTATTGTATGCAGACATATTCTGATATATTTGAATTGTTTATTTAAGACAAGACAACGTTTACCATCTCTGTTATCTAAATGGCTATAAATCATCTTCAAGAGATAAACAGTGAAACGAACTTTGCCTCATGTCAAACTTCTTGCCGGAGTCCCATAGTGGACTAGCCTTCCACCAAAAGTCACAATATATAGTCTCTTTCACTCTTGTCTCCTGCTTTTTTGGGGTTTATTCATGTTTTTAACACGCAGAAGCAGTAGTATGTCTTACAGTGTTGATCGAAAGTTTGGGCACCCAAGGTAAAAAATTAGCATTAATGTGCATAAGGAAGCCAAGAAAAGATGGAAAAATCTCCCAAAGTCATCAAATTACAGACTAGACATTCTTATAATTTGTCAAAAATGGCAGATTTTATTTCCATCATTTAAATTTTTTTATGTACCGTGTGTTTATACTTGTCACCAGAAATCTTAACTAAAGCAAGGCACATTTTCCATTTTAACTCCATTAAGCATGCTTACACAAACACACACACACTTTTTTGTTGTAAATACACAGGAATATACTGCCATTAAGATGCAGACAACGATGACCACAGACTGTTTAGCAGCTGTCGATTACCAGGCGAGATTTGGCAGAAATTCCACTTGCAAAACATTTTAAAAGTCTAATTTAAAAGGAGAGGTGATGGGACACAGTGGTAAACATGCCTCTGTCCCAACTTTTCTGGAGTGTGTTGCAAAATTTGTTTCTATTTACAAAGTATGATTAAGTTGATCAGTGAAAACTTTCAAAATATTTTCTTCATACCTTTTTCAGTTAAATAAAGGCTCAAGAGAATGAATGATGAAATCACAGATTATTGATTTTATTGTTTTTTACAACATATCCCAACTTTTCTTGATTTGGGTTTGTAATAGTTACTCATCAGTTTAAAATAATTAGTATTTCAGCAAAATCGTCAAATAATAAGGAAGCTTGATAAAACAGTGAGGCACATGATAATTCGTCTGGTGTCACAATCTGGTGATTCTGTTATTATGCTTTTCTGTTATAACCATACTCTTATGCGATTCATCATCCGGATTCACTACTGAAGTTGCTTTGGTTGTGTCTGTGCCGACACATTTGCTTCCACCAGAAAGGGGTAGGCAGGGATTCACAAGTGTTTGCATTTCCGTTACTTCCTGTTGGATGTAGGTGCCGTTGACGAAGGTCTTGCGTATTTGATTGTTGTTGTAGGTTCTAGTCATTTCGCCAGTGAATGGGACTTCAGTCTTGAAGGTATTGCTTGTAATGTCAATAACGCAAGAATGGTTGGGTGGAACCTCCACCTCCATACCCACAGAGTGCAGGGTTTTCTCAACTTCAGATGTAGTTTTAGAACTGGGGCGACTGAAGTCATATTTAAGCCCAAAATTTCCTCCAATTTTTAATATACTTGCAACTCCCCCACTGACTGTTACCCCAACATTCCCTCCAACTGTGTGAGTTTTACCAGTTTGGTAAGAAGTTGTTTTATCAATGTTTTGGTCGAATTTCACCGTATGTTTGGCTGGTTTGCAGTTCTTGTTGGAAGCTTGGAAATGTTTAAGCACTTCTAGGTTTTCTGACGTCACCACACTTGATACTAGATACTCAATGACATTTAAATGCTGCATTTTTATGTCAGTATTCAAGGTAAGGACTTCAGTGTTTACGATCGATTGCTTCATTAAATCTTCTGCAGTTGTTTGAAAATACCGAAGGGGTTTTTCTACATTTTTTGCAATAAAGTAACCATTACAAAACTTCATTAGCATAGGTGAAATCTTTGGATCGTTATATTTCTTCCATTCCATTATTTCAAAATCATCCCTGTTCACTAGAAACTTTATCTCATCATATTTAACAGGAATGAGATTTTTTTCATTGTCGTGCCATTCTACACATGCATTTCCAGCACTATCAAAGAAGCAAATTGTACAGTCTTCTTTTTTAGTGACATAATACGATTCATCGTCTTTGACGTAAATTGCATCCTTTGGCACCGTTGCTGATCTGACCCATTCCAAGTTTCCTTTGATATCAGTATCGGTTTCAGTTTTCAGATTATTATCTCTTTTGGTTTCATCAGGTTTAGATTGGGCTGATCCACGTCGATGAAGCTTATGATGGCTCTTTGAAGAACCTGCAAGAGAAATCCAGAACAGAAATATACAATAATGACCTAATGAAGTTTGAATAAATCGTGTCAGTCACCAATGCACAGGGAGTGAATATAATCATTATGAAACCAAACTGGACACATGATTAGTACATATCTAAAAAAAATGAAGTTTTAAACTTTAAAGTTTTAAAGTTTCAGATTTCATTTCTTGTTCAGTTCAGGTGTGTGTAATTAATCATCCTTGTTTGCCATTGTATTTATTATACAATATACATTGTATTTTGCTCTGTTTCAGTGGTGTGTGCCTGGTCACATCCACGTATACATGTGTTTGCGCTATTCCTGCTTTGATATGTGTTTGCCTTTTGGGTTATCTATTAAAGACATACATTTATCTGTAATTAATTTCTGGTTAATTAAAAACATAAAAGGTAAAGACATACCAGGGCCACTGTTGACACTATACCCTTATACCTGTACCACTAAACCTGTCCCTACCCGATTACCACTTTTTAATGCAGTACACTGTGAACAAAATGAGTAAAACCAAACATTTTTTTTAAAATGGAAGTACATAGTGGTTAAAGGCCCCTAACAGAAAGTGTGACTCATAATTGTTAGATGCACTCAGTCAGGATTGGCACAGAAAGCAAACATACCAGCTCTTTCACCAGATGGATTGACATCCCCTCCAGCCTGTTGACTGATCAGCAGCAGAGCAATCATGATCCTCATTCTGAAATCCATTGTCAACTGTCTTCACAGTATCTGTGAGATAGCACCAAAAAATCAGACCTCATGCTCAGTCAGAGGGCATGTACATATACCAAATGTTGCTCAAAGAATTATCTATTATTGTAATTAAAGATCATTCTATTTCTATATCATGTAGTATTACCTTGAGATAGGAGCATCCCGACATATGAGTATTCCGAGATACCAGCAAGCCTTTGAGTAATTTTTTGGCTTTGAGATGACTAGTTGTTTTATTCATATCAGATACACATTGCATAGGTAACTATAAAGTTCACTCTATTCTTCTCCCACTTCACCGGACACTTACTGTCATGTATTTCGGGAGAAGTGACTGAATTTACGTGTTGTAAATCAGAAACATTCGATTCTCTGAACTGCTGCGCAAACTAACACAGCGGCACTCGACACGCACATGCCATCGTCTTTCTCGAAGGTAAGAACTCGTAATTAAAACCACATTTTATTTTATGTCACAGGAATCCTTATATATAATAATTTTGTGTGTGTGTTTCTCTATAGCAATTAAAACATGTTTTTCCCATTGTTATTAGCACTAATAAGGGAGTTTTTTAGAGGGCCGGAACGGATTAATTTTTTTCTTGTTATTACTTAAAGGAAAAAATTATTTGAGTTAGTAGCTCCGTCCTGGAACGGATTATGCTCCTATCTCAGGGTATTACTGTAATCAAATATTGCACTCATTCAAGGTTACAAATATAAACTGTTCATTGAACATTGATTGTTCTCCTTTTTATTAAAAGAGATAGGTCACTCAAGGTCATAGGTGTCAAACTCAAGGCCCGCGGGCCACATCCGGCCCGGCGTGTAATTATGTCCGGCCCGCGAGAGCATTTTATTAATGGCCCGCGAGATGTCCCGCGCTCCAGCTGACCCGCCGAACACTTCCTGTATTAAACAGGAAGTGGCTAATGATGCTTCGCGCTCGCGCTAGTACCGCGTGATTGTTATTGTCAATTATCCATAACTGTTCAGGCTCGGTACACAGTGCTTGTGCGCGAAATTCAGGTGTTGATCATCGGATGAGAAGAGCCCGCCCTCATGGCAGAACGTCTTCTTGCATGATTGACAGGTCAGACAGCATATCAGCGCCAGCTGTCAGAGTGATAGTGCAAGCGCCAGAAAGAAAATACAGCGCAAAAAAAAACAAAAACATTACACAGTAACAAATATATTGAAATATTATTACGTGTAAAAAAATTTGTGATATAGTTTGTAAAATCTGCTATAACCCATGGGTTATATGCGGGAAAATACGGTATATGTTTACTGACATACTGCCGGTATACCCGTGTGTCTCATTTGCGGAGCTAGATAAGCACGGCACTATAAGACAAATGACATAAGAGCAAATTCAACTGAATGATTTGATTTGTTATTGTTGAAAAGCAAAAATTGTATTTAGATTTCCAGGTTTTGTTATGCAGCATGTCCATATTTTGAATTTGTATAATTTTGACAGGATATATTTTTATGGAGAGCAAAATCTTTTATATATAAATCTTTTTAAGTTTTATATAAAATGACATGAGTAAATAAATTTGAATGTTTTAACTTTTACTTAACTTACTTGTTTACTTTATTTCTAACTTGTATAATTTAGACAGGATATATTTTAATTTTTTTTAAGTATTTTTAAAATATTTTTATATTTTATAAGTTATTTAAGGTATAAGTTGATTTATTCCAGAATAATATTTCTGTCTGTTTTTATTCACATCTAATTTAAAAAAAGGTAAGTTTTAAAAGTTTAGTTTTAGTGTTTTCAATAAATGTTTATCCTGTTCGGCCCGCGACCTAAAGTTTTTGGGGATTTTGGCCCCCTGTGCAATTGAGTTTGACACCCCTGCTCAAGGTGCTGCTTTTTAATTGTTAATGCTTTAGCAGAAAATGTTTTCCAGGTCGCAAGTTGTATGTTATCACATTGTTAACAGTTTTTTGTTATATTTTCGATTTTGGAATTTAGGTAATTTGGACAATTAGGTAAAAAAAAATGTTGATGGTACCTTTTGAGGTACTTGCAACTACATATCAACTTATTCTAATCGAAACAAGTCTACTAATACTCATCTATACTCTAATAATGTTTACACTGTATATAGTACAAATCAAAACCTCATTGAAAAAGAAACAAAATATACTTTATCATTGCAGCATGTCTTACCTCCGAAAGGTTACCTGTGTCCTGAGACTGAAGATCTTCTCTGGGATCTGTCCGGTGCACTACACATGTTCCATCCTTTGACTATATACCAGTCCTGATGCAAATTCCATCACTATACAAGGTCACTTCTCTTGATTGTCATATCATCACTTAACTCATCAAATTATTCATAAATTTTGCCTATCACTTTAGGAGCCATTATCTCTTAACTTTCCAACCACTGCCAACGTAGCATTGACCATAAATGAACCTGACCATATTAGTTCTCTCTTTGATTACTATTCTCCTTGTACCATGCTGTCATATATTTATCTAAAACAGGAGATCCACAAGTGTAAGACCTCTTAGATTAGTTGGCTGTTGAAAGAGCCAACAAATGTATTCAGATCAAAGTGTTTCATTGTCTTCTGCTGTAGTCACTTACCTTATGAGTGAATTAGAATCTACAATAAAAACATGTTAGATCACATGCTAGCTTAAAAAAAATTATAATTCCACCTTGGCCTCTGTTGCTTATTGTTACTGATGTAATATGAAGTTATTCATATCATATCGTAAGGCCTTCTTGATCGGTTCTACAACGGTTTCCAAGGAGCGGATGAAGGATCGCTTTCAGTTGTGGCAAATTCCCATTTGTTTCCTATCTGACTCCGTGTTTAATAAATGACCGCAAATTTTGTTTAGAAAGCCAATTGGTTGACCGTCATTTGCATAATAATTTGTCTAGAAGACATTTGATTATTCTGTCGAACTCATTATTATTGCACTCTTATCACATTCCCGTAACTCTCTGTCACCCAGAGTCTCACGCTGGCTAGTCCACGTGGATCTCATGATCACAAATCCTCCAGTCTTGGTCACTGGAAAGAGGTAATTGACTGAAACTATTTAGAGGGCTGCTCTCATGCATGCACGGTATAAAAGTATGGTCTAAAAGTCCCAATAGATCCGTATAACCTTAATTAAAGCAACACTATTTCTAGTCAGAGGTCACGACCACTACTACAGATATATGTCGACCAATATTACTTTCTCTATAGTAGCTTTGGTTTAGTCATGTCGTGGTTTCCCACGCACACTTAGCTAGAATTATATTACGATAACCAGAGGAAAGGCGCACCCTATTTCGGTAAGTCGATCAACATTTCGTTGCCCGAAACAGAAATTCCATTTATTGGCCTTTACAGTCGAAGTAACTTAACCAGCGCCTAAGTGTGTTAGCCGGATCTCTAAAGCCTCAGTCGGTGGTTTTCTAAATTCAAACTCGACTGGACTTTAGTCCGTTAAACCAACATGACGCGCCTTTGCGGTAACAAGTTATGAAACGCAATCTTCTAAAGTTAATAATTTCAGAGTAAGACAGAATAAAATCAAACGTAACAGTTTATTAGTAGTCAGGTAAATGTATCGTGCCAATTACATAATCAAATTCAAAGATAATCAGTACAAACATCGAATGCTCAGAAATATAATCACATGATTAAATATCCAGACCAGGACAGAAACCTCTTTCAAATGTAAGCCTGAGTTAACAATGGACCTTTTGGTTTTGAGAACTGACTGTAATTAGCATGGAAGGGACTTGGACCTTGGGAGGGCAAACCCATTACAATGAGCCAGACATTTCTAAACTCTTTAACCTTTAACACCTTTGGTTCGCTTCTTTTGAGAATAAGAGCTTTGTACCAGTCACACTTAGATATTTCAAATGGTACCAAACATGTATAACATTGTATGATATTTTTTCACATTAAACCATAGAATGTTGGGTGAGTTTCAGACCATTTCACCATTTGGAGAGAAGACGAGGGGGAAGAGCGGGTGAAGGCAAAGAGATGTGTATTAAAAGGTAAAAGAGTGAGGTATGTTTCGGGAATGATTGGGTGTGATATGTCTCAGGAAAATCCTCGTCCGTCTTACAATATCAGCAAAGAACATATGGACGCAGTATCATGTTTACTTTTTCACTTTTCTTTATTCTCCAGGTTTCTTCCCCGTTACTTTTCTCGAATAGCTTTCTCTACTGGACACAATCAGTATTTCAGAACACAAACAACATATACCCCTTTTTTTGAACACCATTTACACTTGCATTCACTCCAAATTTAAGCAATCATTATATCAAGGGGTAGTACATGCACAAGGAAAGCAATGGCAATGAAAGTACATTTCAGAGAAAGTATCTTCATTAACACTAAACTTCAAATAACCCAACAATCTCACGACCAATAGACTGATAGAATTCGTAACAGAATTCTGTATCCGTCTTGTTACTCTAACAATTTTAACATTAAAGAAAACAGGCAACAATCATGTCTGAATAATAACAACTTATCAACTAAGAATTTCAGTTCCCATAATAGGCAATCATTTCTCAAATAAGTAGTTACAAAATCCTTAAGCCAATCAGGACTCTTCTTCTCTCTTGGTGTCCTGGGACCAAGTCTCTACCTCACCAGTTGAATGGCCTCTTTAAGTGCTTTACGTTACTCATGTCTATGTTCTCCTCTGTATCTTAACAGGTGCAAATTATTTCACATTTGCTTTCCTGTTTTATCTCGGTATGCCCATAACTAGATAGTATGTCAGCTCTAGTTTGAATCCAGCCTTTTATGTTGTCTTCAGATGCCCTAACACCTGTGAAGAGATGATTTGAGAGGACTCCAACTCCTGCGAGGACTTCAGATGAAGCTAACTTTGAATCAAGATGCACCAATGCTGAATTTAAAATATATCCTCATTATTTTGTTATCAAGAGGAATTCATTACGTCAATTAGTTAATTGTTTCTGCCATAAATGAATATATTGTTAGCTAACTGCGTAATTTGTATACACATTTCTGAAGTCCATACTTGGACACAGTCACCTCTGACAACAGATCACTCTATCATAATGTAAGTACATGCATTTTCTGTAATGCAGCTTTGAAATAATATGTATTGTGAACAGCACTACACAATTAAGTGAATAGAATTGAATTTAACAGCATTGTGAACTTTTGTAAAGGTACATTTGGTCATTAACTTTTAAATGCGTACGTTATGGTTATTGCAAACACATGAAGATAATTGAGAGAACCGTGACTGGCAGCAAAACATGCTACTATATCTTTCCAAAACATTAGGAAACTTAATTTAATATGGATTTTAACTGTGACAAGATGATTGGCAGGGCAGTTAAACGGTGACAGGATGCTCACAAAACTAAGCGAGATGCAATTATGACAAGGTATTTCTCAAAGCTTGAATAAATAAACCAACAGCGCCTATTGGTTCTATCTTCATCTATTTTCATGATATAGATGAATAATAGACTTTACAATGGCACGCACTGTGTAAAGGCCCTGGATCACGTCATTTTCCCTACTTTTAAACCGTTTTATAGAGTTTTCGCCAACTGACGAACTGAACATTTTGTATGCTGAATAACTGGATTGTTTGTAAACAACAGTACAATACACTGACCATTGTATTACGTCAAAGATTTAATATGCCGCTATCCTGACTAAGGTCTGTAGTGTATTGTAGTGAGCTCACTTGCACTTGGCAGAACTTTGTCTTTGATTACAGGCAAACTAGTCAGACTTGGGATGTATTGTTTATTCCAATTTAGATGCATAAAATATTTTTCGCTTTAATAAAAATATTTCATCATCTTGAAACTAGAAACTAGCCTTTATTCAAATTGAAAACTGAAATCAGTTCTTATGAAAAAAGAAATTCATCCACATGATTGAATCATTAAAAAGGTAAAGGTGTCTATATGCAATGTAAAACAAGTAATAGCGTGAAATCCATTGGCATTATTGTTATATCATGCAATTATTATAGCATGCAATTCATGCAAAATAAAATCCTGTATTTCGATTCTTTTTCTCTCTTTTTTTATAAGAGTTTATCTAAACGTTACAAAACACAATGATCAGTACAGGCAGACATGTGGACCTTACTAAGGAAAGTTAGGAAATCAAATTTTAATTGAAAAAGAAAAAAAACCTCCCATTTATAATACAACAACGGATTAAAATAACTCAACGTTTCTGCAGTATTCATTGTCAGAGAGAAGAGAGAAGGAAAAAAAAAAAAAAGCATTATGGTTGGGGGTTTAGCTCAAAGCATCCAGATGAAAAATTGTTGCCATTTATTTTGTCCAGCTGACTTTGGGAATGTCGTAATGCTCGGTCAGTGAGTCCAGGTGTCGGTTAAAATCCTGTAACACAAATACATGTTAATATTCACATATTAAAACACACAGGTTACTTAAAATATGAAAATCAACATCAAGGCTTACCTCAACTCTTCTCTTGTGAGTTTTGGAGGCCTTCTTCAAAATTCTTTCCATTTGCTAACAACAAAAATGATAAAGATAGAATGAATATAGACCACATACATAAATGCAGACATACACAAACATATATACAATACATACATACACATATATAATTAAAAATATTTAATGTTATAAATACCCTTTTTTCTTGTATTTTGTCGAATGACATTTGTGCTGGCGTCCTTTTATCAACATACACCTTAGTTCCTTGTTCATTTTGACTGGTGAATTCATTTTGAACCTGCTCCTCTAAACGCTTCTTTTCCTTATCCTTCTTCTTTTTCCTGTAGAAGAAAAGCACAAAGAAGTAAAAACAACAACGTGTTTATATATCACTGAAAAAAACAACACAAAGCTAGCATACAGCTAAGTCGTGACAGGAAACGCCAATATTGTCCCACAACAAATCAGACCTAAAATGTTTTGACATTAAAAAAATCCAGAAATATAAACAAATACATACTTTTTACTCGCTAAAGAGACTCCTTTCAGTTTTAAAGAACCTTGCTGGACAGATTTGTACTCCGACATGCTAGCTTGCTTTCGTCAAAACAGACGGTCGGTGGTGTTTATATATTTTCCTCGGTTTTACTGCCCTCTATAGGACAGGAGTGAAAAGTTTTAGATTAATAATCCGCTTTAGTTTTTTATTTCCTGTATATTTCGTATCTTCGTGCTTTGTAATGTTACGCTGAATGTTGGTTATATTGTTTTTTTAGAAACAACGAAGTTTCTAGACTGTACGCAAAGCGCGCATGCGTGTTGATGTTTACGGAGAGTGTTGCCAGATTGGACAGAAGATTTCCACACCATCTACAGCATAAAACCCACCCAATCTGGCAACACTGTTTCCGGAACTACGTCTCACATACATGTCCACTTCAGAGAGCATGGTGGAAGATCCGAAGAGGCACAATGGCACACACTGTATTATATACTCTGAAGAGGATAAACTTGCCTGTTCTGAATGCTTATAACGAGATTTTTGTTAACACTAGTTTTATTCAGTACCGTAGTTATGCTAAGAAACCAGGTAAGGTTTGCATTTAATATCTGTATCCATTCATGTCAACAGATTAGCCAAACTCTGACCTTGGAGGACCAATTTACAAAACATTGGTCTTATATTATATGAAATATATTTTAATAGCTATTTTCATAAAATATTATTTCTGTCTCGTAGTAATTTCTTTCTCGTAGTAATCTCGTATTATTTCTGTCTCTGTCATGTAGTAATAAAAGGAAAAGGTAAAGGAATGGTAAAGGAAGTTGTTAAGGGTCCAGAAGTCTGCAAGGATCCTGTGAAACTTTGCTCACATGCAGTTGGAGTCAACGTCTTCAAACAGGGCGAGGACCCTCTTATTAAACCCAAGGAGGAGTATCCAGAATGGTATGAGGTGTATTTCTACTTTATGCTCTATGATTGCATCTCAGAATAGCTAGAAAAATAACATGATTGTACTTCAAGATGCATTTGTTGTCCCATACTTTTCAGGCTGTTTCAGTTGGACCTCGGCCCACCCAAAAGACTCAATGAACTGGAACCAGACAGTTGGGAATACTTCAAGCTTTTAAGGAAGGAGCATATCTGGAGACATAATAAACTGCATAAAGGCAAAAAGATGTAGAGAGTATGGAAAGAGTCGGGCATCTTTGAGAGCAAGGCCTGGGTGAACCTTTGCTTTCCCATCAGGCACACCGGACAATTTTGCTGCCATTTTAGTTCTCCTGTTTTTGAGGATCAAGTATTTGGATTTTTGGTAATTTTTTTGTCATTCTTTGTATAACTATGAATGTCATTGTGTTATTTGTCTCGTTTCAGTAACATGAAAAAATAAAATTCTAATGCCGTCATCAATGCGCAATGTCAAAAAGTGTATTTTTAAACAAAATTGGGGAAGTGTTTATCCAAAAATGAATTGTATAATATACTGTATTTTCCCATTTACATTTATTAATTTAGTAGACGCTTTTATCCAAGGCGACTTACAATTTGAGGAATACAGAGAGTGATTCATCCTGAAGATGCAAAAGTGCACAAGAGTGCTTGCAATACAAAGTTTTGAACATTGATTGAAATATTATAAGCCTGGAGAATAGAGGGACTAAAATTAAGGTGAAAGCAAGGAGTTTGTTTTTAATTTTTTATGAGAAATAAATGTGGTTGAGGTGGTTTGTACGAGATGAGTTTTCGGCTGTATTTTGAATATAAACAAGGATTCTGCATTTCGGCAAGGAATGGTGAATGAAAATGGTCTTGAGAGTGAGAGAGCATCTATCTATCTTTCGTCTCTCTGTTTATCTGTCTATCATCCATCCGTCTATCTCATCTGTCTGTCTATCTACTTGTTTGTCTGTCATTTATCTGTCTATCTATCTATCATCTGTTTCTATCATTCACCTGTTTATCTATCATTCGTCTGTCTATCATCTGTCTGTCTGTCATTCACCTGTCTATCTATCATCCGTCTGTCTATCTGTCTGTTTCTATCATCCACCTGTCTATCTATCATCTGTTTCTATCATCCACCTGTTTATCTATCATTCATCTGTATATCAATTGTTTATCATCTGTCTGTCTATAATACGTATGTTTATTGGTCTCTGTCATTCAACTGTCTGTCTATCTATTATCCGTCTGTCTATCTATCTGTTTTTATCATTCACCTGTCTGTCTATTTACATGTTTGTCTATCATTCATCTGTCTATCTATCAACCGTCTGTCAATCTGTCTGTTTCTATCATCCACCAGTTTGTCTATCATTCATCTATCTATCAGTTGTTTATCATCTGTTTGTCTGTAATATGTTTATTTGTCTGTCTGTCTATCTATCTAGATTATGTATGATTTCTGTCTGAGGGTTGCACCTCTTCTTCAACAGTAGTAACTTGTCACGATAGCTTGCTGCTATAGGTCGGGAGAGGGTGAAAGTAAAAACCTGTTGCTACGCGTGGTGATTATGCAAATATGCGTTAGAAAGAGGAACTACTGACTGAAAAAGACATAACTGATGCGGATGTTTACCATACTGATTTGCGGATTCCGATAAGCATTAGCCGAAGTAAATCAGTTTCAAAGTAAGTTAAACGGAGAATAGAGTCCGGTTGAATTCATTGCTAAATCATATAGAATACAGTGAAATATTATTTACTCTTCACTTCAATAACTACGTTTTACGAAGCTGGGAAAAACTCACTTCCTGGAGTCGTATTTATCGTATAACAGGTAAATGTACTTCTGTTTGTCTATAAAGATTAAATATTTAAGAGCTTTTCAGCTTTGCACATTTCGTTTTCTAATGAAAATAATACATATTACAAATGATAAAATATACTTATAATCTATATCGAGATTTTCTGCATTGCCATGAGACCTGATTTTTTTTTAAATATTATTTTATCTACGAATGATTGCTTTACACTTAAAATGTCTTGGACTAGGACTACCAAAATTGAAAACATATTCATGTTCAGTTTCATAGTTCCGCATTTTCACGTTACGAGTCTGTACATGTTGTATGTTTTTCACTGTTCTATTAAACGTACAAGTCATTTTAGATAAAAGAATTATTGAGGTTTAGTTTTAATTTGAGTTTTACCAAATTAAATATTTTGACAAATAAAGATTTCTGAGATGATAAAAAAGGTGAGAAGTCAAAATCTGTATTAAAGCACGTGGGCCAAATTACAGAGATTTAATCTTCACACCTGCAATCAAAACTGTTGATTTCATATATGTTTGAAAAACGTTTATAGTTCTATTGTCTACAAAATTTGGATTTACTGTAAGAATCTATGGTATCGTAACCTCGTAGCTTAAGGATTTTATCTTGTTTCAAGGTAAATGTTATTATTATTATTTTTTTTGGTTATAGCATACCAACTTTTAGTTTGATGGTCAAAATAATTTCAAATAATAGTAATATTTTTATTGATGAAACAATAAAGTTTTGTTTTTTTGTTTGTTTTTCTTCAAGAATTGCAGTCTTTAAATGAGATTTATTTGGTCTTTTTGGGCCACCTAGACATTTATTAAATTTAATCCCCCCAAAAACTACCAGTATGGTGAAAGTTAAAGGCTAAATATTCATTCAATCTTCCCCTTTTGTGGAACGTTTTGTGAGTTTCAGGGAAAAAATATTTGTTAGGAAATTCATATCGTCGATGACAATGTTCTGTAAAGATTTAGTTTGGAAGATTGATTTATTGTTTACTTTGATAGTCGTACTGAATAATTACGAAAGATGAGCCCACTATTACTTGTAATAAATTCACCAGCATTTTATTGAAGACTAAATCTTGAAAAATGTTCCTGTCTTTTGTGAAATAAACCTCTTCTTATTTATTTCTTAGATAAACATTTATCAAATTATGGAGGACAAGAATTTAGGTGTAGAAACCCTGAGTGAGGCAGCGCTAAACAGACTTGGTTACATGCTAGACAACCTAGAGTGTGGTTGGAAACAGCTGGCAAAGACAGTGGCTGAGCAGCCACAGTTCTGCTGTAGGTAAGTCTGCTATAGGCAAAGTTGTGAGGAATAACTAGTTGAAATTGTGCATGGTTATAAGCGGTTCACAAGTATATATTCTCCTTTTTTTTTGCAGTGACAAAGAGCTGACTGACTGCTCACTCAAAGTGCTAAGTCCACACGGCAGTCCTGGCCGATACCTGCTTGCGCTCCTTGCTGACAGAAGGTGTCCTTTGGGTTTCCTGCTTCAGTGCCTAAAGAAAATTGAGCACCGAGAGGCTGTTGGATTTCTTACTACACAAGGTGGATAAATATACATAGGAAAACACGATGATCCAATCTAATTCAAAGTGGTCACCCAAAAGGGTGAGTCAAATCAACCAGGTGTCATTTGTGTTTTTGGGGTAGTGATGGAGCAGATTGGCATCACACTGCAGCCACAGAGTCAGCAGGTACCAGAGGGGAGTCCTGTAGTTCTGAGCTGCAGAGCAGTTGGACCTGTAGAGCTTACCTACCAGTGGTTCAAGGGCAAAGATGAGGTCTGCTGCACCAAATTTTGTAACTAAACCTGCTGATTTGAAATGTCATCCCAAGTCTTATTCTTTACATTCTCGATAGTTGCCAGGAGGCAGTGGCCCAGAGCTGGTGCTGAATCCTGTAAGTCCAGGTCAACAGGGCCACTACATCTGCCGTGTAAGTTCTGGGGACAAATACGTCTTCTCCAATTGGGCCCATGTACGTTTACTGCGGTCTGGAGGTGTAAGTGCAGGCATGTGATGATTTCATCTTAAAACTTACTTCATACTTAAAAGAATCAAACTTCCTTCAACACTGACACATTGTGTCATCTGCAGGTCCCAGCGGTAGCTACTTCCCTTCTTCAACTAGCGGGTTGTCTATAACTCAGCAACCTAGGCCACAGGTGTTAATGGAGGGAGATACTCTCTTTCTTGAATGTGCTGCTCAGGCCAATCCACCTCCACAGTTTCAATGGTATCTTAACAAACAGCCAATGCCAAAATGTACTAGAAGTGTCTTAAAGGTACTCAACAAGTTGAATTTTCAGTTTCACAGTTGATCATGTAGAATAATTTATTAGAAAATAGTTCATGCCACGGTTGCATACTTAATTGGTTACGCACATGGGCTTGTCCACAGATTCCATGCATTACCACAGCAGACAGAGGTACATATACTTGTAGGGTTTACAACCTCTATCATGAAGTGTGGAGCGATCAAGTCCAAGTAAACATCGGTAAGGCACTTGAAACAACATGATCCATTATCATTCCCTTTAATATATATTTAATAAATCGACCAAAGATTTTTCTTTATAGCATGGCCTATTTTCACTCAGGTCCTGGTTCCTTTTCTGAAGTCTCATGGGAAACAACTGAAGTCGGTAAGAATGATCTGTTTATTTGTATGATTTTATCACACCTATTGAAGCTTTCTTGTCATTCACATGCGCTTTATGTGTTATAGATACTCCTGATGCAGGTCTGAGGCAATTGGGTGATTGTTGTGGTAAGTTATGAGGAGATTACTCTTGATATTTCTTGTACTCACAGGGCCTGCTATATCAATCTTGTCACTTCACAAATTTATAGCAACTGACAAGGTAGCGCTGCTTATGGGAAATATGAACTACCTGCATCACCGGCAGCTGAGAGCTCCCATGGCAGATGTGCACGAGTTGACAAACCTTCTACGGCAGTTAGACTTTAAAGTCGTCTCTCTGCTGGACCTCAACTGGCAGGAGATGCATAGTGCTGTTTCTGAGTTCCTGTTGCTGTTGGATCGAGGTGTTTATGGTTAGTTTCTTGCTGCATCAGTTGGATTTGTGCAGCTGTAGAATGTTACACTAATTTCCAAAGTATGTTTGTTTAATATGTTTGGATCACCTGATCTCTTTTCAATGTCTGCCATTTCAAGGGCTGTTGTACTTTGCTGGTCATGGTTATGAGAACTATGGGAACAGTTTCATGGTACCCATTGATGCTCCAGCCTCTTACACCTTCAAGCACTGTCTCTGGGTGCAGGACGTGTTGCAGCGCATGCAGGAGCGCCAGACGGGACTCAATGTCTTTCTTTTGGACATGTGTCGGAAACGGTGTGGTTGATTTATAGGTATATTCGTTCAGATTTTTTTACTTAAAATTTAGCTTGAACCTGAATGCAGTTGTGTCATTCATACAGAAACCCAAACGATGAGAGCATCCCACAACCTGGGCCCTTGAGAGTGACTGCAAACATAGTGTTTGGCTATGCAACGTGAGTCTAAAGCAATGACAAGTAATTTTATTAATGTCTAGAAATTGTAATTACAGTCTTTGCTTTCTGGATCCAGGTGTGTTGATGCCGAAGCATTTGAAGTAAATAAAGACGATCTCTCTAATGGAATCTTCATGAGATTTCTTAAGAAGAGACTGATGGAGCCAGAGAAGGTCACGGTCATACTTGACAAAGTAGCAGAAGGTTTGGGGTTACTGATGTTCCCTAGTTATATGTCATAAAATGCTACTCTGAGCTGCACTTCCCAAAAGCATTGTGAACCCAAGTTGATCATGGAGACCATTGCCAACAGTGGTCTCTAAGATCAACTTAGCTCACAATGTTTTTGGGAAACACAGTCTTGGCTAGCAGATAGAATTACTGGATGAAAGTCTTGAACGTCAAATGTGCCCGCGTAGTTTTACAGAGTCTATCTCCATTGCAGACATGGGAAGGTGTAAAATCACTCGTGGCCGGCAGGCTCTGGAGCTGCGCAGTAATCTCTCGGAGCGCCGTGCCCTGACGGACCGCATTCAGGCTCCAACGTGCCAAGTTACAGCGTCAACACGGAACTTACAGTGGGCCATCGCACATGGTGGGACTTGTTCATAATAAACCCACTTTAGTTTATATCCTTATGAAAAGTACAATGACTGTAAAATGCAGGAAATATAGAAACATAATGATTTTGTGTAAATGCTTCCAGTCATCCCACAGAGCCGCTGTCTTCAGTTTGAATGTGGTGTCAAGGTTCAGCTCGGTTTCGCTGCAGAGTTCTCCAATATCATGATAATCTACACTCGGATATTGGAGACTCCTAAAGACATTGTGTCATGCTCTGCTCAGCTCTCTGATTTTACAGAGGTAAACTGACATTCTTGTAGATCTGCAAAGTATTTATTGAGTTAGTCATGAGAAAATATATAATAAAGATGTATCATTAATTGCTTTTACCTTCTCATGTCTCACTGTGTATATCTGTAGGAGATTGTCAAAATCATAGCCCCCATTTCTTGTATTCAGTTTTGACTGATATCATTTCAGGGCCCCGAAATAGACCTGAAGCACAGCAATCAGGAGAGTCTTCGTGAGGCTGGCAGCTTACTACTGACCCTAGATGATCTGCAGCCTTTGGAACAACCTCGCCTCTTTACTCGTATTAGTGCCCTACAAAGACTGAAGGTATAGTCTCATGTTTGTGCATAGTATATCTAATATATTACTTCTATGCAATGTATGTTATAAGACATGTCTTACTTGCTTTTCCCCTCACTAGAAAGAGCTCTCATTTAATGTGCGTCTACACTACAAGTACGCTAATCTGGATGAAGATCTCTTGGAAGAACAAAGGGTCACTGTAGGTAAACCTCTAGTGTCAAAACTGAACCTCCACGGGCCACGGAACCTCTCTCCCGCTTCATCCTCTGACCTACAAATGTCCAGTATTATGGAGTCTTCATCTTTCAGTGAAAGCTTCAGAGCTAACCTGTCTGACTTAAACCTTTCTTCCATTGGATCTGAATCTACATCCTGGTCCCACTGTCAGAGACTCGGCGAATCACCCAAATGCACTGGTTTAAAGAATGAACCTGAGGAAACCATAAGTCCAGAGTTTCTTGAGTCTGAAGAACTTCCCCCCACCAAGAGTTTGCCTAGTGCTTCTTCTGATGCATTACCATTTAAATTTAGCAACTTACCAAATTCCATTTAGCAAGAACGTTTTCAATGATGTGCGTCATATGTGTTACAATTTATGGATTTGTTACAGTTTAATTTTTCCACTCTACCTGCCATTTGTTACACAATCCTAAGAATGTAATATAATTGAGAAAGTTGCTTACAGCTTAACAGTATAGTTTTGTTGATAAATTTACCAGTGCATTAAATTGTCTTATTTTGGATTTGTTTGGTTTTTTATTAAAGTATACCACAAATGATTATGTCTGTCGTAATGATTGTAATGCATCTATCACTTGAATTTTAACATGCTAAAAATCATCTTAAAATAAAATACAAATATAATTTTTTTTTCACCCACTAAAAGTGTCAAGTAACTTTTATTTTTGGAATAAAAAGCTAAATATTTGATTACGGTCGGTTCCCGCAATCCTTTCAGTGTCCTTAAATAATATATTGCATGTGTGATTGTAGTGTATCTATCATATCTGCCAAATTATATTAAATGACTAGGTGGAAGAGAAGCAGTCAGTGAAGTTTACCTTATTTAGTAAACTGATTTCCACTGAATAAAAAGTATATAACAAACATAATTAATCTAATAATTACAAATAATTGTTTTATTAAAAGTGGAAATCAGTTAACTAAATAATGTAAACTTCCACTTTAACTAGGCTATTCCTAAAAAGTTCCATCTGTTCCAAAACGGTCAAAACATCTTGCACCTACAATATTGTATATCAACCCCCACCTGGAAAGTATTTTATCCGCTAAAACGTTCTGGAATAATTTACAAGTACTGTATCAGCAAGAAATTCTTACGTTCCCGCGCTGGAGGACTCTCGTCAAACAGAGCGCGAATATAACGACGCCTTTGCGCATGCGCCAAGTTTCCCCAGGCATGCACATGCGCAGAGCTGTCGTGTTCTGCGCCATTTTGCTTCGAGTGAGAGAAACGCTGTATATCGTGTTCTGTCTAAAACCCAGTGAGTGCGCGCGGGGTAGAAAGAGACTCATTTGTCTATTTCCACGGTAACATTCACGACCTAAAAACATGTCAGACTCTTCAACAGCAGATGTGGGGCCTTTGGAGGCGGGGGTTCGTAAGTTATCGGAGCTGAGAGTGATCGATTTGAAGGCCGAGCTGAAGCGCCGAAACCTGGACGTCAGCGGCAATAAAAGCTTGCTTTCAGAAAGACTCAAAAAGGCAAGTGGACCCCGAGATAAATCCATATCTCATCATTTTGCAGCTATGTTACATACGAATAAACGTACTTCGCACAGTTACTGGGGTGGATGTTTACCGCAGAACATCCGTACTCTATTTTTATGATAATGTTTTGGATTTGTTCATTTGTTATGCACGCCCTATACGTTTATGTATATAACAATTTACATACACGACTGTCTCAGACCTCAAACTGTCTCTGCAAGATACTTTGAATACAAGAATAACGTAATATGTGGCGAATACAGTGTAGAATAAATGTGTCGTGACGCTGAAATCAATAGTTAATGGGTTTCATTCATACTTGCTTTTCACTGTGTTTTACTTTCATTTTCAGGCAATTGAAGAAGAGGGTGGAAATCCAGATGAGATTGTTGTACACCTTGAGATAACGCCTAAGAAAACACCTCGACGAACTCCAAAAGGTAAAAGCAAGATGTTCACGTTGAAATATTGAATATCTTTGTGTTTTGTTTTTATTTCTAATATTATTGGGTGTAACCTTACCTGTGCTTCTATACACAATACAGATCCTGGGATGGTTAACAAAAGATACTGTTCCTTAAAGGGATAGTTCACCCAAAAATGTTAGTTGTTGTTAATTACTAATTAAATGTCTTTCCATACCTGTATGTGAGATCTATTGGAATAAATAGGAGTTTTCTCTCTCCATTGGGAGCTACGCAGATCGGTAGTAAAGACTTCATTAAAGTGAGTCATGTGACTCAGTTGTTGTTGTTTAACCTCAATTAAAAAGAAAACAAACATTTACCACTTTTACGAAGATATTGACCTGCATCCCAGTGGGAGGAATATCATACGTGTTATTGACTCGAGATGATTGTCGCTCTGGATAATGTTGTTTTGTAAATAAAGATGTTGATTTACGCAAAGCACCCGCGTTACTTTATTAAATTTGGGTTAAACCACTGGAGTCACATGGATTACCTTGATCTCTTACCCATCGTTTTGGACCATGAATGTGGAAGTTAACGCTATCAGATTTCATTAAATCTTAATTTGTGTTTCGTAGATCAGTGGTCCCCAGTGGACGTTGATTGTTTATATTTTAGATTGTTTTAATTTAATAATTTTAATTGTATTTAAACATGCATTCAAATTAAAATAGTTACACCAAAAAATGAATCTATAGTGATTTCACATTTTAACTCACTAGAACGCTAAACCAATGAGAACCCTTAGCTTGTTTTTTTGCAACGAGACGGTTCCATCTGGGAGTAACAGGAGACAATGACACCCAAAGTGTGTCGCTTATGGCCAGTTTATTCCGTTGTTTTGTTTTAGTTGCTGTCACTGCAGAAAACCTCGCTTCACACAGATAGGATGTCGGAAATGGCAATAGGGATTTAAGTGCTGTAACTTTTTAACGACGTGTTTCATTCTCATTTTTGCTAATTTGTGGGTTAAATTTGAGCAAACATAATAAAAACGTAAACCAAGCAATTTTAAACATGAGAAAGTACCGGTAAATAGAGAGAACCTACACACCTTCTCTCCACCAAAGCTTCAATGCCACTGCTGCTTGCAGCCGCTCATCACCTAAAACCACCCCGATATCACGATATTTTGCGCATGCACGGTATTGTTGCGCTTTAGGTGACGTTTGAAGCTGAGCGGCTGCAATGGCGTTGTAGCTTTGTCATCGCCGTCTCTCAGCTCCCGGTTAACCTCTCGTCCATGGAAAGTCACACAAACCCCAGAAAAATACACCACAGTAAATAAAATGGAAATAATTTAATGTTCCTTGGGTGGCCCGGTACCATTTGATCCACGAACCAGTAATGGTCTGCAGCCATGCACAAATGTTTGGATGACCCAAGATGCTAAATTTGGTATTGACTCAGGTATGGACATGTTTTTGTCCATTGGGAATTGATTGGATGGTTGAGGCTTGCTGTTCTTCAATCTCACATGAGTGAGGTGGTGTCCTGCCCTCATGCCAGTAAACGCATCAGAAAAGAGATGTCACTGCAAGATAGAGAGGAAGATGTTTTGATAAAAGATTATGAGGGCACTTGAATTATAAAAAATTTGATGTGCACAGATTAAGCATTTATAATAAATTCTGCACTATTCCAAGAATTGTCCGTTTTGATTCCACTGTGATTTTTGGTTTGAAATTAATGTAATTTAATTGTTTATGTCTATAGGAAAGAGCAAAGATGAGCCTGATGAGCCTGAAGATTGCACCCTTGAGGAAGACTCTGTTGACGGCCAGGTGCGCTGTAATATTATAGTTGTTGATGTTTATTATCTGAACTGGGTTGAGTTATTTTCCAAAGGTTTATCAAAACTAACAGCTTTCTTAACCTCCTTTAGGAGGACCCAGATGCTAACTCGGATAACCTTCATGAGATGGATATCATGGACATGAATGTACTGGATGAAGCTGATATGGGCAATGGAGGTGGGACTGATGGAGAAGAATATGACGATGAAATCTTAGACACCTTGTCAAACGAAGAAACTACAAGCAGCCTGAGGGAGGATGCCGCAAATAACCACGATGTGGAGGAAGCTGCTGATGTCGTAAAGATTAAATCTGAGGCGGAGGAGGTGAAGTTTTAAGGGCTCATATCAGTTATTTTAGATTTGTAGTGTTAATATTTCGAACTAACATTTAAATTAACTTTAAATGTTTAGTAATTTTGCTTTTTTCCCTTTTATATATAGCTGTTTATGTGTAACTTTTTTCTTTCTTTTCAGATTTAGTCATTTATGTTAGATAACAATAACCTAGCTCTTATTGCACATTTGAGTGATACTTTCTTTGGCTTTCAGGACATAAAGGCTAATGACGCAGACATGGATGAGAACCAGGAAGCGCCGTGCCAGGTATTCAAGGTAGTTAACATTTTGGAGAGGAGGGGCTTTGTTTCTGTTGTGTTCAGGGTAGGGATGCTAATTATAGATTAATCTATTAAAACATATTGATGGTCAGTTAAGCAAGGCCATCATTACTATGCATAGTTTTGAGGTGCGTGCCTCTCATGTACAAAACACGCAGGGAAAAATTAAATGGATGCACCATAGTTGCATATTCTAAATGTGTTAATGTCCTCAAGTCTTGCACTAGATTAGGTAGGGTAGCCATTTATTTCTAGTCAAAACTAACCATGCGAAAGAAAAAAAACGAAACAAGAGAATTTACTGAACGTAACTACTAAAAATGTACAGAAAAAAGGCTGAGAAATAAGATCTTGATAGATGAACAATGATCTTCCAGTGCTGTTTCAGCTGCATGCTCCTATTCTATGGCGCATAGTAGATCAAGAACTGTCAATCTGAGCAGTTCAAACAAATCCAAGCGCTTTCTAGCTATAAAACTGTACAACTGGTCTCTAAAAACACACTCCCTACCCACTGTACCAGTGGTCCCCAACCCCCGGTCCGAAGTGGCACCGGGCCGCGGAGCGATTTCGCGGAAGCTGCTGCAAACGGCTGGAAGCGTCAACAATCTCGCGCAGACCCATCATCCATCTCGCCCCCCCCCCCCCCCACCCCGTCAACAATCTCGAGCGGGCACCGGTCCGCGGCAAAATTATCACACGTTTACCGGTCCACGGCACAAAAAAGGTTGGGGACCACTGCACTGTACCACCCCACCACATGCAGGATTCAGTTACTGTTGGTTAAGGTTTTTTTATTACATTGGGAAACAACTGCATCATGATTGTGACTCAATCAAATTAGGGAAGTGCTGTAACTATCCAATCACCATGTCATGTCACTCTGTGATTTGCATTTGCTTGTTGTGTTTTGGTTTGTTCGAGATAATCTGCTCTAAGTAAAGAAATGCGATCTTCTATGGTTTACTAAAGTATAATTTATAGTTTGCAAAAATATAAAAAATAAATATATTTGCATGGGTAAATGTTTACACGTGCATCTGTGACTTTTAATTTTTTTTTATACAAATACTTGGTATAGTCTGACTAATATATTCTGCGAGTGGATTCCTTTTCAACAATGGATGATATGTTTATGTGCTATGATTTTACAGATCACATTTTCATGTAAAAGTTTTTTTACGCTATGAAAATAGAGCACCACTAGTATGTCAACAAATTTTAAAGCACTTAAGTTATACAGTAATCCCTCCCCACTTTACGGTTCAAGTTTCACGGCCTCAGTGCATCGCGGATTTAAAAAAAAATATTAATCGAAAGATAAAATTAAAAAAATACCGCCCAGGTTTCCCAGGATGCCAGACAAAGAGAGAAACTCTCTCAGAGGCTTTGTACACACCCATGGCACTCAGACAAGCACGTTATTGGTTCCCGGCGCGAGGTCGACAAATGAGAGCACGAGTGGGTGTATCCCGTGAGCTGATTGGCTGATCCTACTTCGTGGATTTTCACTTACTGCGGGGGGTTCCCGTCCAAATTAACTGCAATAAAGGATTACTGTATTCATATTCACTGTAAAGCCAGGCTTTTAATCTTTAAAAAGACCCATTTTGCTTAAATTGGTGCCCCCTGCTTCGGATTTATGGACATTTTGTTAATGCCGTAACTTTGTTTTAAAAAGGGGGTGGTACAGGAGTGTGTGTGCCTCTTGATACTAAATTTACAGTATTGAGAGTATTTTTTGTGATTAAATTAGTACATCTGTGTTAATGATTTATCTGTCCTGATGGACTGGTAGTAGAATTTTTAAGCTTTGTGTTCTAATCTACCTATTTATTTTTTATTTTATTTCCTCAGTAACTAAAGATGCTCATCAGTAATTTAAATCAAGTTTTGTTGAATTTGTTTTGTGATTTCACTGTAACAAATAGTCTCCACATTGCCATTAAGCAGTAGATTGAAACACTAATTTGTTTGAAGACGTTGTGTGCGAGCCACGAGAACACCGTTGCCTTCCGCCACAGATAACAGTGGCAACAAACCCAAAGCATGTTTTTAACGAAACATTCCAGCACTAGATTGCCTCTTGTGAAGATCAAGTGATTGGGACATGTCCCACCTGCAAAACGCCTTTGGTTGGTGTTTTTTTTTTTTTTTTTTGCTCGGCTTCACTCATTTTCTGTTTTTAGCAGGAGGATGATGGAGAGCATGGATCTGAGGACACAAAAATCGAAAAAGGTACTGTATGGGGCACTGGAATTGCTTTTAAAGGCAGGGTGAAGCCTTAAGGTCCTTTAGTGTAAATGTATCAGGTTATTCTGGAAAAAGAGACTGGAAATCCAAAGTTGATTACTGGCTTTCTGCATTGCTGGCAATGGGGATTTAGCCATTTATGACCATGTTATTGTCATTTGCATGCTTTTGTTAGAAGGCACAGATATTCAGAGAGCCAGTAATCTGTTTTCAGTTAGTACATTGGTTGGTTTAAATGGTTGTTGCAGATGCAATTTAGTGTTTCTAGGTTGCTTAAAGAAGACAACGAAGAGAAGACAAGAAGAACTGGATCACGCTGAAGCAAAATCATTGTAGGACTCAAAGTTTGTTAATTGGAGATTTCACTAATGGACCATTTGCTTGTTTGAAAAACACATTTCCTGTAAAGACAGCACAAGTTGCTTCTTCCTTATCATGGACACTTCAAGTACTAAAGACAACGATGGACACTCGGATGTGGTGCAGGTCTTGTGGCTTTACCTAGTCAACAGTTCGCCCTCTGCTTCGGGGTGCAGGTGAACTGAAAAGAAATGGCCTGTTGTCTGGAAGCTTGTTGCTTGTTCTCGCTTTGGTTTTTCCAGTCTCTTTATAGGGTAGCTTGCCTTTGCTTGTGTATGAGAAAGCAGAGGGCCACGTCCTATTCCAGTTCCACGATAACATTGCAATGTCTCAGAAGTGATTAAACTCTGTGCCATTCTATTCCTGTTAAATCCGTAGAAAGTGAGAAAGTAGCCGGGTCTTGTATGTCAGAGCCGCTTAAGGAAGACTTCGCTGAAGAGCCGACTGAAGACGAGAAATCTTCAGTCTGGGATTCTCACAAAGAGGAAGACAATGTGCACGAGCTTGCTAACGCAGAGGAGGCCGCCAATTTGGAAGCAGAATCACCAGCCTGCGAAATGGACGTTGACACGTCAAAGCAAAGTGAAGTCGATTCAACAAGCAAGGAGCAAGAAAACATTCAGGACAATTTGGTGGACTCTGAGAGCACTTCCACTCAGGACGCTAATGCTAGCGAAACATGTCTGCGCGATATCGAAAGCGCAGTTGATTCGGAAAGGGCGTCTAAAGGAGAAGCAGACGAGGAATGCAAGAAGACTGAACCTGCTGAGTCTTCAGAAGTCAAAGAGTCCTCTGTACAGGGTGGTGATGATCAGAAAAAGAGGTTTGTTGTTTTCTGTCTACTAGAACAATGGCTTTCTCTGTTTCATTGGCTCCTTTGTTAACAAGTATGGGTGCTCTTGGGAGGTGTAAACGACTGCGCATTTCGTCTACCATTTTGTCTTTCTTTTTTTTTCTACCTTCAAAAAGTAATGTACCAGATATTTGGTTCATCTTAATCTTTGCAACATCTTAGTCCAAGGTATGTTTAACGTAATTGGGCTTCACGTGACTATTGTAATATCAATCATTGACTGACTGAGGTTGTGTGTTTTCACTAGGTGGGTATTTGTTAATCAACACTGGTGATCCCATTCCTATTGCCCATTCAATTTCTCATAATACCATTTTCTTTTTCTCTAGCGGTGATGAGGATACTTCAACCAAGCCTGAGTCGAAAGATGATAAAAGTAGGTGTGCCTCGAACTTCTACTTTTGACCCGGAAACCGTTTTTGGATTATGTACATTTATTTTGCTCCCACATCAGGTAGTGCTGCTGCTAGCGGAAGGAACCTCTGGGTCAGTGGACTTTCTTCAACCACCAGAGCGACGGATCTAAAGAATCTGTTCAGCAAATATGGAAAGGTCTGCATGTTATAGAAAACTACACGTTGGAAGTGTTGTTCTTTGATTGTACCATCTCTTGATCCATGTTTGCTACAACTTGCAGGTTGTTGGCGCGAAAGTAGTAACAAATGCCCGAAGCCCAGGTGCTCGCTGCTATGGGTTTGTTACAATGTGCTCTACTGAGGAGGCCACGAAGTGCATCAGCCATCTCCATAGAACTGAACTGCATGGCCGGATGATTTCAGTTGAAAGGGTGTGTGAATTTTTTTATTTATTTTTATTTTTTTGGTTCATCATTACGGTGGTGATGATAATACTAGAGTTCGCCAGAGGTCACTGCGAGTGTCCTTCTCAATCACCAATGAGAATTTCTGCTTTCAGACATTTGTTGTATTCCGATTTTATTTCAAATGGACTCTTTTCAGTCCTTTACAATAGATCTTCGAACAGCTTTGTCTAGTGTGCAAGGGGTCTTATTTCAAAACTTTCGTATCTGAATTGGGTGGCTGACGACAACATCGTTGTTGAGTCAAAAGTTAATTAATTGATCTTTGTCTCTTTTAGGCCAAGAACGAGCCTGCTGGAAAGAAGCCTGCTGACAAAAGTGATCCCAAAAAGCCTGGCAGTGACAGAAGACACTCCTCGGACTCAAAGACCGAGAAGTAAGTTGTTGATCAATGGTATTTACAGTCATCTCTGCATGCCAAATTACTGTAACAGTTTCGTCATGTGGTTTCATCCTTACAGATCTGAGAACAAGGATGAGAAGTCTGAAAACTCTGAAGGAAAAGGTAATAAGATTGCAATCACATTTGATTCTACCTTAAGTAATATGCAAAGGTACCTAGATCTTAATTGCTTAGTCTTGTTTCAGAGCAAGGCACAGAGCAAGGAGGAGAGAGGACTGTTGTGATGGACAAGTCGAAAGGAGAGCCAGTCATCAGCGTGAAGACAAAAAGCAAAGAACGAGTATGTTTTGTGGTTTTCACAGTTTTAATTCTACTTTATATTGTTTTGCAAGCATTAAAATGAGTCTTTGTTTCAGAGCACTAAGAGTCGTGACCGTAAGTCCTCCAGCAAGGATAGGAAGGACATTTTGTCATTTGACCAAATTAAGGAGCAGAGAGAGAGGGAGCGTCAGAGGCAGAGGGAACGAGAGATTAGAGAGGTGGAGAGACGCAGGCACTCGGGGTAAATTTGATGCTTCAATCCTTTGTCCCTGATCTAGTCTTTCATCAAATCAGCATTTTGCAAACAGTGCTTATTTACAATGCAGTGAGCGAGACCGTGACAGCCGTTCGGAACGCGAGCGCATCCGTCTCTTCCGGGAGCGGGAGGAGAGGGAGAGACTGTTGAGGAAGCGCAACTGGCTGGAGGTGGAGAAGCAGCGGTTGGATGCTGACCGCAAAGAGCGAGAGTTTCTGGAGCGTGAACGTCTCCGAATAGAGTATGAGCGGCGGCGCGAGCAGGAACGCATTCATCGGGAGAGGGAGGAACTGAGGCGGCAACAGGATCAACTACGCTTTGAACAGGACCGACGTCCCCTCAAGAGGCCTTACGACATGGATGGCAGGTATGCATAGAGTAGGGTTGCCGAACAATTTTGCCAAACCAGTAAAAGACAAGGTTTCTACACCCACTTGCAACTCTACTTAATTCCTTGGGTAAGTCCACTAAGCTGGAGCTTCTTGATATGTCAGCTTTGACTGTAGTAGGGCTGCACCGTACCGGAAAAAAAAGCGATATAATGCTTGAAGTATGTAAAATAAGTTGTCACATTCTATTTTTTTAAGAGAAGTAAGCATCCCTTTAACTTCTGAAAGTGAACGGCACTTCAAAGAGTTTTACTTTGCCATGCCTTAAGTAAATGTCAGTGTAAACCGGGGGGGTTTGTACCACTGCTTAGTCTAAATATACACTGATTCTTATTAAAGATACAAAAGTTATTCAGTCAAAAGCAGTGAGTGATTTTTCTCTTTGTCGTTAATGTTTGATTAACATTAAGCACACAGACGGTGTGTCCAGGCTATTCTCTACTGTCAACCTAAAACTTGGAATTTTCATAAATTTTGAAGTATTAAAATCAATTTATCATAAGACATTGTAATATATACAATTGCGATATTTCCATAATTTAGATATTGTGCAGCCCTAGATTGTGGGATGCAGAGTGTCTATATTCCAAAAACATTGTCATTTTTCAAATGTACAGAAAAGACGACTGGCCGATGAAGAGAATGGGAATGGATGATCGTTATGGACGGTCAGATTTTGGACGCCAAGACCGCTACCAAGACTTTGACCACAGAGACCGCAGCCGCTATCAGGATGATATTATGATGGACAGGTAATGCTAGCTCTGTCTGACGACTACAGCAGCCAACTAGATACGGTGGAGTTCACTTATCTCGACCTCGGTTAACTCGCCAACCCTATTATGTCAACGTTTTTGAAGTGGAACCGACAAACTCCTTATTTGTCTTAGCATTTTCTTATTCGCACGCACTGAGTTTGCGTTGCACGTGGATCGCGGTTGGTATGGTCGCTCTATCAGTGTCGCGGCACTGTGAGTGAAGCGCAGCCACAGAAGAACTCGCGGAAGTTGCGGATAAAGCAAGGCTTGCAAATGCTGTCTTGGAAGAGGAGGCGCAGGATTAGCATCACTGTCCAGGAATTTCCAGATTACGTTGACATCGACAAAGACATTGTTACTGATAGAAGCATTTGTTTTCAAGCAGACCGTTAAAGGCAAAAAGCAACAAAGCATTTTAGAGTTTGTAAAGAAACCATAGTAACCGCGTGTGCAACGCGTTAATTGTCCGAGCAAAATTAATTGTCCGAGCAAAATGTTTTGAGCGAATGTGTTTATGTGGTTGTGACTGTTTACGCTGTGAGCGAAATTGTGTTTGCAATGTTAGAGAATATGATTAAAGATTTGTATCGAGAATCGAAGGTGTTTTTTATTGTATACTGGTAAATCTCTGCTGTTAGTTGGTGAACATATGCCTTTTGTTGTTAGCAAACATTTATAGTGTATGTTCATTTTTATAGCATGCCGATCGCTGCATCAAATAAATTGCCGTATTGGCTGTTGGTTATCTCGATAATCGGATATCTCTACGCTTTTTGCAACCCCCGAAGCCGTCGACATAACCGAACTCCACTCTATTTGTCTGTAGATTTTGCTACTATATCGTAAAAATCTACATCCCTTTATGAACAGGAGAGATAACCGAGGTGGTTTGTCAGGAGACCGAGACAACCAGGTAAGAAAAGCCCTTCAAAGACATCATTAGCTGTGATCCTCAGGTATTGGAAAACAACTCATGTGTCTTTCTCTATTTAAAGCACTTTTCAGATCGAGAAAGACATGGCAGGGACAATCGTGACAACTGGGGTGGTGGCTTCGACAAGCGTGGAATTAATCCTATGAGGCCGGTGCCAGGCAGGTAAGTCGTCTTTTGTCTCCTCTAGTCAGTATCCTGCTTCATTTAAGTAGTTGCAAATTCTCTTCACTAAGTTGTTTTGCTCTTCTTGTTTAAAGTCGTGACAACAGGGACTGGGAGCCTGGACGTAAAATGGACGGAGACAGAAACTGGCAAGGTATGTCTGATATTTTTTCTATGAAGTTCAAAAGTCGTCGGATGTTATGCGCCCTTCTAACTTACTAACCTTTATTTTTAGGAGCAGACAGGGGCGTCCCGGGACAGGGTCACATGGCACGCGGTGGAATGGCAAGGTATAACAATTTTAGGCTTTTGTTTGTAATGGCAAGAGTTAACTGTAAATTGAGTGTCATGGGAAAATGCTAATGAAACTAATATTTGTCTACTCTGTAGCCGAGGTGGGTACATGCCAACAGGGACGTCCCAGTCACTCGCTGGAGCCTTAAATCGACCGAATCCGATGATTCCGGGTAGTGGAATACAGGGTGGTGGAGCCTTTGGTCGACGCTATTAACTTAAAACCCTGTTATCTATGTGAAAAGAAACTTTGCAGCTTGTACATTGCCATCATGCTTCGTAATTGTATTTTTAAGTCCACTTTTATTTTCATGGTGTAAAGACAAACAGATAATTGGTTGCATTGTGTAAAATTTGAGATTTTATTTCACTTAGTTTTTTTTTTCTCCCCTCCATTCCACATCTTTAGATTTTAGGCTTTTCTGTTTTTCACTTGTTGAATGCTCAGGAATGTTTTGCTAAAATGAAACCTGTCTTTGAAACCATGAACCTGTTGTTCAATTGTTTTTGATGTTTCAATAAAATTGTGTTTTTTTTCTTTACGTAAAGGTTCTCGTTTTCTTATGATGCTCACGTTAGCATTGTGTTGCCACTAGGTGGCGCTCTTAGTCTAAGCAATATTGGAAGAATTGAAGCATGCTGTGAGAACGCAAGTAGATTTTTACATTTTCCAAAGAAAGTGCTTGACTTGCATATCATCCAATCTGATCAGATTCATTTGTTAATATTGATGGTTGCCTTTGCTAACCGCTTATAACATTTAGCATCTCTATAGCTAATAACATTTAGCATCTCTATAGTCTTGGCTACAGATTGAGATATGTTGGTATATTGCTACCGGAAGCAAACAGATGGTATTGCCATCATGACTACCACCCAATTGCTCAATACATGTTGATTAATCAGAGCTTGACCAATGTCGTAAGAGGAATGTGGCTTTTAACCTAACAAACGTATAAATAAATGCACCTTTTGCATGATTTTAAATGCGTCAGAAATCAAAAGGTCACATTGTGCAAGTGTATTTGCTGGAGTATTAGATCACTAATGTGTCTAATAATAACCCTCAATTTCCCATGTTTCTCAAACCCAATAGCCAAGGGAAAACAGTTTACTGAAGTTTATTTGTGTGTTTCCTGAACCCATGAGGTAGTTCCTTACAGTTCAGATGTCACAATTGTATTTATCCATTAGGGAGTGATGTTGTGCCAAACTTGAGGCTGAATCTGTTTTCAGTTAACCATACTGACAACAAACCAACTCTACAGGAGATACTGAGATGTGCATTGCTAGCTTGAAACTAGCCATGGTGAAATGGGATGTTTAATACTTTGATACAAACCACTACAGTTCAACCTTTGGTTGGGAGTGAGTATTTATAATTATAATGGTCTTTCCATATGTATTTAGCAACAAATATATCAATAAAGAGCAAGTATGCAGTTCAAATGACCTGAGAAGCGTTGGTTTGCCTCCAAATGTCCTGGGAGGTGAGGTTTGTGTGTTGTGTTTTCATGCCACATTGTCCTAAACCTAAAGTAACCTCAAGTGCCTAAAGTGATGCCTTCTGGGGAGGTATGCTGAATGATGTCACTAACTTAGATCAGGTCGTACACTGGTGGCCAATCGCATTCAGGCTGGAGGTTTTGAAGGCGGAGTCAGGAAAAGATTTGCATTCCCAGAAAAGCCTGGGGGCCATAAAATGTTCATTATATATCATCCTGCTGAAATGTGCCAAGAAACTCTTCATAAATTTGTGATCTCTACCTACAATACTGTCTGAACAATTATCCAAGAACTGCTGGTTGTCCCCAGTCCGTGGTTTCAGGTCTGAGCGATGTTGAGCTGTTTGAACTGGCACATGTTCTCTTTGCAAAAACCTCGACATATGGACCAAGCCATTTTGGAACCGAATTTTAGCAGAGCTGGAAATTCAATTACTGTACTACATCCCCATGAGAATGTCTGTTCTCCCCTGCAGTCAACTATACAATGAGTTCGTGGAAGTTTTCCAAAAGGAAAAAGAACATGAATACGGGGGCCCCAACAAGTCATTATGTTTCCCATGTTTCCTTAAGCGAGCCTCATTAAAGATTGCCATTATGCTTTTGAAACTGTATTCAAATTGTGGTCCTCCTTCAAAATAGATCAACAAGTCTGTATAAGTCTTGTTCAGACATGTGAAAACAGAAACATTCCTCTCTGAATAGGTTTCAAGAACCTCGTGAGCTAAGACGACATGATAGCCACACTTTTGAGTGCTTCCAAGATTTGTCTGCTGATTTATATTTTGTCTAGAGGACATTTTACAGGTAAGATATTATTTTGCAGGTGGTAGGTTCATCTATGGTCAATGTAAGGACATTTATCTAGATTACCAAAGTTTTCTGGCCTCTTTCGTGGTAATTTGCCTCAACTTGCCTGCATCAAAATAAGACGTTCTTTCGTACGCGGCTAGTGGTTTAAGCAACACTATTGTTATTCAAACTTTGGCATGTAATTTGATCTGCACCGTTTGTGCTACGGTTTGTAATAGAGGTGTGCTATCACTTATACGTAAAACCATTTTCATTTGTTAGACGAATTAAAAAAGAGAGATTAGTATCAAGTCGGGTAGGTTCTTTTGACTTGCGCATCTTTTGACCCTGGGCATTAGTAGCTGTTCACACAGGATGCATTCTTGCGTTTTAAAATATGACAAAAGTGCACCAAAACAAGGGGTTGAGATGTACTTTATATAATGTGTTCAGATTTTTTTTTTTTAAATAGCTGACAACTGACAGTTGCTAAATAACCAAAAAACATGTTTAAACAAGCCTAACTTGTTTTTAGCTGGGGGCTGTATACACAGTAAGCAAAGACTAGGCAAAAAGTACCCGGATAATATTTCCCGTGAGATTTCGAAGTGTGCATATGATGGACACCTTACGATCCCATGAGGCCGCGGGAGATGATTTCGTTTTTTTATGTTTTTTATTATCCTGTAAACAACGGAATAATACAACAACCAGCTTAGTGACAGGGGAGCAAGGAAACACAGAAACAGAGAGAGAGACAAAAGAAGAAGATTTAGGTGTGTTAAATCTGCACAGACCATATGACATCACAGTACCGCAAGCGAGATTAGGGGCTGAAATAGCTCTCAAATCGCTCCTGAGATACTTTGACGTCATACACCGATCGGTCTGCGCAGCACCACTTCAAGTCGAACACACCCTTTTGCGAAAGGCAGTGATGCGATTAGTAGCTTACGAGATAAGGACAATACGGCGAATGTAGTACAATTGTCCTTATCACGTAAACTACTAGTCGCATCACTGCCAAGTGTCTACTCACAAAAGTAGGTGATTTCGGACACAGCCTAGACCAGTGGTCCCCAACCCCCAGTCGAGAATGGTACCGGGCCACGCAAGGAAGATTATAATATTATATAAATATCGCGACAGTGCGGCGTCTGGAGCTGAGGTGTCGGAGGAGAGCCCCCCGCGCTAGCCTTATGCGTAATGGTCAATAAACGTACATACAGTATATGACTGGATAAAGAATTACGTGTATTTATGTATATTTGTTATGTTTTCATATGTTTTCCTTATTTCTTGAGTTTGTAAATGTAAAATATACAATTCTAAACAAAACTATGTTGGGGTTTAATTTTTGGTAAATAAATCGGACTCGATTTTAACCTACCATATTTTGTTCCAAATATTTCAGAAGCTTTACAAGAAATTAGCAAGTACATAAAGCACTATGAAGGCCTGTCTTATGACAGAGAGCTTTTAAAACATCAGCACCAGCGCATCAGACGTGAGACACATCTAAACAATCAAGAGCTGCATCTGGACTTCAACGCCTTTCAAAGGTATGACGTCCAGACATCTGCACCCTACTTGAATATCCACTTACAAGATTTTATTAAGCTCGGTTTCCTTGTAGGGAATTCCACCTGCGTCTCAAGCCAGATGGAAATGACTTCACAGAAGATTTCAAGGTCCAGTCAGAAGATGAAACTCAGATGGTGGATCTCTCTCACATATACTCAGGAGTACTAGAAGGTAGGACTTCATGTTTTGGCAGCTACACAGTTTGTTATCTATCATTAATGTTTAGCAAGATAACATGCTTTCTGTCTCGTAGATGACGGTGAATCCTCATGTCAAGGTTCTGTTGTTGAGGGTCAGTTTGAAGGCTCTATTAAAACGGCCAATGGGACGTTCTACGTCGAGCCCACTGACCGATACGCCACTTCCAGCTCTGACCACCATTCCATCATTTATCATGAGGATGATGTGGGTAAGTGAACAAAACCTATAAAACGTTCTTCTTTCTTCACTTTGTTTAAGCTGTGATTTAGTCAAAATGTTGTCATGTTCTTTCTTGTGTGTTCAACATCATATTAATCAGTATTTTTGTGTTTTTCCATTAAAGACTAATAAAACAAGATACATTTACTAGTTAATTTAGAACTCTTTTATGTATAAAACTTTTCTAACTTTCTCATGAGGTGGCAATTTCGTATGAATTCAATTTCGTATTTTCTATGATGTGATTTGTATGATATTTTGTTTACTACTATACTACTATACATTTTGGTAAATGTATGGCTAATTCATGCAAAAATGTTCAAATGAGATCATACAAATTCATAATCTGTTTACGCACCTTTGATGTTAGGTTTAGGAGTGGACATTTATGCTTCTATATATATGCATATACAGTATATATAATTTTATACTTTTTTATTTTAATTATATAATTATAGATTTATTTATTTATATATAACAATTTGCCTTTGAACTTAATTCAATGCCATTTTACTTTTTACTGAGAATAATTAAAAAAATTTGGGGGTAAAAACAGCTACTAGTGAGACCTGTACTCAAGTACCATTATTGCACTCTTTGTCCAAACATGAATTCAGTGAACCATGTGAGGTATTTTACTGCAGTTCAATGCCCTGTTAATATGGAGAGTTTTGCACACAGTTGGTCACACGTTGCATATTTAGAATTAAAAAAAAAAAAAATATATATATATATATATATATACTGTATTATGAATCTCACAAGTGAGTATATTTATACTACCATGATAAATAAAATAGAGATGGTTGATGATGACGGTAATGGAATTAGTTTTATTTTAAATCCTAGTAGTCTTCTTTCTCTGCCAACTGATGTGGAAATGATTGTTTTAAGTTGCAAGCCTGGAGAGCAGAAGAAGTTTACAAGGATTAAAGAAATCTGTTATATATTGTAAAGTAATATTTAATATTTACATTTACTCAATACATCACTCTGAGACCACATTAAACATATAAATGTAAATATATGACCACACCCCCCAAGAAAGCATTTTCATTAGTGATCCCAGACTTTTGAACCCTGAACTGTTTTTGATTTAATGTCTGGGATTTACATTAATGTCTGTGTACTTCCTTTAACTGGGGTGATAAAAAAACAAGCATGTTCCTGTCTTTGTGAAACAGGAGGTAAACCTTATCAGAGAGACCAGTGTATGTATAGTTTGTGGATATTGGTGGACATGTGATCTCATGGTTGATCACACCATGCCCATGTGCTTTCAAGGTTACAAGGTTTCAAGGTTTCCCATGAGTCCAGCGGCTAGTGCGCCTAACTATAGTATGTCAGGAACATCATAATTTAGAGGAAAAATTAACAATACTAGCATAAAAATAATCATGGTTGCAGTAATTTTAGCTAAAAACTTTAAAACAATACTACAGTAAAGCGCTGTTTAATAGTTAATAGTTATTTGCCATGGTGAAAGACAATTTTTGGATTTAATTGAATACAAAGTTGAATAATTGTATAGCTTTAATAGCAAAAGCATGAATGACTTCAAAGTCCCTTTAAGGCAAGTCATTTCACCTGATAGCCATCTTTGAAACGCCTCTCGGGCAGCTATTTGTGGCATGCAGCTGCTGTGCATTTCCCTTTGAATGGGGAAACATCAAATTCTCCACAGCTTTTCACCAATTTCATATTTGAAATAACCAATGAAATCTCACAACTCATACATTTTGTTTCTGAATGCTCAAACCACATTTTCAGACTTTAAAAACAATTAAACACATAATTCTTCTCATAATTTAAAGTAAACCAGTAAAAGACCAGGAAAAATGTGCTAGAAATTTGTTTAATATATATATATATACTCCACTTTGCCATTGCAAAAAGTGGAATTGTGACCGTGTTTTATACAGTTGTACTAATTTGCACTGTAATTTGCAGCAATTTTAAGTGACAGATTTCCTGTTTGAATCACTTAACGACTGAAGCTGATTGTACAAATCTGTTATTTATATACAGATTCATCTAATTTTTGGACAGTGCTGTGGTTTGTCTGCCATCTGGAAGTTAAAACTAACAGGAAGAGGAGCCGCTTTGATTAAGTTTCACTGCAGCTGGCTGAACAAAGGAAATAATCAGAACCAATGCACGAGAAACAGATATAAACACTGAATCTAAAGGGTCTCCTAGTTGAATTTCATTATGAATGAGTTTTAATTAATTAAATTAAGTCCAATTTGTTTGTATAGCGCTTTTCACAATACACATAGCAGCTTTACTGAAGTCTTTGAACAACAACATCTTGGATTTGATTCCCAGGGAACATGCACACTGCTTGAAGTAATGTAAATGTAATACAGTATATTACGTTTTAGTTGGATATACAAGAGAAAAAAATCTCCAGATTAGTGTTCTTGGATAAACACTCATTTTAATTTCCGCTCCCCTCTGGTGTGGATTGTTTCTCAATGCATTCTGGCATATTTTTTTCTCAAACAATTCCTGAAACCTTTCTGCCCTGATCTCCACATGCACAACTTAAAAGAGAGGCACACAGGATGAAGCCAAAGTCTGGAAGTAATTCCATTAGTGGGTCAATGTTCAACATTTACCCTTCCTTCTCACATGCTCCATTTCTCTCTACTCAAACTCACAGATTCAGGAACGACTCTACTAGCCTTATTGTTTATAGAAAGTATGATCATGTTCCAAAGAGTAATCTGAGACCAGCGGCAGAACCTGGGTGTCCACCTCATTTACATTAAAGAGTTCCTGTTGGTCCATTTTTACACACCATGTGGTGTGATCCAATCAGGTTGCTTCTCTAGTTAAAGTCAAGGAACATCCCAATATTTACTCCAAACTAAAACTCCCAGTCATCAGTTTAGGTAAAACTTAACCAAACTGTTGTGCATGTCATCCAGCTGACTTTTCCTGAGCTTGTTTCAAATTAATATTTAATCTGATTTGTGATATTCTTGGTAAGGTCTTGAATGTATGGAAGCCCATATCCGCCACATAAGAAAAAAAGAAGCATGAAAACTCAAAATTATGACTTAAGTCGAAATTATGGCTTACGTCGAAATTATGGCTTACTAAATCAAAATTATGAGATAAAAAGTTGAAATTATGACTTACTAAATTGAAATTATTACTTACTAGGTCGAAATTTAGATTTAGTAAGTCATAATTTCGATTTAAGTATGTCATAATTTCTATTTAGTTACCCATAATTATGAGTTAGTAAGTCATAATTATGTCTTAGTAAGTCACAATTTCGAGTTAGTCTTAGTATGTCATAATTTTGACTTTTTATCTCATAATTTCGACATACTAAGTCATAATTTCGACTTAAGTATGTCATAATTTCGAGTTTTCATGCGCAATTTTTTTTCTTATGTGGTGGAAATGGGCTTCCATATGAATGTGAGTTCAAAATGTAAAACATTCTAACTGAAGTCTGAAAGTCAGTTACCTTGAGTTTTAGGGTCATACCACTATTGTTATGTCTGATCGGGGTCACAATGCAATGCTATCACAAACAATCAGTGCAAGACCAAACAGTGCCTTGTTATTCTCTGTAGTTGTTTGAAGTTTCCATGTGAAAGTTATTCTTTAAGAATAATATTATAACAGCAGTATCAAGGTGTTTTTTTTTCTTGAAAGACCTTAAGAGCACTGTAGCTTTTGAAGAAGTCTTTCAAGTGAAATTTTGTAACATTCAACAGTGCAACTTTGAATGTGGTAAGTTAAAGATGTCAAATATATCCGAATATTAACTTTTAGTTGTGTGTGTTTGATTGATTGAAACCTGGTACTTGCAATTACCACTGCTCTATAGTAGAACTATACAGTAATCCCTCGCCACTTCGCGGTTCAAGTTTCGCGGCCTCAGTGCATCGCGGATTTTTCAAAAATATTAATCGAAAAATAAAAGTTCAAAAATACCGCCATATCGGCAGCCGTATTGCAGAAAGCAACGTTGCTTCATCGTGATGCGAGAGAAACGGTTTCCAGGATGCCAGACAAAGAGAGAAACTCTCTCAGAGGCTTTGTACACACCCACGGCACTCAGACAAGACACATGATTGGTTCTCGGCGCGAGATCAACGAATGAGAGCACGAGTGGATGTATTCCTTGAGCTGATTGGCTGATCCTACTTCACGGATTTTTCCCGTCCACATTAACCGTGATAAACGAGGGGATTACTGTATTAGCATACCAATGTACGATAACATTCTGTTTATTATACACATATAATGCTCCAGTTTTGTTGTCTGCTTTAAATGCACTCTAATGTGCGTTGAAACATGCAGCATTATTAAATGTGTTAATGTAATATATTTATTAAAAATAAATATTAAAGCCGCATTTGACACACAATGTCTAATAGAATCCACATTAAATGTAATATGAAATGGTTACTAAAGCAAAACAGTGAACATAATCATGCTGCGGATGTGTAGTTTAAAAAGTGTGTAAGTTATGTTGGTGTATGGCACTGGTATTATCTCTTCTACTTGTGTTTCTAATGCCAAGTCTGACCATTTCTCCTCCTAATCTCCTCCACATAGCTTTAAAATAAAGCATTTGGTGCAATATTCAAATGGGTTTGATACGTTTTGTGCACATATGAGCATTTTATTTGACAGAAAATCTCAGGAGAAGCTGAAATGGAGAGTCATGTCCACATTTGAATGCTTCATCTGAATATATCTACTAAAAGGCCAATTTTATCATTGTTTTGGAGCACACTAGCTTAAAGATAACCTTAAGGCTAACATATTCATACTAAAAGTAAAAAAACAACTAACTTTTGTTTATGTGGGCTTTAAGGTCAGGTGGATTCTGATTGGGTGTCAATGTTTTACCCGGGGAAAAACATTTCTGAAAGAAATTCCAATGATATCGTTCCTCTGTGTCCTTATCGTTATAGTTCAGGTCTAGACTACACTATTTTCATAGAATTAAAGCTATTATTAAAATTTTATAGTTATAATCCTTGGTGTGAAAGGGTCTTAAAGGTAGGTACGTACTAAATAACCCATATTGTTCACCCATTTGCTTTTATGTTTCTAAGTGTTTAGAATTTCTCGGTGTAGCAGATGATAAAATAGGGAAAAAAATAATATATATATACTTATTGTAGGTTAGATTTGGGGCTGAGCACTTTTGAATCTAAGCCAATAAGAAACCAACTAGAAATCATCCAGAAACCTCTAGCTATCCCTCAGCAATCTGCTAAAACCACCAGAAATCAAATCTTGTTCTTCCTTTCAAATTAAGAAAGTAATTTAGAAAGAAATAAAACAACATAAAAGGTTGTACTTTTTAAATTTTTTCTTGCATTAGGCATTAGGTTTCATTAAGTTAGCACGCGTCACTTTTACCAAAGTTTAGTACAGTTACAATTATGTCACAATGAGAGTTTTTGACTGAGGTCAGAAAAGATTTATTCGCTCAAGTCTCTCTTGAGCAAGCACATTGCTTTTGCAATGAATTCATCATTTCAAGACTGAAGAACTGGGTCCAAGATTTTTTGCAATCTTTGTCAGATTGTCTGTGTGTCATCTAGTCTTGCATTTCACAGAATACCAATCAGAAGTTTATTGGGCCTCATTCATGATGCACGAACAGAACAATTTTTTATTGTGTTCATAAAACCAATAAAACATCATGTAAAACGCCTTTTTTCTTATCAAATCAAAATTCAGCATTACCAGTATTATTTTAGTATTATTTACTGTATATACTATTATAGTATTTATTAATACTTTGAATCAGCTTTTATTTTTATATTTTTAGTTTTTGATTTCATTTTAATTGAACTTTTGGTAATTTTCTTATGTGCTTTTGCATTTTTATTATTTTTTTTAGGTTTCTTTGTAGCTTTAATTTATTGTTTGAGTTTTGGTCTTAACCATTTTAGTACTTCAACTTATTTCAGTTAGCCAAAACAACATTTTTTATGATTTCAGCTTTATTTCAATTAAATTAAAATTAAAATGATTTTGAAATAGGTTTAGATTTATTTTTAACAACACTGTTAATTACTGAATTTTTTATCCCTTATTTCCCATACCCTTAGTGGTAGACTCCAATATTATAACCCTTTAATGTGATTTTTTCTCTCTCCACAGACAGTTCTCCTTTGAGAGGTGGTCATGCTGGCTTCTGTGGTGCCGAGCGGCTGCAGCATCTTCTCCAAAACCACCAAGAGGTCAGACATGACATCACCTCTTTTCCAGTTTAGCCCCATATAGTATATCCTGAAATTCCCAAATAGTTTCTTTAAGAGGTAGACTAAGTCTGGAAATAATTCAGAAATCAGATGTTCAGAGATTTCTGGAATTTGCTGACATTACATATACGGTTTGTTGTTTCGCCCTGCCACCATGTCCTGTTTTTAGGAAATGACCCAAGCTACTACATGGAAAAGAATACTATCTCTCCAATCTATCTATTGTTTGAAGGTCATTTACTCTAAATGGAGGCAAGGACAACCTGCCATATGTTTTTAAATCAGATAACGTGCTTCTGTTATATTTTAAGCTCATATTTACTACAACACATCATTTCCACTTGTTCGGTGGCATGATTGAAAATCCAGATGCGAACTTTCTCCTTACATTCTTCCTTTACGCCTTCTCAAAGTTCTCATCTTGTGACCCACAACAGGTGCCAGTCTCCAGGTCAAAGCGGAAGGTCGACCAGTCCAAAACCAGCTGTCTTCTGCACCTTTATGCAGACCACCGCTTTTACAAACGCTTTGGAAGTGTTGCAGCTGTTGTGGCTCAGGTGAGTTCCCATAGTACTCAAACGATTCATTCAACCTTGATTCAACATCTATAGGGTATTAAGCACAATATTTTTCCTGTTGACTCTAAAGCTTTGGCCCCCTTCAGTTCCCCAATCTCCCTGAAGTGCGATTCACAGCATGTTCTTTCCTCAATCCCACTGGAGACTTCTGCGAATTTGTGGGGTTGTGTGTCACCAATGGACCAAAGCCAAGTTCTTTACTATGGCTGTGAAAAACAAAGGTCTTGAAGCTGCTTTGGTAGAACTTAATGTTATGTAACTTTTGTATGCTGAAGATAAAAGACAGGATTTCCACAAGTTAAAGTGACCATTTGTTATCTTTTATCTGACGAGTTTTCCAGATTGGTGTTGGGTTTTTTTTTCACTGAGCTTTTACTTTGAGCATAGTTCCCATTGTCTGGATATTATTTCTGGAGGTTACGCAATGTTTTTGTTTTACTGTCCACAGCTGGTGATTTTCATTGTTTTACCAAATCACTACATGTACAATATTCCTGGAAAGCAACATCTGTAAAAAATAATAACAACTGAATTAACGGCCCTTTTAACGGCAATGCTGCTTTTTATTTTTATTTTGCTGGAATGTGAGCTGGACAAAACTGTCTTTTGGTTTTGTTCCATATATTTGTGCCCAGCAAGAATGATTAGTTCTTAGTATACATTTAAAAAAAAAAGTACCATTCAAAAACTTGGGGTGTGTAAGAAACAATTGTAACATTATAAATTAATTTTGATCGATTGAATGCGTTGCTGCTGAATATTTTATTTCCTCTAAATAAATGAATGAGCCCCCAAACTCCCCCCCCCCCCCAAAAAAAAAAAATCCCACATTTTCAATTATATTAATAAAGATATGTATTCATATTAACATTTTAAATTAATAGTATTTTAATAAATAATGTTTTATTAATGCTAATTAAAACTAATATGAAGCAATACTTTTATATATTAAAATTATGAGACGTGTAATTATAATATTATATGCACATACATTAGATAAACTGTCATATCTTGAGTTATAGTAAGTCAGATTCAGATTCAGAAGTGTTTGTGTAAATGGGTGTAGGTACTCCAGCTGTGAGCCATGTCAAAGTGTTCTTCCACATTTCCATATTCACCCAGTGCTGTGTGCTAATATTTTGGTCTTGGTCTGCTCATTTTAAGGAACTGCAGCCAGACTGCCACTCATATTCCTCACCAGACACTTCACCCCAGAGTGGTTTCATTCCCTCAGAGGCGAAATGTGCTTCATTCCATTGACCGTGACTGGGGCAAGAGACTGTCTGGAGAATTCACTGTTGCAACTGAAGCTCTTAAGAACAGTGTCTCAATTGATCAAACAATTTGATAAGATTCCTGTCGCAATATTAATCTGTCTGTCATTCAGTTCATTGGTCTATTTCTGTATTTTAACGTGTCAAGAGTAGAGGATGAAATCAGTTAATCATAAGCTTGATGCAACAATGTTTTGCAGGTTGCCTCCTACATGAAAGCAGTAAACGACATTTATGACAATGCTGACTTTGAGGGCATAGAACTGGTCAACTTCAAAGTGAAATCCCTCAACGTAAGGACCTTGTTTTGCACTTTTTCACATATCATTTCAGCCATAAAGTATTTTTTTACCCTCCTCATGACTTAATTCTTCATCCATGTCAAAGATTTAAAGTCAGTAATACCTCGGTTTAGGAGTGACTTGGTATACGAGAAAATCGGTGTACGAGCATTTTATCGGTGTGCGAGAAAAATATTCCCTCGCACACGCGCATTTTGTGTGGAAAAGTCCTAACGCTCAGCATCTTTGCGTGCATTTTTACTGGAAATATCTTAATGACAGCCTCTCATAAAACAGTCACGTGGTTCCAACCCCTTTGTCACCCCTTAACTCGTTCATTCTCTCAGCGTCGCTCGGTTTGGTTGCATCATTCACCACAGTGATACTTTTATAAGTGATTTACAGCGGTTTTACCTCATGTTGTTAACATTAATTGTGATCGCTATTGTTCACGTAGTGAAATATATACGTACAGTACAGCATATAGAAAGAAGGTAAGAAATCCTCCCGTCTAAGCAGTAACACCCCCCTCCTCCTCTCGTCTCCATCACGCCTGCAGCGACGCTACTCAAAGGTAAAGTGCGCGTTATTGTAAAGATTCTAAAAACTTGTGTCTTGTTTTAATTTGCGTTAACTTCATTATGGCGTCATCTTACAACATTTATCAAGCAGGCTTTAGCTACTTTCCATTGAAAATATTTGGCAGCAGTAGTCTGGATTGACATAAAACATGTTGATAATTTCAGATCATCACAGAAGAAGATCCCAGCAGTCCTTTGAGCCAGACTCACATTGGGCCTGAGAAGCTGTTGAGTGTGTTTTCTGAGACGAACTGGAGCGAGTACTGCCTTTCTTATCTCTTGACCGACAGAGACTTCAGCGGGGTTCTTGGCCTGGCCTGGGAAGGAAAAACAGGTAATATTTCAGCCCATCTCCTCCAGACAGGATCGATAACACAAATCTGCCTTACTGACGCCCACAACAAATGTCACGTGGAAGAATATTATTATATGCAATGGTGGACATGTATGGCATTTAGGCCTTTGGCATGTGACCTCTATCCATAGTTGTTCTTGTTGCGACATGATATTGAAGTAAAGTTATCTGATAACATTACTGAAACCCTACACACCCCACTGAAATACTGCAGTGAGGATGTGGGGATCTGGGTGTGGAGTGGTAGTTCTTTGAGAAATACTTCTAGGAAAGAAGAAAAATTCTCATGTAAAATTCAGAGAAATGACCTTCCCGGGAGATTTTATTCATTTGCATGCGCAGATTTAAGAGAAACAGGTGGACAGATTTACTAATAAGAAATTTCAAAACTCCCTAGTCAAGTATTTGTTTTCAATGACTCTCGTAATTGAACGAGAAGACACAACTGAATGAGTGGACCAGTATACAGTTGTCTACGTAATTGTACATGCATGTACCAACATACAGTATAATGTCAGTAATTAAAAAATATCTTGCAGTATATCAGTTGAATCCCTTTTAAACAAAGCAATAGCTGTGTTGGTTCACCGCTAAACTGACCTTGTAATTAACATTCCTCAACACAATGACTGCTGCATTCCGCATTAGCAACTTTCTCTGCATGACAGGACATGACTTCAGCTGTTCCCTTCAATAGGATCCCAAATCTCATAAATGGGACATCTCCTATCTTCAATGATCAATTAGTTCATAGAAAAACTGCATGAACAGTTAATTCCGGTCAAGCTGCTGAACTAGCAGAAACATGCAGGCGAATAGCATGGTCCAGCTTGACCATATAATCTTGCTGGTTGAGCTGGTTGGGTAAAAAGCCTACCGGAGACACCAGGAGCCAGTTGCAACAGCTAAGTTACATCTTAGCATAGTTGTGTGACCCTCTATTGCTCTCAAAGCTGAGTGGATGTTTTCACTGAGGTAATGTGAATTTGGTTATAGTATCTGAATGTCTCTGGGATCTTGTACGCCCAGCAAACTTAGCAGTCATTGTTTTGATTATTATTGTTGAGGTTGGAGATGTAGGTCACCAGCTGAGATCCTAGAATGTTGCCATGGGATTGACCACAGCGCTCTCTGTGACTGGCTGGGACAAGGGGCGCGAGTCTACGGCAATGGTGACATGTGACCTGAGAGCTATGCACGCTAGACCTCTGCCCCTTCCACAAAAACTAGGATAACCACATTCCTTTTTCCACATTTCCATCCATTGCAAAGCCCTCACACGAGGAGATTTAATTAGACATATTAGCATTTAAACTTTAAACACCATGTAAATCCAGTAACAAGTTGTGCTCGATTCGTTGTTGGATGGGCCTCATGTGTAAACTTGTTAATTCAAGCTTTTGACTTTACAGCAGTGATGACTTTGATATGACTTCTAGTGATTTAGCCTCCAAACATGTAGGAAACTAAATGAATGCTAATGCTAACATCTGGAAATTCAAAATATGGTGGAGAAGGCTTCAAGGGTTGCTTTCTGTCAATCATATTTACCCAACAAAGGTGCATTCCTCTACTTCAGCTGCTTGGGACATTGTAGAGTCAATGTATTTGATAGAAGGGTGGTTTGTCTAGTATTTAATGCCTTATGATTTTTTTTTTTGTCGCCCAAAGCCCAGAAACAAGTTAGCATTTTAGCCCTAAAGTCAATGGATTAAAAAAGAGGTTTTGTCTAAATTCCTGAAATAATGTGTGGTTAACACAAGCTCAATATATTTTCACATTTTATTCTACTACATAAAATACATCAGTAATACCTGTTTTTAAAGTCTTTACATGTCTTTTTAAAGGCGGTTGCTAACAATTGGCTAATTGGGAATCTAATCTAATTTGCTCAATATTTTAGGGAAAATGTTTTTTAAATAAAGGCTAAAAGAGTTAAAAGTGATGTGACCGTGGTGTATTTTGTTGATAGTCTATGTTTAGATTTATACCTCTGGCTATTGAATTTAGGCTTCAGAAAGGTTGTGTTCATTTGCAAAGATGAAAGAAATATTCAATGGTTACATTAAAGGTCACAGTAGGGAAACTTTTCATTGGCAAAGTAGGTCCATTTTCAACAGTGCTGTGATGGATGAATGCTTATGCAGAGGTCACTTTCAAACCACTACCTTGTAGTTGGTTGGGACTTGTTACTGATTGTTTCGAAGAGTATAACCCTAGATCACGATGACTTCTTTCTGGTGACTTGTGTTTTGCAGTGCCAATCAACAGCCTTGTTGTCCTAAAAATGGCTCCATGCAAGTCCAGTGGAAAAAGAGCCTGATATAGAAACTGTGAAAGGCAGCAACGTCCCTGAGGCACCATCCTGGTCACCTTACATGCTGTTGAATGAGCTCAACAATCTGTAAAGATAGAGCACATAGTAAATAGTTCACCTTTGTTTCATCTGGCTCTGTTCCTAGTAATTTGTTTAGTCCTATCTAGTTGTCTTTTGATGTCGTGTGATACCCGGTTGTCCTTTTTTCAGTTTAAATGTTCTTGCATCATAGTGCTGCAGAGCTTTTGCCCACTTTAGTCGAGCCAAACATCTCTCCACAAGCAAGTGTCCCAGTCTGCTCCACTAGGACAAGTGCCCCAGTCAGCCACAAGCTTACTCCAGAATGTTCTCCAGTGCCCAGACACGAGCCAGCTCTAGAGTCCGCTCCAGAGTTCTTGTAGATGTATAGTTTGCTGTACATTTAAGCCCTGTGTTTATTCTTGTCCAGTGGTCTGTTGATGTCGCTGTTTCGTATCTGTTGTGTCTCTGCTCACTTCCTGTTTCCTCCCGTGCTCTCCCACAAAATTTTTTTTCATGCACCTGTCTCGTCATTAAGCACCTTGTTAGTCTTGTCAGCTGTGCTTTGTTCCCTCATCTGCCCTCGTGTATATCTACCCTGTGTTTTCCTTCAGTCTTTGTTCGTCGTCGTCAGCAGTACCTTTGGTTTCGCCTTGGTCTCGTCCTGTTCGCAGTGTTTCAAACATTTTGCATGATTAGTGACATTTTTATTACAGTGGTTTTAATTTGAGTTATGTCATTAAGACTCTTTGAGTTTATTCTGTGCCTCCGAGCCTTCCTCCTCTCTACACAACTGCGACAGTCACATGATACCCGGTTGGCCGGTTCTCAGTTTGAAAGTTCTTGCACCACAGTGTTTTGGGGAAACGAATGCTGCACTTAGATCCCGTTTTGCCCTCGATTGCAACCGCCGGTTGTGACAATCAGGACCAAACGATCCTTCTAATAGCACTATTCCTGGATAGACATGAGATAAAATTGATTTAACTGCAATTAGGAATTTTTAGACCTTATTTTTGAAAGTTTTATTTTACAACTGCTTTTCTGTTTATTAGAACCAATGACAAGTGAAATGTAAAAAATGAAGACCCATTCCTCATGTGAGTAGCGTGGTGTAGATTAAATACAGATGTAGACCATAAAACCTCTATAAACCCACAGTTCACATAAGTTTTATGTTTAACAGTTTATCCAGCCACAATGAATGGTTCTTTTAACCTCCCCCTGACAAGCACAGAAAAAATCCAAAAGCCTGGTTGTGAACACAAATCTAACAACATCTGAATTCAGGACTGGACCAACTACAAGTCTAACCCCTCTTACCACCCAACAGCAGACTTTAGTCAGTGATGATGTAATTGGTTAGCGCTGTGCGAAAAAGCTCAGCTGGTTGTGATCAGAAGTAAAATTGTCTGTTTTAAGCACGAAACACAAGGGGAACTATATGAGAACATTAAGTATCTCTGCTAGTGGTTTCTTCTCATTCTCTACAGTACATAAATCATGACAGAATATATTTTGGCCAAACCAAACCCCACCAGCACATCGGTTTCCAAGAAACATGTAAAAGCAGAATTTACTGCACTGAAACAAAAGCTAAACTCTACAGGACAGTGGCTCTCTAGGAGCAGGATTGAACAGCCCTGCTTTAACATGTGATTGAAGTTAGCATTTTCATGATTGTGGATTGATATTTTGTCTGAATCTCTTTTCTCTGATTCTCAGATGACTGGGGAGGAATCTGCTCTGGCACGGTCATGAAGGGAGGTCTCAATTACAGCCATAACACGGGTCTTATCACTCTTCAGAACTACGGCCGCTACCTTTCTCCCAAACTAGTGCACCTGACCTTTGCCCATGAGTTGGGCCATAGTCTTGGAGCCCCTGTGAGTCATGTGTCTACCTTTGCTATCATTGACAAACCTCTGTCAGTTTAATTAACAGTTAAAATCAATGTTGGAATGATTAGCACTGGATTTTTAAAATATGGTTGCAGTCTTCATTGGCTTCATTTTGTTTTGAAAATGCATGCTGCCATGCGGTTGCCAAATACTATCTTTCTTTCTTTCTTTCTTGATAGCAGGCTTTAGCATAGCATGTCACACTATAGAACAGTACTGTATAGCAGTGGCGTAGCCTCATTTACATGTGCGGCCCCCTCAGATTTTCAATTGTTTAAAATCGCGACTGTGAAAACTAAAGTGAAAACACACATCGCCCGCTGCACAAGACGATCGCAACGCACCCCCAAAGCCAAGAATAGTGCGCTGCGCATTACACCACAACCAGTCTGGCTGAGAGGTTAAGGCGATGGACTAAAAATCCAATGCGGTTTTCGCGCGCAGGCTCGAATCCAGCCGGTTATGTTATGCTCAGGCCCCCTCATTTTAAGCTGGGCCCCCTCAAAAATAAAATTCTGGCTACGCCCCTGCTGTATAGTACTGCAATACTGCATATCTAAATGCCTTTCAGTGATCTTTTGAATTTTCCCACCTGTAGCAGCCTAGGACTCTTTGGCAGATTAGTTCTGCACTCTGGCTGTTCACATTCCCTTTGCATGTTAAGTCAAATTTGACAGGAGAGGGTTGACAAGCATGGTTCATTGTTTCCAGACTGAATTTGGGATGGAGAACAGATCCAAATCACCTTTGATTTATAGGGAGGCCTGGGAAAGGGGCCAGTGCCCTTTGGCCCAGTTATCTCATTTCATTCCTGGAGCCACAGAGCTTGTGTGAATGAAAAGCTTAATTTGTATACCTAGAAGTATAACTATGGAAATGGCTATGAAGTGGGAGGGGGAGGGGGGAGGTTATTGCTTAGAGGGAGAATTTCCTACCTTCATTCTATATACTGTACATATATATTTCACTATGTGAACAATAGTGATCACAATTAATGTTAACAACATGAGGTAAAACCTCTGTAAATCACTTGTAAAAGTATCACTGTGGTGAATGATGCAACCAAATGATGCAACAAAACCGAGCGACGCTGAGAGAATGAACGAGTTAAGGGGTGATAAAAGGGTTGGAACCGCGTGACTGTTTTATGAGAGGCTGTCGTTAGGATATTTCCAGTAAAAATGCGCGCAAAGATGCTGAGTGTTAGGACTTTTCCACACAAAAATGCACATGGGTGAAGGAAAAATTTGCTTACACTCCAATACAATGCTCGTACAACGATTTGCTCGTATACGAAGTCACTCATAAACCGAGGTATTACTGTATATGTTTTGTCTGTGGCAGCATGATGAGGGTTCTGACTGTGGAAGCCTGGACATCACTGGTGGCAAAGGAAGGTTCTTAATGTTCCCTCAAGCCAACAACAAGTTGGAGATGAACAGCAACAAGTTCTCTCCTTGCAGCCTGAAACACATGAGTGGCCTTCTGAATAACAAGAAGGATATATGCTTTGTAGGTAAGAGCCCTGAGTAAATTCTGGGATGGGATGGATATGCTAATGAATGTCACCATGTCTCAGTCCTGAATCATTCCTGGCTCCATGGCGTGAGGTCAACCTAACTGACTGCAGATTAACCTATTTTGTCTTGTCAGAGAGTCAGCAGCCCATTTGTGGAAACCGCATTGTAGAAAAGGGTGAGGAGTGCGACGTGGGCCAAAATGAAAGCGACCCATGCTGCTACAGCTCGAAGGAACCTTCAGAATTTGAATGTCGGCTTAAACCAAACAAACAGTGCAGGTTTGCATCAGTCAATTTTGTGTCAGGTGGATGACCTGTGGGCTTTTTGGACAAATTAAACTTCTTTACTCTTAGGTTCCAAATAATGCCGTAAACCCTTGTGGTCCACAAGACACTTCCTTAGTGATATAAAGTCACCTTGACTGTTGGATAGAAGAGCACTGTTAACGTCGAAACAGAGGGGGTATTCCATAAAGATGTATCAATGGTGTCGGGGGTGATAGTAAGATACCTTTTGATAAACTTACAAATGAGAGTCCTTACACTAGGAATGTCCAGTCCTGCTCCTGGAGTTGCCACTTTCCTGGAGAGTTCACCTCCAATCTTAATTTCACAGCAGAACCAGCTAATCAAGGTCTTATAAATGTAGAATATTTGAAACTTGGAGAAAGTTGGAGTAAACTCTGCACAAAGGTGAGCCTCCGGGTTCTAAGTTGGGCACCCCTGCCTTGATGCTTTTGGAGGACAACTTTGTAATGTTTAGCTCCAACACTAGTTAAACATACCTAAACCACCTAATCAAGGTGTTTTGGAGAGGTTTGTTACTAAACTCTCCAGGAAGGTGGCTTGAAGGTGGTTGAGTTGGACACATTTACATTTGTGCATTTGGCAGATGCTTTTATCCATCTCCTCCAACTTACACTGAATTTAAGGAACACATTGACATTCTAATCAGTTCTAGCTTTCCATGGGAATCGAACCCTTGAAATTGGCGTTGCAAGTGCCACACTCTACTAGACACCCCTTCCAAACGGTCTTGTGGACTACATGGAAAAATAATAGGCAAAGAAAGGCTACATCAACAGCACCATTTGGGACAGGTTCTAAGAGAACCTGAACTTATAGTTTTTCAGGTCCACCAAGCCTACTTTCTTGAAGTCGATCCTTGGTAAACGCTTACAGTTACATCTATCTCAGTCCTAGCCAGGGTCTGTGCTGCAGCTCCCAATGTGTCTACAAGGAAGTTGGGCAGATGTGCGAACGTATCTCTGAGTGTCGCAACCAAAGTGTTTGCTCCGGTTCCTCTGCTGAATGTCCAGAACCTCCTGCCAAGCCTAACATGACGATATGCAATGATGGTACACGTGTCTGTTTTAACGGGGTATGTTCAGCAGAACCAATCTAATAAATCAATCCAAGGGCTATTTTTATATCTTTTTGGCTGTGTTCACACTGTACCAATCTGATTTGGATTTTCAATTCAATCTGGATTTGAACTTGCAGTCCATATTTAGGAATTGATGAAGTCTTGTCTGTGCCAATTCAGTGTATATTGATATTTAGTTAGACCATTCAGACTGAAACACATAAAGATTTTAATCCAGTTTCAAACCACATATGGATGTAGTTTGGATCATGTTCACATCAGATTTTATGCAGTTTTTAGGTATTGAAAATACAAATGAAATTGAGTTGGATAATCCACAAAAGTGGAACATAGCCTTGAGGATATACCAAATGTGGTACAAATATGTGATTTTATTGAAAACAGCCCCTTTTAGTCATATTGTCATAATGTGTTTGCATGAAGATGATTTTGTAGAGAATATATGTGGTTCCACATGGAATCATTTAGGGTTAAAGAGCATAGTAATTATACAAATTGGATATATTTTTGTGTATTATCCTATTATACAGCGTGACATCCTCTATAACTAATGTCTTGTGGCTTGATGTCACAGGAATGTGGCCTGTCTCTCTGCGCATTGTATGACATGATGCAATGTGACTGTCCTGGAGAGAACAAGATGGAGAAGTGCCACATGTGCTGCCAGCAGAGAGGTAACCACAATGTGTGCCGCCACAACAGAATGTGTTTACTGCTCCAAACAAATTAGATACATAAACAGCTGTTTGTTTTATTGGACAGTTTGCGCTGACATTACTGCTTTATAAAAACGTAAATGAAGCACATATGTTCTCGTATCCAGCTTTTCTTTTCATTCTTTGGCATTTTTCTGTTTTTTTTTCTCCGTAGATAAACCTAATACCTGTGCAAGCACCACTTCTTCGGTTCTTTTGCAGTATTTTAACGGGAAACGTGTGGCTTTGCTTCCTGGATCACCCTGTTCTGGAAACAAAGGCTACTGCGACAGGTTTAAAGTCTGCCAAATCCTAGATGCAGACGGCCCAATTGCAAGGCTCAAAAATTCTCTCCTCAAATTGGATGAGTTCAATGACCTGGCCAGTTGGATGAAGGTTTGTTGTTAGCTTTTGAAACAGAGAAATGTAGCATGTTACATCTCCCATTGATTGTTTTTTTTTTGTATTTCCTTAATTTAAACTTTTCTATATGTTTTATATATGTCATTTGAAGCTTTGTTCCTCTTTTTTGTAGGCATATTGGTGGGCAATTCTTCTGGCTATTCTCGCCATTTCGGCAGTAATGGCTGGGACTATCTGTGTTTTTGGACAGCCCCTTGAGATTGATGATAACAAGTAAACATATCTCCACTTGGGGCCTTCCAACTTGCAAGAAACCCCTGCAAGCAAGAAAACATTGCTTTTGAGGCAACTTGTTCAAAACATCTGACTGATGCACAGCTGAGAGTCATGCACAGCATCTGTCCAAACACGATTTGAACTTGCTTCGCCTCTTTAACCCATGTGTCTCACACCATTGGTCTTTACAAAGTTATTTTAACTCCAGGGCTGATTGGAGGATTGAATACTGTCCAGCTTTTCAACTATAAATCATTGTTCTCGATAATGTTGTACACAATGTCGCCTACGTTTATTTCAGAGAAATCCAAGAACATTCAAACTTTGAGAAAGCTGAATGATCTCAACAGATGGTTGTGGTTTAATAGAAAGGTAGCATAAACAACAGGTTTTTGGGAATGCTACAATAAAAATACAGTATATGTCAACCTGCAAAGGGCTTACTTTTGATTGTCTCTGCATATTTGGTTCCTCCGGAAATCACGGATTCAAAACAATATCAGCAAGGTCAAAAATTTTGTTTAACTATGATGAGGGATTTTGTTTGAGTTGCTGGATTTGCTTTCATGATTTTATCTCTTGTCATCCTTGGGGTGGTTACCGTGATAAGCACAGAGAACTAAGTGACATTTAAACGTCACACAAGGGCATTTAAACGTCTAGTAATCCAAAGTAATCACAAGGGCATTTAAACGTCTAGTAATCCAAAGTAATCCATTTCATGGGGTAAAACGGTCAAAAAATAAATAATAGGAAAAAACCTTTTTTTGAATGTTCATACAAAAAGGCATACATTTAGCTCAGACAGAATTTTTTTATATTTTATTTTACACATTTACAGTTATGTACAGTTTCAATTTCATTGATGTACATCACTTTATTTTTCATAAAAAATGTACAAAATGTAGCTATATGATATAGGCGACAGGTTAAATGTCAGTTTCAGTAGGCCTATTTAAAAAAATATTTTTCCTGCTTATGAATGTCGATTTACTGTATAAAGTGCAAAAAAGAGAAAATAATGACACTTGTACCAGTAATAAAACCCATTCAATTCACAGTAGGTTTAATTTATGTTTCCATTTCATTATGACTCTAGATAAAATTGCTGCAGTTTTTTTTTTATCTTTAAAAGGTGTTTTGTTGTTGCTTTTGTTCAAACAACATTCAAAAATTTCAAGTGTTTAATCAATGTTTAAATTTTCCTCAGTGGAAACGTACCATCAAAAAGTTATCCGTGTTTACAGAGAGTTTGGCTCAAGAACCACTGGAATTCTTATAAGGTGCAGTCACATTAGCACAATTTTGCCAGTAAAAATGTTTGTTGTCAAAAGTATAATGATGTATGAAGCATAAATCACAGACGTCACTAGCATATGTCTGTGTGTTAAGGCGGTGAATTTGCATGACCAACTTGAACAAAATCCGTGTGTGCAAATCCTTCATTCCCCCCACATAATATTCCCAGTCTTTTGAATTTCTACTGAAATTACTGAATTTCACCTGCGAAAATTCCCAGAAAAATGGTAAATGTGACTGCACCTTTAACATGAAACTTGTAGAGTATAATTTATTACAAAACACATAATGTTTAATAGAGTACAGTTAGATAAATAATTTAATACAATGTTTTCTTGGACGATGTTTGCAGCTGGAAGAATCAGCATCGCATATAATGATAAACTGAATTAACTAATGACCAAATTCAAATAAAAGTCCACTGCTTTTCAATTAAATCAATCACATTTCAAGGCTTTTTAAGCCCATTCCATATGATAGTACAAAAGTCCACAATCCATTTGCATGAATCACATTCATAGCATTACGAATTCAACACAGTACAGTCTCAGTGCAGCTGCAATCTTAATAAATAACATCTGTAACAAAAAAATTTGTTGAAGTGCTTCATCAAAATCTGTTGCAAAATCATTTCATTGGCTCTTCAATTTAGGCCTGTGTTGGTACAAACAAAATTGCAGTTATTAGAATTATTTTGGGTTAAACGTGAAGATATTAATTATAGTTTGTTATTATCACCTTTTAGATGAAGATCTCCATGGTTCCCTGCATTTCACAAATACAGCTTCCTGATATGAACTTCCTGCTTGGGGATCTTTCAAACACAACACAATTCTGAAAAAAAAATAGGGACATTTAATGTGAAGAAAGCAAACTTTTCAACCCAATCATTTTGCAAGCTGACTTCCTTTAGACTAATTAATTCAAGTCATGAGCACAAATGACCCAGAAATTTGAATTTTAAGGGTCTTAACTTGACATGAACCTACTTTTTCTGTGTCTCCCCAGCTCTGACTCTCACTTTATGGATCTGTACGTCAGAATTGATGGCCTCTCCATACCACCACGAGGAGAGCAGGGTGAGTAAAGAGGAACTGGACTCCTCCCATTTAAGCTTCAGCATCAGAAGCTCTCCAATGTCCTTCTCGGTTACCATGAGGAACGAATGAGACTTATTGGCGGTTATTTTCTCCTGTCTGCATGTTGAAACAATTTAGAGATAGTTAGCATTGACATTTGACTGGTATGAACACTAGTAACCTTTAGAAGATATAAGTATTGATTACTCACACGTTCAACTTGAGATCTTCTGCTTCACCATTGGTACCGTAAATCGAGACTGTCAGGGCTGGTTCCGCCTCTAATTGATTCATTTTTCCAAGGAAGTTGATTTTCAGCTGATAGTGAAAAACTATGGAAATAAAAAATGAACAAATGTTATAGTTCCCACAACCAGGGTTATTATCTTTAACTAAAGTGCCCCTAATATGCTATTTTAAAAGTTCCTTATTTTGTCTTGGATGTCTCCTATAATAGCTCCTACAACAGATTTACATGCGGCCAAGATCAAAGATCATTTTTATTTAATCATAATATACATTGCAGCATCACCTCTGTTTTCACAGTGTCTGAAAGTATTCGGTCTCTCTAAATCCCTCCTTTCCGAGAGCCTATTCTGCTCTGATTGGTCAGATGACTCAGTCTGTTGTAATTGGTTTACAGCTTACAGTGCATGTCAGAAATGAAACCCTTATCGCCACATCTGAATTTCAGAGCTTGTATAGACAAAGATAAAGTTTTACCATATCAATTTAACTGTGAGTCCTCATCCATTGAAATCGAATGCAGAGTGGATTCGCTTTCGCCAGAGTGAAAAACCATGTCTCAACGTGCCTACAATACACCTTAAAATCATTCCAGGGCAAAGTAGTCATTTGCAGGCAGCCAGTGAAGACTGTAGTCTAGTATTATGCCAATGTTTTAAAAACCTAACAATGTGATACAAATCTATGTTGGTTTGTAACAGATTTTTTGTATTACAGGTTTGTAACTCTCATCTTGTTACAAACCTACATAGATTTATAACACATTTGATTGTTACAGGTTTGTAACTCACACATTTATAACAGATTGTTAGGTTTGTATCTTATCCAAAATATGAGACTGGAATTACTTATGACTCATTTCAGGCAGCTCAGAATTGGTTCTTTCTGTCACGCTGTATTATGCTGGTGTGTGATGGAGACTTGGAAGGAGACAGGATACTGCTGAATGGTTTAATAACGAAAACAAAACACTTACACGTCAAACTCAAAAGGCACACGGGGGTGCAAACTCGGGAACCATACACACACAAACTAACAGTCACTAAAACACTACAAATCACAGACAAAGACCAGAGGTAACATGAGTGTTTAAGTACACGAGGAAATGGGACACAGCTGTCATGATTAACAGGGTAATTAACTAACAAGACAGGAGGGGGAAGGATCTGGAAGACACTGAGGAACCCGGATGTGACAGACGCGACAGGACTGTGACAGTACGCCCCCACCCGCAATGCGTGACCTCACGCCAAATGAGGAACACCTTGCGGAGGGGAGGGAGGGGGAACAGGAGGAGGACAAGACACATGACAAATGAACAGGGTGGGAGGGAGGGGAGACCGGGGTATACAGAGTCACAGTCAGGGTGGTACTGGGGCCACGGAACCCCAGGGGGGCGCAGCCATCCAGGGAGGCGCCGGGGGAACAGGGCGCCAGGGTGGCGCCAGGGAAACAGGACACCAGGCCCCTCAAGAATTTTTTTTTTTTTTGGGGGGGGGGGGGGGGGGGGGGGGGGGGACAAAGGAGGCGGAGCCTTGGGGAAAGACTAGAGCCCCAGCTCCACCCTGGACTGCTGCGCCACCCTGGTGCCCTGTTCCCCCGGCGCCTCCCTGTGGACGGCTTGTTCCATGGTGGTCTTTGGGCAAGGGGTCGCGGAGGCACCGGCAGAGCGAGGAGCTCTGGGAGGTCTGAGAGGACCAGCTTGACCGGCGGAGGCTCTGGGAGGGCCGGCTCGACCGAAGGAGGGTCTGGGAGGTCTGGGAGGTCCGGAGGAGGGTCTGGGAGGTCCGGAGGAGGGTCTGGGAGGTCTCGGAAGTCCGGAGGAGGGTCTGGGAGGTCTCGGAAATTCGGAGGAGGGTCTGGGAGGTCTCGGAGGTCTGGTGGCCGTGGGACACAGTTCAACCTCGGCCGCTTGGGGACACAGTTCAACCTCGGCCGCTTGGGGACACAGTTCACTCTCGGCCCGATGGCTACTCCGCTTACTCATGTTTACGGCGGCGGCTCGGGAGCGTGGCACCGGTCGTGGAGCTCGGGAGCGATGGCTCGGACGCGGCAATCGGGAGCGATGGCTCGGACGCCTCCTCGACCTTGAAGTCGGACCCATTGAGCCATAATATGAGGTTGATGTTGTCACTCAATGAGAACCTCGTTCCCTCAAGGCTCCGGAGGGTCATGATGTCTAGCCCTCGTTCGAATAGGGTGTTTAAAAACCCATCGTCCCATCTCACAAGATACGTGAGCTCAATAAATTCCCTCATGTAATCTTCCAGGCGGCGGCCACTTTGCCGGGAAGCCAGCAACTGACGCTCAGCTTCTCTCTGAAGAGAATAGTCAATTTTAGGCAACTAACCCGGTCGGTGATTCTGTCACGCTGTATTATGCTGGTGTGTGATGGAGACTCGAAAGGAGACAGGATACTGCTGAATGGTTTAATAACGAAAACAAAACACTTACACATCAAACTCAAACTCAAAAGGCACATGGGAGTGCAAACTCGGGAACCATACACACACGAACTAACAGTCACTACAACACTACAAATCACCGTCAAAGACCAGGGGTAACATGAGGGTTTAAGTAAATAAGGAAATGAGACACAGCTGTATGATTAACAGGGTAATTAACTAACAAGACAGGAGGGGGAAGGATCTGGAAGACACTGAGGAACCCGGATGTGACAGACGCGACAGGACTGTGACACTTTCTTTCACACAATTAGATTTTTAAAACTTCTTTTTGCAGAACTTTTACATTCACAAACAGATTTACAGTAATCCCTCGCCACTTGCGGGTCAAGTTTCGCGGCCTCAGTGCATCGCGGGTTTTTCAAAAACAGTTATCGAATAATAAAAATTCAAAAATACCGGCATATCGGCAGCTGTATTGTGGAAAGCAGTGTTGTTTTATCATGATGCGAGAGAAACGATTTCACAGGATGCCAGACAAAGAGAGAAAAGAGACAAAGAGACTTGCCAATGAAGCTTTGTACACACGTGATTGGTTCCCGGCGCGAGATCGACGAATGAGAGCACGAGTGTATGTATCCCGTGAGCTGATTGGCTGATCCTACTTTGCGGCTTTTCACCTATTGCGGGGGGTTCCGGTCCACATTAACCGCGATAAATGAGGGATTACTGTTTTATAGTCTACGTGAAAGGCAATATTCAAGAAAACGCATCACTGGGGCACTTTAGCTAAAATTGAAAACCATTAAAACAACGTTCATTACCTGAAATAAAACATTTACTAAAATAAAATATAAAAAAAGAAGTAAACTTATATTGTATTAGTATTGTATGGCAACTAGTTGCCATCGCAACATTTCATATTTTCGTTTAGTTTAAGTTGAAGTACTAAAGTACTCAAACTAAATAAATTAAAGTTATGTAGAAATTCAAATTAAATAAATATTAAAATAAAATCTCAAATCTAACTTGACACTGACCTCTGAATGGCATAGAGCCTCGTGTCTTGGTGAACATCTTGACGCTTCTTGTCTTGCGGACTTTGCTGACATCGTAGCCCACGGTGTTGCAGCGGTTCTTGCGACATTGGAGGCACATGCCGCGGTCGAACATATCATTGCTCCCGCAGCTGTACGCCCTGCTAGCTTCCGCATTCAGCAGGGAGTCGATGAACAGGTGGACGGACCTCTCGTGCTCGCATCTGATGGCATTATTCATGGCTAAGGGTATTAATGAAACATAACTCTTATGATTCTGAACTTTATAGACATAAGAGTAAATATATGGTTCTTAGCAAAGCTGAATGATTCCATTGTCAAAAGGTTGGATCAGTTGTCGCAAAGGTTTATTGTAAGTTGCCAAAACAGATTAGAAACAGATTAGGAAAAATGTGATTATGAAATACTGTCACAACCTCCTGATATATTACTAATCTCTTTCCATCTTTGGGAAAGTTACGAATAACAAGCATTTCTAAAAAAAATGTATTGTCATGATTCACAATGCAACACATTTTATTTTGGATAAAATTCATAGAATTGCTCAGATCAATCGCCATGTATTGTTAATTAAAATCTGAATTTTTAATAAATAAACAAGTCATTTATATTTATATAATTTATATTAAGTTGTAGTTTTTTTACATAATTTGTGTGTGTGGATATTTTACAGAATAATATCCAATAATATTTATTTCATGTTCGCACCACAGGTGACATTGTGAGCCCAGTGGCTCTTCATCAGACAATAATTTAAAATTAAAATAATAAATAATGAACAAGGAATTATACTTTATTATATTAACTGTGTTTTTTAATCTATTTTATTCAAATGTATTTCTTATAAATATAGGACAATTTAATTGAACTATTAATTGTTTATTTTTTATAATATTAATTGTCTTGTTTTTAAGTGTGTAATTAAAAGAAATGTCCCATATAATGTTAAATATTTAAAATGCATAAAAATTTAAAAATATTACTATTTTTAAATAAATATATTTTTATCTTTTACAATCAATTCTCAACAATGCACAGTTCAAGAACCAATGGCCCCATGTGTATGTATGCTTACTCTTCCTATATATTTTTAATCACTTTTGGTGAAATATTTACGTAAATGGTAATCACACATTTAGATATCACAGATCAAGGTCTTTACCAAGTATTCCATAACTGGCGATTTTCTCCAGCGCTCCTCTCAAATTGCAGCCAGGCTGGAAGCTTCCTCCATTGGGATATATATCGACATGGCCGACCGGCTGCTCAATACCGATACTGAGACCCAGAGAACCTCGGGTGAATGTATGGAGGACATCTACAAAATGGGCATCATCTGGGGACAGCCGTCTGTGGGCGTGGACCCCTTCAAAGTCAGGCCCAGCAGGGTCTAGACCTGCAAAAAAATCCAAAATTATTATCCCGTATCCCATTATTATCCCAAATCTTACAACATTTAAGACTTGTTGTAAGATGTATTTCCAAAAGAAAGCCAGTGAACCTACCTGTGATTCTTCCAACTTTATTTGTTGCATGACTTCCTGCAAAACCAGCAACGTGGGCGCCAAGACTGTAGCCAATGAGGTGCAACTTCTCCAGAGGAATATTGGCAGTCTCCTTATGAATCAAGCAAGAGCACAATGACAAATATTAGCAATCAGCGATAACTTAAGCAACATGAGTATGATTTGATTTGCTGGCACAAACCTCCAGCCAGTCTATGAAGAGTCCAATGTCTTGTCCCACCATCTTCGTGTTTTGTGCTGCCAACACATAGTGGTTCTGCGCCATGTCCAACCAGTCCACCACAATGACATTAGCATTTCTCTCTCTGTTATAAAGGGCAGCAACCAGTTTCTCAACCCAGCTCTCGAATAATCCACTTACCTAAAAAGAAAGAACTAAATTAACACTAACATATATGAGACGACTTCAGATAGAACTTATTAAACCTATATAAAAGTGTTGATTTACCGTCCAACCATGAATGACTAGAAAGGTTTTTGAAGTGTTGTTGAAGTCGCAGCTTTTGAGAGTTTCTGGTTTGCCACGTACAATGTAACACACATCATCATCTGGTTGGGACGGGTTTCTCAGAGAAAACTTGACATTGGCTTTGTTGACATCTGACTGGTCTCGCAGATCCTCCAGGAAATTACCTATATAAAGGTAATAGCCAATGAAAAAATAAATTGCCAAATAAAAATTGTATAAAAAATATCTTAAAATAGTGAAATATAACAGTTAAAAAAGTATGATTAAAAAAAATATATTTTTTATATTATATAAAAACTATATTTTAATTATAAAATATAAAACTAATTATTAATAACAATTTTAAAATAAAAAATTAATTAAATAAATAAAAAAATCTACTTCAAAAGACAATTCCTTCTACTAAAATCATTTTAAAAACTATGTAATAAAAAAAATATGGCATTCACATTTCAAATATTAAATACGCTTCAGATGTGACATACCTGGCATGCTTTATGAAACAGGTTACAAAAAAGGACAGTATGATGATTATGAAGTTGAAACGTGCTTTCAAGAAGCTCTCTAATTAAAACAACACAAAACATCAACTAACATCTGGTCGACCCGAAGAAATGTCAAGTAAATGGACCGGCGTCATCCACGTGCTAATTCACGGATTTAAAGCCTCAGACAGATGCCGGATATTAAAGATTTCCCTTGAAAAAGGTAGGATTTTGCGGTAGGAGATGAAAGAAAATGAAAGAATCGCACCGCGTCCAACTACAAAAACGCCTCAGGTTATCCGAATCCCTTTCTCACGGAGCATCAACAAAACATCTTACCAAAGACTCCGTTTGAGAAGTTTTCTTCCTCCAGGGCAGCGACGAACGGACCAGTGAAGCTTAATACTAGCCACGAAACGCACTGGAATGAGAAAATGTTCATGTCGTTTCTGCGTAACCTTTGTGCACTTCTGACCTTAACCAATTGCTATAGATTTCGGCTGCTATATGATATACAAAGAAAATGTTCCCAGATTCCTGGTGCTGATTGAGAACCTCTCTAATGAAATCTGAGCCTTAGACTTTAGATAAGTTTCTAAATAGCGCTATAAGAGCATCATTGGTCTCAGCCCACAGGCGGAGTAATAGTCACATATTTGTTGTTGGTCAGGAGGTCTCACAAGGTTATTTTAACATATTAAAACATGCTGCTGTCACCTTGATCTATCTATCTATCTATCTATCTATCTATCTATCTATCTATCTATCTATCTATCTATCTATCTATCTATCTATCTATCTATCTATCTATCTATCTATCTATCTATCTATCTATCTAAAGAAATGCAACTTTGCCATCACAGAATTGCACAATATTTCAATTTTTACTATGAATTTGATCAAATTAATGCAGGCCTTTGCTAGCGTTAAGACAGTTACCAGTAGTGTATCTATGAACGAGAACGGGACCCAGAAACTTCACAGACAGTGTAAAAAAGGTTAGTTCAACTTAGGTTGAGTAACTAAATGGATCAGACAAGCTTTAGACAACTTCAAAATGAGCTTTGTGGCAACAATCTGTTATGTCATGAATATTGACATAACAGGTTATGTAAAAAAATTAAATGGAGAAGAATTATTATGAATTATTATAGAATTATCAAGTTATTATGGAGAAGAGTGATTAAAGAACAACAACAACAAAAGTGAATTTACTTGTCAGTCAAGATTTATAATTCATTCTATGCCAGTTCCCTAAATAATCCTTGCACACATTGTGTCATAGACATACATAACACATGGACCCTGCCAAAATACTCAATGACACTCTCAATGTCGTCATTCCTTCCATTTGTTAACGTAACAAGGACCAGGCACCATTTTTGCCTCTACCATCCAAAATGTTCTTCAACAACAAAAACGTAACTAAGGACAAGCCACGTGCTCTTTAGCAGATGGAAACAGTTCTAGCAATCATTGACCACCATCCAAGATCTCATAGGAGGTTGACTATGATTTCTCAGAAGAATTCAAGTGTCATGAGCCAAACTCAGATTTAAATCTCCATATCTAACATTTTTATCCTTATATACGTGATATGGTGCCAGAAGTTGGGTATATACCAAAAATACAACACTGACATTTCACAACAGTCTCCTTGCAGAAGGTTCTGAATAATGAAAGAATTGGAATGTTGTATTTTCATTCCAAGAACTCCGTTCCATGAAAAGGGGTGGGTATCGTGAAAAACAAGCTCCTTGTGTTTTGATTCGAGGTTACTACACGTGAGTCCCTCTTCACTAAACAGTGTGAGTCATTCGAGTGTTTTATACACACATGTTATTATTTGAATGGATGATGCTCCATTCACATAACGTCTTATATAAATGGAGCTAATGTAAACAAAACAACGACAAGCAGTTTTTATTATATTTGATTTATTTAAATGTCTTCGATTATATATATTTAAACAACAATAGCGATTGAGGCCTTGCCTTTCCCATATTTCTGTTGATGCTTTCAAATTTAGAGCCAACACTCATTTAAAATGAGATTTAGTGTCACTATTAAAGCATTTCAGCACAATTTAAAGGGATAGTTCACCCAAAAATGAAACTTCTGTCAATATTTACTCACAGTTATGTTATTGCAAACCAGTAAGACTTTCGTTAATCTTCGGAACACAAATGAAGATCTTTTTGATTAAATCGGAGAACTTTCTGTCTACACAACTACCACTTTCAAGCCCAGGAAAGGCCGTAAAGACACCATAAAAGAGATCCAAAAGACTCTAGTAGTTTAAGTGACGGGTGCTTTGCACAAAAAAACTTAACTTACCACTTTAGTTACAAAATATCAGTCTCAGACGTGCGTTTACGCAACAACGTCTGTATTTTATGAAGTTGAGGATAAACGACTGGGGTCACTTTAATGATGCTTGTACTACCTTTCCTGAGCTTGAAAGGGGTAGTTGAGAAGGCTGCCAATTTAGGGATAGAAAGCTCTCAGATTTAATCAAAAAGATCTTCATTTGTGTTCCGAAGATGAAAGAAAGTCTTATGGGTTTGGACCAAAGCCCTTTAATAAAGCCATGGCATTTGCACATAAAATAAGGACGGTGAAGTTTTAAATTAAAAATCTTAAGTGCTCACATAGCGTAACATAACGTTTATTAAAATGACATCATACAGTGTACGGCTTATAGATTTCTATGATCACAACAGGTGACCAAATACCAGTCAGTTCCAATAACTTCATTCAGTCAATGTTTATAATATAAAAATAGAGAGCCTACATGACTCAAAAGAAAAGGCAAGAGCACTTCAGTAACATGGAATACATATATTATGTGCTTAATATACAAATATATACATTCAATAAATAGGAAAAAGGTACATTTTTGTGTATTTGTGGCTATTATGTGGGGCAGTCAACCCTGTCAGGCCTGAGGAAAAACTATTATTTCTGTGATGAAATGCTTGTTTTGCTTCTTGGCTGTGTGAACGACAGTAGTGTCTTACCTCATTACTTTTACAAAATCCAGATGAAACAACCTTTGAGGTGCTTTTAAAGGGATGATACAAAATTAACGTTTTTTGATTTCGCTCGTTTTACCAAACAAAACTGAATCCAATGGCGGCAAAGCCTTTAAAGTGACCTGTGCCAGACACAATAACCCAAGAAATGAAAGAAAGGTAGACATTTGAAGAGCTGTTTGAAAGTATATATAATGACAATTACAAATATTTACAGTAATCATTTCATCTTCATTCAGTAGGGAGAGGATTTGGTCCCATTTCTTTGTAAATCATTAATTTGAGACTGACTGAAGGCTGCAACAAAGGCAAATATGAAGGTTTTTACTTAACTATGAAGAGGATTAGCATAGTTAGAAAACCACCTGATTCACAGTACAACTAAACAAACAGCTAAATATCCTAGACATTTAGTCTCTAAGTGGAATTTCAAGAGTAACTGATCAACCAAACAAACAGCAACATGTTTCGAATGGCATCTTTCTCCAGAAAGGAAAGTCTCTTTGGTGGACAACTAGCAAACCCTGTTAACTAAGTGCATGTCCTTTCATACTAGAACTGATTACTTGTATAAATATGTTGCATAGAGACATCATGTGGATTAAATGATTTCATGAAAGATTGTCTCCAAGACCTGCAATGTGTCTTGAGCAGGATCCACAGTAACTTTAGTTTTAAAACTGCACAGCAGTAACATTTAGATGGGGTTTCTTGCAGGATGTATTTCTGGATTTGGGTTGGGTGAAGGTTACTAGTCCAAATATACGGGAGAAATCAGTTTCTACCATTCCAGTTTCCCCGGCAGATTTCGTGCCAGATCCCAGCAGAGTTGGATTTCGACGTGCTTCTTTACTCTGTGTTCTGCTTGAACAAACTTCCGTGCATCTTCAACTTGTGCAATCTGCCAGAGTAAAGTGCAAAGGGTTTAGTCAAACAAAACTCACCACAACAAATAAAACGAGAACATAATGACTGAATGAGGAAGGTCATTTTATGGAGCTGTATCAATAGATTAAGCAGATGGCAGATGGAAATTTACCTCTGGTTTTTACGGCTCGATTGCGCTTCTTTGTCTTTCACGAAGACGGCAACCTCACCTCCACGGGAGAGGTAGGAAAACTCACCATCTTTTGCACTGAAGATGATCCTGGATCAAAAAAGAAATCAATTTTAAATGTTAAGGGAATCTGAAGTATTAAAATAAATGCAATAAAATGCACAATAGTATTACAAGAAAAAACTGAGTATCCTTTAAAGCAAAATACAGTAATATATAATACTACACATAAAGAAAAATGAATTCTCTCTGCTTACTTAGATTGTGTCTCTCCTGATTTGATGCGTAATTTGCGAATGTGAAAGGTATCAGGGTTCCACCAGGGCCAGCTAATGAGGGAGTCTTTCTCCCAGAGAAGTTTTACCATCAGCAGCTCTCCGATGTCCGTATCCGTGGTCAAAAGGAAGGACACGGTGGTGTTTGTGTTTAAAGCAGGCCTGCGGAATCAATAAAACATCTGTGTCAACTATATCAGAACTGTACAGCTATCTCAGCACAGAACAGAGTCCAGTCTTTTAGTACGTACGGTCAGAATCACTGAAACTAAAGCTGTTAACTTACATAATGTACGGGATATTCTCCTTCTCGCCGTGGATTCCATACAATGAGATCTTCATGGGCTGGTCATTGTAGCTTATTTTCTTATTGCTGAAGAAGTGGACCTTCACTTGATAATGGAAGACTGTGGATTATATTAGATGGTTATATCAAGAACGGATATACATATAAATAAACAAATAAACCTTAAACTATGCCCCTTACCTTTATATGGCATCATGTCTCTGGTCTTCATGTACATTTTGCTGCTCCTGCGTGAGCGAATTTTGTTGACACCGTAGCCCACATTGTTGCAGCGATTCTTGCGGCAGCTGAGGCACATGCCTTTGTTGAAGCTTTCTTTGGAGCTGCAGCGGAAAGCTAAGCTTTGTTGCTCATGGTTCACCAGTGAGTCAATGAACAGGTGGATGGAGCGCTCGTGGGAGCATTTCACAATCTGATCCATGTCTGCAGAGAACAGAGAAAACAATTATGAGCTTTGTGCTTTTGAGCATCTGAGGAGGACATTGGGGAACAAACATACTTCTTAAGCCAGTAGTGGCCACCATCAACATAGTGTTCTGGAGATCACAGCCAGGTTGGAAGGTTCCACCATTGGGGTAGATGTCTATGTGGCCCACCGGCCTCTGAATCCCAATGCTACGATCAGGAGAACCGCGAGTGTTGGTGTGAAGAACGTCCACGAAAAGGGCATCATCTGGGGAAAGAGTGCTTTGGGCATCTGCATACTCAAAGCTAGGGCCAGCAGGATCCATGCCTGAAAATCCAAGAAGATTGACCCATTTTAATTTTAATACATTTTTAAGGATTTGAATTGTAAAATTGAAAGCTGACACTCTAAAGTCCCCAATATACTTCAAGCAAAATCGAAGAAAAAACTGGTGTGACGTCATTTAGAACAAAATCAGGGCAAAATTACTTTTGTTTCAGAAGTTCAAAACATATTTCCAAAACAAACTTTCCAGGAAATCCTTACTCTGGCTACTAAACATCTCTGCCATTGGTCCGTAGCGATTACAAAATAGGCAGGTGTGGCTCTGAGGCTCCGCCTTCTTTGACATGGAAATCTTCTCTGGTTCATTACTTTTGTTTGGACCGACGAGGTCAGGCGTGAGTAATAACATTAATACACTGGATAGCTGCTTTATAGTAGAAATTGAAGTTGACACCGATACTAATTTTTCATGTTTAAGACTGTAAACTTGATTTTAAGTAATCTGTTGTATAAAGTGTAAAGAAATGTGACGTGACTTAATTTGAGAGCCGAATTGCAGTGCTAGCACAAACATATCTATGCCGACAAGATCTGTAATTGTTTTAAGGAAAGTGTGCAGCATACATATTCATCTAAAGGCCGCTGTTGGCGGCATCGGGATGTTTGCTAACAGTATAACTGCTGCTCATGTACTTTGAACTTTTCTTACCTCTAAGCAAATAACAGAGAAAAAACTTTTCCATGAGTATATTGAGGTTTTAAGAAACAAAATCAAGTTACCTGTGATTCTGTTAACCTTATGTTTGGTGAGAAGGCCAGCGATTCCTGCTACATGAGCGCCAAGACTATAGCCCAACAGATGCAGTTTCTCCCAAGGATACTCAATCTCAGACTGGATGAAGATATAAGACATGCAAGATACAGTTTATTGTAGAAAACAATCTCTTTATCTTCATCAAATGCTCTTTTTTGTTGCCTTGACATGGTACAAAACATCAACATCAACACTCAAAACAAGAGTGTTTGACATACCTGTAACCAATTGACAAACTTGGCCACATCCTTGCCCACTAGTTTGGTGTAGGCGGCTGATGTTGGGTAATGTTGTTGCGCTCGGGACAACCAGTCCACCACAATCACATTGGCTGTTGGCTCTCGTTCATACAGGGCTGTTACCAGTTTGGGTACCCAGCTCTCAAACATACCAGTGACCTGAGGCAAAATCATTAACATCATGCTTTGGACTGCCTCACACATTCATTTAATGTCTTCAACAAAAGTAGCAGAAGCATTTACCGTCCATCCATGAATAACTATGAAAGTCTTGGTGTCTGGATTGAAGTTACACTCTTGGATTGTTTGGGGTTGACCTGGTACTATGTAGCACAGATCTTCTTCAGGTTCTTCGCTAGTCCTAAAGGAAAACTTGGACTCGATGTCGGTGAAGTCCATCATCCATTCTGTGGCATTTTCCATGAAGTTGCCTGTCCAGAACCAGATCAACAATAAGTTTTCCAGCCAGTAATAAACAACATACTATGTGCTGCTTATGTTATATGCTTTTACTTGTAAGCGGCTTATAATTGTTTAAATTAACGTTTAAAAGAAGCTTATGTTGCATGTGCTTTATTCTTTTCCAAATGGCAATTATTTCCAAAAGGCAAGCTTGTATCCTTTCCCAGTGCTTGACGGACTAAACATAAAAATTGTTTTGCTATAATGTCTTACAGTATGTCTCCATAACTGACTGTTCTAGCATGTCAAATACAAGTAAAGAAATTTTCAAACAGCCATTTCACCTGCCTGTAACAAATAATAACTATGCGTTTTTTCCCCAAAAGCCTACATTTTTTAAAGATCATTTGGAAAGGAAACAATGATAAAATTAGACAAAACAAAACCGAGTGACCATTTAAAAAGACACTTCGTGAATTTATACGACAGTTACAAGTGTCATATTAATAATAAATGGTAGTTAAAAACAAGAAAAAATTGAATATCTTAATATGTTTGCACCGCAAAACATGGTCTATCTCAATACATACACATACATACCTAGATGTGTTTATATATGTTATAAGTTAATATTTTGAACCATGCAATTTTTTTGGAATAAAACATAAAGATATCCACTGATTTAAAGAATGTATACCGATACCAAAAAATTTTTTTTTTCAATAAAACGCAAAAAGATAAACTTACGCCTCGTTCTTCGCGGTAATTGGTCCAATAAGATCGCTTTCCGTTATTTATGTATACTGATATTTACTATGCATGCGACCGCCTCATCAAAAATATTCAGTCCGACACTTTTTAACAACTTTATAAACACAGGATTTTTTTCTATGATTTTATAAAACGAATAAGCTCTATACTTACTAAAAGCGGTAAATTCACTTGTTGGCTCAATTGTGGTTTCAAACCCCGAGGAAAAGTAGACGAAATACATCCAAGATATAAAACAAGCGCTGCTTACTCTCCCCATATTAATATAATAATCACGGATGCAACAACTTATTAGATTGAATTTAAAGCCGTTGAGATCCGGGTATTTATATTGTTACAGTAGTTTAATATTCCAGTTGGGGGTAGGCAGCTGCTTTAGATGTCTTAAGTCCAGAGTTCCTCTCAAGAGTTTTAAATCAGTCCCGCTACACGCGTGTCTTTATCCTTCGGTGCGGGACAGTATGCAAATCTGAGAAATCCCATTGGTCGAAAGAGGTGGGGTAAGACCCGATGTGACCAATAAAATGCCAGGAACCCCCACACAGACTCATCAACTTACAATTACAAATCTGTAACGTTGTGAGGCCCCTGAGAGTCTACAAGCAAATCAGTTTCTCAAGGTCTTTCTTTCAGTTCTCTCTTTTTCTTTTTTCTTTTTTGGTTGAGGGGGTGTCAAAGTCATTTCGCCCTTTAACATTGCACATACAAAGGCAAAAAAAAGCAGTACACATATTATGATGAACTTGTTATATTTTGTTTATAAATTATAAATGTTTTAATACGTTTATTTACGTACTTATTTTTTAATGTTGATGATATTCCTCCAATATAGATCTGAATAACGTTCTTAAATACTTTTGTTTTGATCATCAAAAGCCAACCAAGGTCATCACAAGCAGCTGATAAAATCACCCACACAGTCTAAATCATTGTTTGATCAGTGCTTTGGAACAAATTAAAAGGTTACTTAAAATCTAAACATTGTACACTTGCACACTCATAATGCCTAAACACAGTGAACTAAAACACACCTGTGTGAATAGTTGCCAACTCGAAAACTAACAACATGTGTGCCAATCACAGCTTGCTCTTGGCAGGCCACACGTATCAGTGTGATTTCCATTCAGGGAGACGGTCAATGGGTGTTGTTGGCCACCTTGCGTCTCATTGGCCAGACAACGGTGAGCAGACTTCATCTATATTTCAGTAACCACAAGCAATTCTAAAATGTCTTATTGCGGCACTTCAAGTGCTAAACTAATACAACTCAGTATTTGGGATTAAGGCTAAAAATAAAAACACTCAGGAAAAACACATGCACGTGCCCTTTCGAAAGCGTGTATATCTAAACATTTATGCTCTTTGGTTATACATTTGTGCTCAATTTATACATGATTGCTCCGGCACTGTTGTTTACGTGCACCGCGTGTTTTGTTAGCGATGCTAACATGATCCTGATCCCGACAAGTAATTTTGTTCAGTGTTTTACAGTTTTAAGTTCCACATACTGTAAACATTGACTTTTTAAAGTAAAGGTTCTGTATTGGCATCAATGGTTCCAAAAGATACTAACATGATACAGTCTGCTTAATATTCCTTAAAAATAAAGGTTCCAAAAGTTTTTTTCCTGTATAAACATTGATGGTTCCACAAGAAACCACAAAATGCTCTTTATAGTTGGGAAAGGTTCTTCACATCTTTTAAGAACTGCAAGGTTCTTAGAGGAACCCCAGATGGTTCTTCTTTCTTTAAAATGTAGGTTCCAAAAGTTTTTTTTCTGTATAAACATTGATGGTTCCACAAGGAACCACAAAATGTTCTTTATAGTGGAGAAAGGTTCTTCACATCTTTTAAGAACTGCAAGGTTCTTAGAGGAACCCCAGATGGTTCTTCTATCTTTAAAATAAAGGTTCCAAAAGGGTGTTTTCGCAGCGATGCCACAGAAGAACCAATTGTGGTTCCCCAAAGAACCTTTCTGTTAACAGTTCATAAAAGAGGTGAAGAAACTTTCTCCACTACAAAGTACTTTTTGTGGGTTTAGAATGATAAAGGTTCTTTACCCCCTTTTGGTACCTTTATTATTCAGCAGACATCATGTCAGTAACTTTTTCAGGAAAGTGAGACATTTCATTCTTAATTCAAAGAAAAAACGAGGCTTGCTAAAATATTAAGGTGTTTGGTTTCTGGAAAACCATTGCAATGACAGATTCACACATTGTTGTATTAAAAATAGTATTCTGTCTCAAATGAAGAACGCTTAGGTGATCCTAAATAACCCAACCCAGAAATTCCAAAACAGACAACGCCTAACAACCACCTCTGGTTACTGTTTAGACACATAGTAATCACCATTAAAATTTGGTAGTGTGCTGTGCTCTGGGAATGACATGTTTCCTCTTAAAACATATGATAAATTGTATAATTTGCATATAACATTTCCAGTGCCCGCCTCCACAAATGTGTTTATGTGTATGTTTAATTTCTGAAGCATTGAGAGTATCTGCGTACTTGTATGGTAACGTTTAACAAAAATGGCCATTTAAATAGATGCATTTTTGTTGCATGTATAAAGCACAATGCAAACGGACAGGCTCACAGATTTGCATCAAAAAAACTTTGAAACATTTCTCTTTCACGGTTTAGAGAAATAGTTTAGAGAAATATGTTAACAGTGATTCCAAATGTTTGCGAGAGCGGTAAATAAAACCCATCTGCTCAAAGCTGTGACTCAAACTTCCAAGGCTTTCATCTTAGTCTTATCCGTCATTTTCATCTTGAGTTTAGCAAAGGTTTTTGATTACAGAAATGAGTGCATAAGTCTCTAGATAGATGCATCTACTGCGCTCCATGTTGAAACATTAGGATTGCAGAGTCAGATCCCGGTGGGCATTAGGCTAATGCCCCTTTCAGCTGTGAATGTTGTAACTCTGTCTGCCTAAACCCTTAAAAGATGGAGTTGGAGAGATTTAGATTTGATTCCTTTGCTATATGTGTGTATGTATGCATATGTATGTATGTATGTATGCATATGTATGTATGTGTGTATATATATATATATATATATATATATATATATATATATATATATATATATATATATATATATGTGTGTGTGTGTGTGTGTGTGTGTGTGTGTGTGTGTGTGTGTGTGTGATTAGGCCAAATCATCAAATTATTAAAATAAATATGAAATAATAATACATTTTACACAATTTAAATAAATAATGTAAAAAAATTTAATCATTAAGTTAATAAGTATTTTAAAAAAAAATATTTTTTTGGAATGCTCAAAGCACTCAGTTATTATTTTAAGGAACACAAACAATGTAATTAGTCATTTTTATTCGCCCACAGTATTGAACCCATGCACTGAATATGAGGATGTGAGAAGGAGTCTATAAAAATAATCCGAAGTCTCACTTCTCAAAATCAGTACATTTTGTAAGAGGTTTCTTATTATATTCATCGCTTTTTTTAAATAGAATGTTTAATTTTGTTGGCATTCACGTCACTCGGGGTCGTGATGAAATTATGGCCAACGAAATTCCTAAATGTGAAATTATTGCAAATAGCATGTGTGGAATAAATATGAATCATTAGGCATAGGAACAAATCAAAATGTAATATTAGTTATAGGAGTATATTAGTATGTAAGTAATATGAGTTCTATGAAACAGGCATTACTATGATTAACATTCTATCAGATACATAGTGTTGAACTGTTTTGGCAACTTAATTCACTCTGCTTGAAGCTGTAAAACTACAAGGTGCATCTTATAAAGGAAATTTAGAGCTCATTTTTCAAAAGGGCCATTAGGCCAAAAAAGATAATGCCCATAAGATGCAAAGGAGTGTTTATATGATGATGGGTCGATAACCAGGGACAGATTTGAGGACTTTTGGGTTATACTTTTAAGTAAACTGAAATCTAGGCTACAAAATACAAGCATCCATTGGACTACATAGCCTACATACATACATGCATTCTATTTTAAACTGAGTAACTCCTAATGTCATTATGTATGTATGTCTATAAATATATATACTAATTCACAACAAATATAGGCTATAAGCCTTCCAACATGACTGAGTCACGTGCTTTTGATGGCTTTCTTTCAGCTTGAGATAAGCCTCATTGTTTTGATTGCATTAAAATACGGGACTGGCGAAGCTGGATTAGCATTACATTCACTGGTGGCTCTTTGGGGTCCGTTAAAGGGGAACACATCCAAAATGTAGAGTTGCATAGTGAGCAACAGCTGGCCGGCTCACTGCTCTCAGAGAACTGTGGGAGAAATCCAAGCGTTTAATCTTTCCTAGACAACTGGCCCCTGATGAAGCACACACATGTGATTCCCTTGGCACAGCATTATTTTCGGGGTTTTGAAAGCGATGTTGCGGAAGAATAAGATTAAAAAAGACACCTACAGTTAACTTTAATCCCGGTTATGATATGAATCATTTATGACTTTTAAAAGTGATTCATTTGAATGACAGCACATTGGGTCACGCGGTGTTGAATGTGGAATAACAAGGATGTCGGTAGGGGTCTCTGACTGTTTTTTTTCCCAGTGAAACCCTCGCCATACATTCTCACCAGAGCATAAAGACCTTGTTCCATATGCTACATCTGCTATGCCACATGTTTATCTTGTATGTGGGCAGATGACGTGACGCATGTTTTTTTCTGTAATTACATGTAAATGCTTTCTGAACTGCATTTCACAACTAAAACAACGCATGTCAGTGGGGCACAGAACATCATTTTATTTCAACATTATGATTTTGGGACATAAAATGTATGTGGTGTTGTTCATATTTCAAGATGAATAGTAAAATGTCCTGCGGTGTGACAGTAACTTTGATGACTCCTCAAATGTAAATATTAGTAAATTAAAGCAGATATGTTTGGAGCAGCTAATAAATGCCTTGGCATTATTTTGTATGTATTTGCTTAATTAACTTAAGTTTTCTAAATGCAAAAAAGTACTAAAATAATATTTACAGTACATTTACAGAGACCTCCAGGGAATGACTAGTTTGCTGCTGGAAGAGGTATTAGAAGGCCATGTATGCACACTGATGTCTAGCTAGATTCTCATCTGTTATGTTTGCAATATTAAACATAAATATATATATATATATCTGTATATATATATATATATATATATATATATATATATATATATATATATATATTTAAAACATAAAATATATATCGGTCTTCATTATACATAATATACCCATATTATACATATATTACACAAATATATGTCTGTCCTAATTGTAATGACTTTCTCCTGAAAGGTGTGATATCACCTCATCACCTCTTATTTAATTTAATTATAATTAAATAATTATATGCTTTTGAACACATGGCATAACATAACTATATATATATATATATTAAAAAACAAAACATTTTCACACATTTTTTCTCATTTTACACAATATTTCCACTGTAGTCAAGTCAAGTCAAGTCAAATTGATTTATATGGCGCTTTTTACAATACAAATTGTTTCAAAGCAGCTTTACACTGGTCACAGGAAAACATTATAAACAACGTTTTCTTGGGTGCACGGCAGCCCTAAAAGAGCAGGCACGTGAATATTAAGTGTTAAGTTTTGATTATTGATTGATTTGATTGATTGACAGTTTGATTATTATATTGATAACATTTCAAGTCCAACATTCAGTCCAATTTGATCCGATTGGAGATGGGTTCATGATCTTCACAGGGGAGGGATTAGTATTGGCTGGCAGTAGAGAGGAACTGAAGATACCCTGCCCTGTGATATTTACCTGTCTTTACATGTCTGTTTGGGTGGTTGTGCCTATCTATTGAGTAGTCATCCAACATTTGATGTGTTTGATGCAGCAGCTTTCATGGTCCTTGCATCCATGCCACAGAACTTAAACTCTTGGCTCAACCTGGGAGTCCTTTTCACTCAGCTGGGGCCTAACCAGTGACTACTGCAAAAAAACGTTTCACAAGTGCTCATTCCCTGGAGCATGGCACTGAAGACGGCGGCTCAACTTCTCCCTCCTCGTTTTTCACAATACTTCTGATTAGAGCATGCCAAGTTCAATTCCAGATGATTTGTGTTGGTTCTGGTATGCTGCCCATTTTAAAATCACCATTTTACTCTTGTCTGTTGGAAGCGGATACTTATTCTACATTATTTGCACCTATGCTCCCTTCCAAGAATTCCTCAAGAAACCCAATAAGGATGTTTTCACAGCATGGGATAGCTGCGTCCTAGAATACTCTCTGATGTTGCACAATTTGGATGCCTCCCACTGCAAAATACATCAAGCTGTGTGAAGCATCAAGCTAATGTATGAAGCCCAGCAGCGAGAACGTCAGTTGATGTTTTTTTCTGTCTGAATGCATGCAGGATTTAGGTGGATTGCTTTCAGAGCCACTGGAAGAATGTTTTTCATGCAAGCCGAGAGCTCAGTTGAGGATGGATTAACTTTTGGAATTAGGTTGATGGATTTGGAAGAGATTTATGTTGGCACGTCCACATTAATAGTTCCCTTACTTAGTCAATAAGTTGTTTGGTTATTCATGTCCTTAATATAAAAATGATATAAAATATGTGAAAAAGCTATGTCAAATGCAGCAATGATGACTCTATCTGTCTTCCAATGTTTGGACAAAGAGGTAGCCAGACCCTGATTCTCTCTTTAGTGGAATTAACAACAAAAGTTTATTAAAATTTGTATATATATATAAATATTTTAATATTACACACTTAATTCCACGATTCCCTAAATATCAGCTGAAGCAATGTGTAAAATAAGAGATCACCTGTTACAAAAAGGGCCATCGGGTCAGATTTTATGCATACTTGGAGTTATTGCTCCCTCTGCTGGTAATTCTGAAAATTAACGTATATGGCCTCATGAATATACACTGCTCAAAAAAATAAAGGGAACACTTAAACAACACAATGTATCTCCAAATCAATCACACTTCTGCGAGATCAAAATGTCCACTTAGGAGCCAACACTTCAGTTTCACATGCTGTTGTGCAAATGGAATAGACAACAGATGGAAATTACAGGCAATTAGCAAGACATGCCCAATAAAGGAGTGGTTCTGCAAGTGGTGACCACAGACCAATTCTCATTTCCTATGCTTCCTGGCTGATATTTTGGTCACTTTTGAATGCTGGCGGTGCTTTCACTCTAATGGTAGCATGAGATGGAGTCTACAACACACATAAGTGGCTCAGGGAGTGCAGCTCATCCAGGATGGCACATCAATGTGAGCTGTGGCAAGAAGGTTTGCAGTGTTTGTCAGTGTAGTGTCCAGAGCATGGAGGTGCTACCAGGAGACAGGCCAGTACATCAGGAGACGTGGAGGAGACCGTAGGAGGGCAACAACCCAGCAACAGGACCGCTACCTCCACCTCTGTGCAAGCAGGAGCAGGAGCAGCACTGCCAGAGCCCTACAAAATGACCTCCAGCAGGCCACAAATGTGCATGTGTCTGCTCAAATGGTCAGAAACAGACTCCATGAGGATGGTATGAGGGCCTGACGTCCACAGGTGGGGGTTGTACTTACAGGCAAGCACCGTGCAGGACGTTGGGGATTTGCCAGAGAGCACCAAGATTGGCAAATTCACCACTGGTGCCCTGTGCTCTTCACAGATGACTGAGCATGTGATAGGTGTGACAGAGTCTGGAGATGCCGTGGAGAACGTTCTGCTGCCTGCAACATCCTCCAGCATGACCGGTTTGGCGGTGGGTTAGTAATGATGTAGGGTGGCATTTCTTTGGGGGGCCGCACAGCCCTCCATGTGCTCGCCAGAGGTATCCTGACTGCCGTTAGGTACCGAGATGAGATCATTAGACCCATTGTGAGACCATTTGCTGGTGCGGTTGGTCCTGGGTTCCTCCTAATGCAAGACAATGCTAGACCTCATGTGGCTGGAGTGTGTCAGCAGTTCCTGCAAGAGGAAGGCATTGATGCTATGGACTGGCCCGCCCGTTCCCCAGACCTGAGTCCTAGTGAGCATCTGGGACATCATGTCTCGCTCCATCCACCAACCGTTGCACTACAGACTGTCAAGGAGTTGGCGGATGCTTTAGTCCAAGTCTGGTCTCCTTCAGGAGACCCTCCACCACCTCATCAGGAGCATGCCCAGGCGTTGTAGGGAGGGCATACAGGCATGTGGAGGCCACACACACTACTGAGCCTCATTTTGACTAGTTTTAAGGACATTACATCAAAGTTGGATCAGCCTGTAGTGTGGTTTTCCACTTTAATTTGGAGTGTGACTCTGAATCCAGACCTCCATGGGTTGATACATTTGTTTTCCATTGATAATTTTTGTGTGATTTTGTTGTCAGCACTTTCAACTATGTAAAGAAAAAAGTATTTCATAAGATTGTTGCATTCATTGAGATTTAGGATGTGTTATTTTAGTGTTCCCTTTATTTTTTTGACAAGTGTATATGTCCGTCTCTAAAATTTGCCAGATGCTTTTGTTTGGTTTTAAGTGTTATGAAACTGGTTGCATATTTGTCTTAATATAATGTAAATATTAATATTTATTATCTAAAACTAATTTTATTGTTTAATTTTTAATTTTAAACTGTTTTATTGTTCGCGGCTTGTTTTTGCAGTATTTTTGTATTGTATTTACTTCAGTTATTTGTCATGTTGCACTATCTTTTGATATTATAGTGTTCTAACGTCTAATTTCAGGAGAAAATCTTTTTAAAGTGCATTTAACCATGTTGCCTCATTCACAAGATAGAAAGTTTGGGCTTTAGATAGTTCACTCAGAAATAAAACTTTTGTCATTGCTTGAACACAAAGCAAGATTTTGAAGAATGTTTGTCATTAAAAAGTTGATGGTAGTCATTGACCTCCATGGGAATCCATACTATGGAAATTAATATCTTCTTTCGTTCAGCAGAAGAAACGCATACAGGTTTGGGAGTGAGTAAATGATGACAGAATTTTTGGGTGAACTATCCCTTTAAGCAGCTGGTGTAAATTTAGCTGCCGATTAGCATCGCTTTAAGATCTTTGTCTGCAATGTCCATTAAAATACCACAAGGGGGGCACATTAGTTTTGCTAGCGCTAATTGTATGGAATCAGTCATCAATGTTAGCATAGGCCTAACTGTTAATGACAACTTTTCAATACAGACTTCTTTACAAACAGCATTTCAAATAAAAGTTTTATTAATGTGAACAAGCTAGTTTGATTCTGAACCTTAATGAAATGTTAAAATAATTAATTATAATTAACAATAACTGTTGACCAAGTAAGCAACAGATAGCTGTGTTGTTGTTTTAAAGCTAGCTTGTTTCCTGCTGCTTATCCTGTCAAGTTTGAAACTCTTTTAAATAAGAAGTCAAAACTATTTACTACTACGTGATTTTTTGGTTTATTTATCTGTCCCTTTGTCTTTGAGAGACAGTTAAAATCAAGCTTGTTGCTGTGCATTCTGTGCTCTTGTTTCTTTAAATTGAGTAATATCCCATAACCTCTATTCCCAAGACAGGCAGCCACACCAGACAGCGGTTTGGGGAATTTTTTACCATAAAAGGTCATGCTGAGCTGAGCTACAGTTTCCTGTGGGAGTGGCCTGTGAAATTCTGCCTGTTTCTCTCTCTCTCTCTCTCTCTCTCTCTCTCTCTCTCTCTCTCTCTCTCTCTCACAGTTATCTCCTTATCTCCAGCTGAATGCCTGCACTTAACACATCATTCTGCACTTAAAAGTATGCACTCAGCAAATACCCAGACAGTTCAGAGGGAAGTTGAAATATACGTCTGTGTGTGTGTGTTTTGGGGGTTGGGCGTGTTTAGCATGTGCGCATGCTAGCATTGGAGAAGGTTAGCTGCTTGTACAGTGACGTTAAACTACCGGTAGTTAAGCAATTATTTTAAGTACTTGGCTAACAAATTTAGAAAGAAATTTGAAAATAAAACTACAGCTACTTAAGGGGCAGTGTGCCGCAATAAGGGTTTCCCCTTCAAAACGTACATATTTATTGACATAAAACTAAAGGCCTGTTCTCACCAAGGATGATAACAATAAAGTAGTTTTAAACTGTAGTCCACGCCACAACTACAACAACACAACTATAGCTGGAATCACTTTCAGAGGGATTTTTACCAGTTGATAATCAGAATCATAAACCATCCTGCTTTAAAATGTTCAAGCATTAAACAAATCTGCGATTGTTTAACACTAATATAGTTACATTCATCGTTATTGGGCCTTATTGTGAATGGGCCTTTAAAGCTAACTGTCAAAATTATGTCGTGGAGCATCATTTTAGCGTTAGTGAAAAAAATGTTACATGAAAACCTATATTATTTTGAAAACTTAGCTGAGGTACCATCACACAAATCAATGTAGTTAGGCTAGAGTTAGACAACTAATTGTAGGTAGTTACTTTGATCATCCATAGAAAAGAGGCATACCTTGCTATTGTACTTTATCTTTAGTGAGCTTTTACTCCCTTTAGGCATTTGTATTGTCAACAGAAAAGATAACAGAGTAGTAAATAATGACACATACATTCCAGCGCATGTTCACACGACGAAAAGGTTTTTCCTTTGCTATTTTCACATGCAGGCAACAACACTGTCAAAACACGCTTTTCTGTTTTTACTTCATCATTGTTGTGTAAAAGTACCTTTAGTTTTAGTTTTAGTAGGAAGGGTAATATTTATCAATTGCATTTGTGGCATGTCAATTACAACAGACAATACAAACTAGTAATAGCGTTAAATGGGCAACACAAGTTAAGATACAGAAATGCAACAAGATTTTTTTTTTACAGCTCAAACGTTTAACAAATTTATAAGAAAAATGGGTGTCAATGATTTCTTTTGATTGAATAACTCAATTTTATGGGTTAAACTTAATAGTAATAATAATTAATAGTAATAGTAATTCATGAACTTACAGTAGGTTTTTAGTTTGGTTTAGGGTTAGCTGTATGTAATTATGCCTAATTTAAGGTTAATACTATAGGAAATGTTACAAAGACACAATAAAATAAAGTGTTACCGTTTTTTTAATTGTTATTGCCTAATAGATCTTAACTCGTATGAATCCTAGAACATTACTCTAAGCAATTTAAGCACGTTTTAGCATTCTACCTGCATTCAATTTATTCCTATTGCATGTTTTTTTCCATTGGCTGAATTTACAAAGTTACACTTTGTGTTGTACTTATCCGTTAAACCGTTACTTCCACAATGTGGCATTGCCCAATTACATGACACACATTCATTCTTAAAGCTCAGAGGGGCAGGCGTGAGTAAGTAATGTTGAATGAATGCCAAAGCACATTACGTCTTTTCCTTACAACAGTGCTTAAGGGAGGCCAACACAGACAGGGCGCATTGGAGTGGGTATGCAGGTGCCAAACATCTGTCTATGGCTATGACGTCAAATGAAAAGATGACATGTAGCAGATGTAGCAATTGTTTATCTGGAGCACAGGTGTTTTTGGACAGTCTTCTCAGAATATTCATCCAGGTGTCATGGAGAGTGAATCATCCTTTTGACAGTTAAGTATGTCTGAGGTACATGCCAAACATGTCTCACTGTTTTACCACCTTGATTCGAAAGTTGTGGTTTTTGGCATGGCGGTATTTCAAACGTTCGTTAAAAATGTCTAGGGCAGAAATGACAGAAAATAAAACTGAAAACCCTATTTAGAAAAACCAAACACTTTTTGATGTAATTCACCAAATACCTAATGGAAGGACTTGTGTCCAGTAGCAGTTAAGAAAGCTGGTTGGAAAAGAGTGTTACATTCTGCACTTCAGCTCCATTTTTCACTGCCAAAACATTCAGATCCAACGGTTTAGCACTTTGGTCTTTGAGTGCAATTGCTTTACATCAGGCTTGAATGAACAAGGCAGTGAAACGAATAGAAAGTGACTTGGTTTGCTTTTTAATGTGAGTATGATTTAGTTATTTTCTTCTTTGTATTGAACAATTTACTTTTTTTTAATTATCAGTCTTTTCACCGAATAGTCCTTCCTCTAATGCAAGCCTATGATATTTTTTGCCTTTTGTGTTGTTTGGCAAAGTAAAAGTATATCATGTTGCTTATTATATATGCCTCATCACCCCCCCCCCCTTCAAAGAAAGTGGACATAAAATATTTGTTTGAGTTTGAAATAATTTTAAAATTTCATCTGTATTTGATTTTAAAGTTGTCACTAAGAAAAATAAGTACGAAACGATCAATCGACTTTTTGAATTCGAAGATCAAGATAAATTGTACTTCATAAAAATTATTCCAGGAAGTGTATAATTATCTTCTGTGTCTTCCAAAGGGCCGTAATAAATTAAAAAATATATATATTTAAACAAAATAAGTAAAATTTGGATGTCTTGATCCTGTGCAAAAGTTTTCACCCCCTGGTTCTTGTTACAATGTGTTTCCTTCTGGAGCAACAGTGAATGTTTGAACTTTTTTTTTTATTTTAAAGTTGTGTTTTTAATCCCTCAATTGTTCTCAGTGTGAAAAGATAGATTTCAAAATCACACAGTCACTGCTGGGAAGGGTTCAAGTATGCAAACAATGCAGGAAAACTGAAGAATTTGCAGGACCTGAAGGGTTTTTCTGAAGAACATTGGGCAGTTTAACTGTTCAGGACCATTCAGGTAACTACACACATTATTAAGAATAAAGGATGTGTAAACTTTTAAACTTCTGATCTATAACTGTAGATGGATGTCACCTAACAAAGACTTGAGAAGAAAGTTCTTCCCGGCGAGCAGGGATTGTTCTCAGAACTTAAAAACTTTCACTCAAAAGTTATAAAACGTTCTTCCAGTAACACTAACAGAGCATTCGTTCAAAGTTATCTGGGATTGAATAATGTTCTCAAAATGTCAGCACAAAAAGATTATTTATGGATTTCATGCAAAGTTTTGACTGAAATGTTTCAGTTGGATGTTCCTCTAACATTTTTGAAATGTTACTACTTGTTTTATAATGTTCCCTTAATGTTTGCAAAATGATCAAATGTGTTCAAATGTGACATTTTGAAAGCTCAGAGAACATTCAGAAATAATGCTTTCAGAACTTTCTTAGAACATATCTGTTAGCTGGGTTTCACCCTTATGCTCAGTAATAGGGTTAAATCTGGAAACAGGGCCTACAATATCTGCTCACCTTTCCATCCCTTCGTCCTGCTTAAAAAAACAATATGCACCACTCCAAATAAGGAGAAGTGCTTCTGACTGTTTGGTCCAGGCCATTCCTTCTCACAAGTGGTTAGATAGGGAGAAGAGAGTGGGGGTGGGGAGGTGGTGTTTTAGACTTTAGTTCGGTCATGTAGACCAATCCAGCATTGCTGGCAGCTTTTGGTTGCAGGCAACATCAGCCGCATTCTTCCCCTCTCTTAAATCTCCTCGCATCCATTAGTCTGACCACACTTTCGGCTGAAGGACCAAGAACTGCACTTCGCTCGTAGCTCTCTTGAATTTCATATTTGACCCAAACACTAGATCAACCTGCAACCATGGAAGCCATCAAGAAGAAGATGCAGATGCTCAAACTGGACAAGGAGAATGCGATTGACCGGGCAGAGCAGGCCGAGACGGAACAGAAAGCTGCTGAGGACAAATGCAAGCAGGTAAGAATCCACAAATTCAGGAATCCAGGAGGGTAAAATGAAAGAGAGCCTAACAAAAGTGCTGGCAAAAGCATTTGTCAAAGCTGGACTCTACAGCTTGAATGAAGGAGAAGTTTTCCAAGATCTCATACTTGAAAACCAAGTATGCATTTAAGCTGCAATTCTGGGTCTTTCACAGCAGTGACTACTTATTTTGCACAATTATGTAAAAAAAAAAAATTAGGAACAATCTGACCTAACAATAAACAATACTTTTACGCAATTTATTAAGCTTGCATATTCTATTAGATTTGTAGCGTTAAATGTTTGCATGTTAACATCAGTTTAAGTAACAATGTAAATTATTTATAATTAAGCATGAAACTGTAATTTTTTCTCATTTCATATTTCATAAAAATATGCTTGTTTTATTGAATAACAGGTTTGTGTGTTTAAGTGTACACACTTGGAAAACAAATTGCTCTTTGCAAATAGACAGATATATCAACTGATGAATATTGGCTGTATGAATCCATCAGTATGTCTTCCACCATTCGGAGCATCTAAGGTTATAAATAGACGCGATGACAGGATTATACACAGCCAAACAGATACCCATAGATAGCTAAGTGTTTGTGAGTGTTTATCTCACTTTCTCCATATGATTACATCAGACTAAAATGTGTTATCTGGTGTTCACTAGACCTATGATATAATATAGGTGAAATCTATTCATTTCTTAAAATGTCCTCGTTGCTTTGTGATAAAATAGTTTATTATTATGAGGGATAATATTATAGAGGTTGATAATATTTCGTAATATTACCACACCCAGTTTTGGGGAAAGTTACTATCAAATGTAATTTGTTATAAATATTGAGTTACTCCTTAGTTACTTTTCATGGAAAGTAATGCGTTACAATACCCTTTTCCCCACATAGGCCAGGCTTGCTTGTTTATTTTTTGCTAACAGAAAGAAAAAAAAAGGTTCTTTTCTAAAGGTCCTTTGAGAGCAAAAGTTAAATGAATAATCCACAGACTGAAGTAAATCCAAATTCACACCTTCATAGTAGAGGTCAATAAATAATAAGAGATGAGAAATGATGAGAAATGAGAAAACAAAGCTATTTGCGTTACTTATTTGAAAAGTAACTCAAATCTTTTACTGTAAATATATATTATATTTACATAAATAATATAAATAGATATTTTACTTTAATTGTTACTTTAAAAAACTATTTTTTATGGAGATTTTTTTATGGAAATCTTGGATATTCCCTTGAGTAATGCTAAATTCTGCTATGTTTACTCACTCCCTCATAAAGCTGGAGGATGAGCTGGTTGGCTTGCAGAAAAAGCTCAAACAAACCGAAGATGAACTGGACAAGTACTCAGAGGCCCTGAAGGATGCCCAGGAGAAGCTCGAACTGTCTGAGAAAAAAGCTGCTGACGTAAGTGATGCATTCCTGAAGACTAGGGTTCAATAAAACAGAATTAGACATGATCCTTCTATGACAAACATCTTGAGTCATTCAAGCTTTGTTGTGACGCTTTCATTGCCTATCACCCTTGCTCTTAACCAGCTGGTCCATTTCAGGGTCACGGCACCATTTCACAATGCTTCAATTGTGATTTATAGGGTCATAAAAAGCTTAACCTCAATAAAACATCAAATCTTTTCAAATACCTCTTTCCTCAGTTGCCTTGAAACAAACACATTGCTCATTAAAAGGATAATTTTAAGGTTTTAAACACTCAAATTGGCTAGTTTTAAGTTAAATGAATCAAAGCACAGTGCATTCCGCCTGTAGCAGCGTGTTTGGCCTCGGGGCAAGAGAGAAAATTGCCGTAATCACACCTGCATGGTTCTGAAGTGGTCCATCCTGTCCTTTTCTGAGATAAGCTCAGGTTACTCCTCACAATGTGACCTCAAAGGAAATTTCTGCATAGTTTGAAAAGGAAGCCGAGGAGGGGCAATTCGGTTGTTTGTGAATCTTTAATGATTCCAGCATGGGGGTAAATCCATTTGTGAAAGAGAGATGTTCTTCATGTTGTCATTGATCAAAATTTATTCAATAAGTGCAGTACAAATGAGTAAGATTCATTGAATGCTCTAGTTTTTGTTTAGGCAGTCTGTGAGGACTTAAACTGGGGATACAAGCACATTTTCATTTTGGAGCGTTGCCCTGAAAATGTGCTTCAGACAAGCCACATGTCCTGCATTAGAGGAAACTGTAAACTAATTATACATCTGCATTCACAACACCAAAGAAGTTGGTAAGATAAGTTCACCAATGTGTGAGGGATTTTTGAGGCCTGTTACTGATAAGTTGGGGGAACAGCAGGGGAGACTGGGACTTCGGTTGCCGTGTAGAAGCTCAGGAATCTCAGGAATGTAGCAAAAGCAAACACAGAGGGCCACACTCTTGTGCCTAATGAAATCAGTGCCCCGAGATCGCTGGCTCGTCTGTGGAACAAAAGAACACTTCTGAAGAAAATGTGTGACAAATGAAGTGGTGTGTAATGTCAAGATTTGAGATTTTAATTGAGGGGGGTTTAATTGAAAACTTGTGTGCAATTTGAAAGGGAAATCAAAGTGATGGCAAAGACTCAACCTTCAGTGAGTTATTCAGTTAGCCTACTTTTCATTTTATATTTTAATGTTTTGAGTTTAAATGAAGGTAAATGTATGGAAATAAAAACATGGATATGATTATTATCATACAGTGTACATCACAAAATTGAATGGACATACTGCTAATTTTCTTTTGGCCAGGTAACATAAAAATCTAAAACTGCATGGTTTTAGTCAAAAATATTATTTAAAATCATTGAATCAACCAGAATACATTCATTAGCAAAAAAAAAAAAAATTAGTGTTTATAATAAGCGGTCCTAGAAAACTTCTAAGAGATTATATTAACTTATTTATAAGATGTTAGCTATATTTCAACTTAATTAAAATGATAGCTAAACAGCTAAAAAAAGTGTACAACATGAAAACAACAATTTTATAAGGATTTTTTTTTATAAATAACCCCACAGCTACTGTAAGTACAGCCTTGAAGTGTTTGAAATTAAGAGACTGTGGTTAATATAAAATTCAATTAAAGTTAAAAACGTGTTGGAACGTAAAGTCAAGATTGAAAGAATAACAAATAAAGATTTGATTAATAAAGACATTGGCTAAAGGTACAGTTTTGTGTACAGTTTGATAAGAGGAAGACGTTTTTTTTATTATTGCATAATTTTACATAATTACAGTACAAAGTCAGGGAACAAAAATAAATTGTTGAACAAATATAAATTGTTTCATATTAAACAATTGTAACTAATTGTAAATCATTTTTCATATTAAACAATTGTAACTACAGAATATGAAAAAAAGGGGAAATAAAAGTAAAAAAATAAAAATAGGTTTGCATACATTAAATTTACAATAACAGAGAAAAAGGAAAGTACAATAATATGGTTAAATCATATTTTAAATACTTTGCCACAGAGGAAGAAGTAATTAACATAAAATGAGGCTGAATTGTGACTCAATGGCCGACCCGCCCACGATGACGTCACAGGGACTTCACTTTTCCAGTTGCATTGAAAGTTTTGTGGAGAAGTTCTCCCTCACATTCCAATGACTCCACGAGACAGTAGTGCCTCCTGCGAAGACATTAGTCCTGTTCATTGAACAGTTTCGTATTGATCCGGACTAGGAAATATTTGGATTGCACATTTCGAGTCGTTTTCACTCCTTTTTAGACCGGCTATTTTTTGTATTATCCCTATATTATATATATTTTTAGGATTTTTCATTTTAAAGTATTTATTTGTATAGCTTTTTGGATTTTTTTCGCTGTATTTGCACATTTTTATTATTTTTTTCCGGACCAAAGTCGCGGCTCGTTTTGTTTTTTTAGTTAATATAATATAATATAGTAAAGAATCTGAAAATGACAGGCGTGACATCTTTGGACGCAGTGAAGAGAAAGATCCAGACTTTGCAACAACAGGCGGATGACGCAGAAGACCGAGCTTTGGTTCTGCAGCGCGAGCTGGACAATGAGCGCGAGCTCCGGGAGAAAGTGAGACAAACCTTCACATTTCTTTTTTTGTTCTTACTTACAGTGTTTACACTCTTCGGATTCTTCTACGCGTTTCTTCTGTGAACTGATCTATAAAAAGCTCCCAGGCTCTTCTGAAGACTGTAATTGTATGTTTAGGTGAACAGTGAGACCTGGATGCAGACGTGAGGTTGTGGAATGAAAGGCGTTGGTCCAAAGGGACAGTCCGAGTTCAAAATCTGCCTTTGGGCAGTCGTTAGGCCTTACTGTTTTCTCATACATGTTTATTACACTTCCACCCTGTTATTTTAGCCTTAAAGTCTTTTTAATTTACACAAGTAACTATTTATTTGTTTTAATGAACAATTGACAGCCTACTTTTGAGTATACAGTTTAACACAGAACAGCATTATTACCTGCTTAGTATTTTGTCATTTTCTTGGGTAGTACTTTTATAATTATCTATCTATCTATCTATCTATCTATCTATCTATCTATCTATCTATCTATCTATCTATCTATCTATCTATCTATCTATCTATCTATCTATCTGTCTATCTGTCTATCTATCTGTCTGTCATCTAATAAGCATCATACAGATGAATCGATTTGTAAAATCCTAATCTGACTCTTAAACATGACTTTCTTTGGTATAATTGAATATATTCAGCCATAAACCATCAAGTAAAACAAAGGAAAACTACTTATTGCAGTAATATGAGTGATTTCTATTTAATCTGTTACTGTAAAGAGGTCATAGTCAATAGTATTTTTTAATAAAACCAGTTAGTTTATGACAAACTTTTGTATGTGAGGACATTTATCCTGGATACCAACCAATATGCTTAAGAAAGCACCCCTCCTCCACAGTCCTTGGAGGACTTACATGCTCCATTTTATACAATTTTCTGAGTCATCTCTTCTAAAGCCCTAAATTGTCAAGCTGCTTTAAGGAAATACGGCCAGAAGCCTACAGTCTGTTTCTTCTCACTTGAACTCCTGTTGTTGCGTAATCGTTGAATAATTGTTTGTGGATCTTTCTTAGAAGTTAGACATTTGATTTTCTTGCATTCATGAACGACCCAAAGGATGTCCCATCCTGAGCTCCCAAAGGAACTGAGTCAGGATGTTGTCTCTTGTCCCATACTGGAGTTTCCTGTGGTCCCTCTTAGTACTCAAATGTCCATGCAGGAAGCTGGCACTGCTTGAGAAAAGTCCTGTTCTTCTAATGTTTGTAGACCAACAGTGTGTCTTTGTCTAGGATTTGATGGAGAAATGTTAGGGAGGTTCATTACATTGAGTCAGAAACTTCTAATACAAATTTAGCTGACTTTACTTTCATAAGTGGGAGTTTTCCCACACTTAGTATGACAGAATCCTCCTGCTAGACCTGGTCATGACATGAACAATGACCTCTCCATGATGGTCATAATTTATGTAAACCATAATTCACAGTAGGGTTAAAAGTCAAGAGCATGACTACGAACATATGGGAAGTGTGTGTAAAGACCATTAGGCTTTAGAAAATTGGAAATGGGTCAGTTTTTTACAAATAAGTGAAGGGAGGAGAAAGAAATGCTCTTCAAATTTGCATCAACAGGTTCCCATGGTGTTAAAAATGATATCAAGACCTCTTTTGCATATCTTTTCAAAGTTAAGTTAAACAAGTGGGTGCTTACTTCACAAATCTCCAACAATCTTCTGCTTTTCTTTGCATTAGTTTAGAAATAACTAATAATTTTGCATCAACAACTCTCTCTTTTCCAGTAAAACCTTTTTATAAAATGAAGTTCTTTTGATTAAAACGGAGCCTGTACTAAATTGCCACTGTTCGTTTTCATCCGATAAGCCTTATTTTCATAATATCGGCCCATAGAAAGGTCATTACATTGATAGTGTTCATCTCAAGTGTTTGCTCAATGTCATGTACGATATTCTGTGACTCAGGAAGTCGAGAGTTGAAGTCCCAGGTGATTCCCCCACATTTCAACCCTAAACGTATAATTGGTTATGGACGTCACTGCGTCTCTAACAAGATCTGAGTGTGTTGTGGCGTAAATTGGGCCGGGAATCCACAGATCTGGGAATGTTGCCGTCTCATATCACACACATGCGCGTTTGGGTTTGTCTTCTATGTGATAAAATGTTCAAGGCTGCGTCCAGACGCTTCTCGATAACATATGTCTATTTTTTTGTGCTATTCGTCAGCCTTTAAATCTTTTTGGCACTTCACCACTAGCATTCTCCAGAGCTTGTTTTACCATATATGGCTTGCATCTAAAGCAACCGGGGAGAGCAGTGACTAAGGAAAGGGCACGGCTCATGAGGGAGTATCCTGACCCTGAACTGAATGAGCATGTTGGGAGGGGAGAGGATGTAGAGTGTGTCCATTTCCTGTGCATTTTTCTCCTCCCCTCTCTGGCTCTCTTTTATTCGAAAGGGGGTTAACTTAAAACTCCCGTAATGTGTTGGTGATATATGTGTTCATTTTGACCCCTTCTTTAATGATGTCAATCTTGAATAGCGTATTCATTGGCGTTTTGTGAGATATAAAGTTGTTTTGCAAGAGACAGACTCGCACAATCTTTAAAGTCGTATTTTGAGATATAAAGTCACAATTACAAGAAACATTATTGCTTGGAATAAAATGTTATGTCTCGCAATTAGTTTATTTTTGTAATTGCGAGATATAAATTTCTATTTTAAGATAAAAAGTCATATTGGCAGTCAGTTTGAACAAATGATGAAACTGATAGTTCACTCAAAAATGAAAATTCGGTCATCATTTACTCACCCTCAAGTTGTATTGTAAGAATATAATTCATATTTACACAAATAATCACAGTTGTTAGGTTTGGAGTCAGACGACTATTCAGTAATCCCTCGTTTATTGCGGTTAATGTGGACCGCGGTTAAGGTGAAAATCTGCAAAGTAGGATCAGCCAATCAGCTCATGGGATACACCCACTCGTTCTCTCATTGGTCGATCTCGCGCCGGGAACCAATCACGTACTTGTCTGAGTGCCGTTTGTGTGTACAAAGCCTCTGAGAGAGTTTCTCTCTTTGTCTGGCATCCTGGGAAACCGTTTCTCTCGCATCAAGATGAAGCAACATTGCTTTCCGTAATATGGCTGCCGATATGGCGGTATTTTTGAATTTTTATTTTTCGATAAATATTTGTGGAAAATCCGCGATGCACTGAGGCCGCGAAACTTGAACTGCGAAGTTGCAAGGGATTATTGAACTATGATCTTTTACATTCATTTTGTGTTTAATAAACAGTTAGCAAACTAGCTACACATTTTTTTTAACACCTTAAAAAAGCTTGCAATTATTGAGGTACATCAGTCATGACCTGTTTACATGCTCTACATGCTCCACCAGACCTTACAAAAGCAAGTAGGAATCCGTTTATGCTCAAAACAAAGATACGATTAGAAAATGGACGGTTTTGCTCCCTTTGACTTTTCCCCTATGCCTCCTAAAGTTTAAACCAGATACAGTTTCCTGGCTGCGAGATTTTCCTACCGCTCTGAGAGAACTGTGTGCTTGCTCATTGAGATCCACAGTGATATTGGTCAGAGTTATAGTTGCAATTATCAGTGCAGTTAGTGGGCGGTTTGGCTGTGAGGTCTCTTTAAAACTGAGAAATGTCACAGAGGCACCATTGTGCTCAGTATGAGGCCAATCTTTGAATCACAACGGGTGGTGGCGGTGGTCGTAAAGGGTGTAAAAATGTTTTTTCTTTTGCTGTTGATTGTGGTTTGTGCAAAAACAAAGGAAAATTGCATGGCATTACATTGGGAGAATGATGCCTCAAATCTGAAAAAATTCCAGAATATTATTTTGCACCTTAAATGTATATTATTGTTACATTAGAAGATGGTATGTAATTGTATGTAAGTAACCTTTGACCTTTTCTTTGACAGGCTGAGGGTGATGTGGCAGGCCTGAACCGCAGAATTCAGCTGGTGGAGGAGGAACTGGATCGGGCTCAGGAGAGGCTGGGAACTGCTCTGCAGAAACTAGAAGAGGCGGAGAAAGCTGCAGACGAGAGCGAGAGGTCAATGGAAAACATTAATTTATGAATAATGGTGGAAGGAATGAATTGCTGTGTTCTTTGGGTGCAAACTACATGGCTTCTATGGACCAAAACATATTTTTTTCATTGGAAAACTATCCAAAAAATTTAGATGGAAGTCATTTTCAAGAGAAAATGTAGTTGGAGAAGGTTTTTACCCATGGAAAAAGACCTACCCCAACTTTTATATATATTAACAACCGATTATATTCATATTAAGCAAACAGGAAATTAACTGGATTTTCCACGAACTTCCATGCTTGGAAAACCACCCTTATGTTGAAGATTCCATAAATTGGTCAAACCATTTGACAAATAGCGTAGTTTTGAATATTCATTACCAAATCTGTCTGGAAAGGTGGTTGAAATTCATTAGTCACTTCACATTTCCAGTTTTTAGGACAGATATGATTAAGAAATAAAGATCTTGTGTTAGAAAATGTATTGATCTTCATTAACTTCAGAGGTGTTCAATGATGTCTCTTGTTTCATCTGCAGAGGCATGAAGGTAATTGAGAACCGCGCCATGAAGGACGAAGAGAAGATGGAGATCCAGGAGATGCAGCTGAAAGAGGCTAAACACATCGCAGAGGAGGCCGACCGCAAATACGAAGAGGTGAGGAACAAGCGCCTAGAGGAACACTACTTCCAGATGTTTGACATTTGAAGCTCTTCGTTTGAACACCATCTTTCCAACAGGTGGCCCGTAAACTGGTGATTCTTGAGGGGGAGCTGGAGCGAGCCGAGGAGAGAGCAGAAGTCGCTGAATGGTATCTTCTACCTATTCCCACACTTTAAGACTACAATGGGTCTGTTTGTTGCTTGACCAATTAAAACATTGTTTTCTGCTTAAATACCTCCAGCAAAGCTAGTGATTTGGAGGAGGAATTGAAAAATGTTACCAACAACCTTAAATCCCTTGAGGCTCAGGCAGAGAAAGTAAGTCAACATCTCTCTTTTATCTTTTAATGTTCACAATCACAATTTCAGACCTCTATAATAATCTTCTGAGCCTGCTAATCACCTTGAAACTGGAAAATGGTAATTTATAGACTTACAACACAGTTCTCACAACACAGTAGCTCTGAGAGCGGTGCAAGTTTATTCAGTTTATTTATTTATTGTTTGTGTGTTTCAGTACTCAGAAAAAGAAGACAAGTATGAAGAGGAAATCAAAGTTCTTAGTGACAAGCTGAAGGAGGTAAAGAAGTCGATAAATGAGACGAGGTTAAAGATAAGCTGCCCTTTCTCATACGAATGACTTTTTTCAACTCCTTCAACTTCCTTATTGTGTTTAATAGGCTGAGACTCGTGCGGAGTTTGCCGAGAGGTCGGTGACCAAGCTGGAGAAATCTATCGATGACCTGGAAGGTATGAACACATTCATTAGTTCATTAGTTATCAGACAAGCCAAAAGTTCAACTCTTTTGCAATACTGGGGAGTGAACACATTGATTCTGCAAACTTAACTACATGTTCCAGAGGAGCGAGTTGCTGTTTTCTAAACACTAGCTTTTCCAGTAATGAGCGAAGACACACGTTTGCAAAACACGTTTGCAACACGTTTGCAAAATTGATTATTTTAGTCAATTTGTTTGGATGATTTGTTGTAGTGAATCACTTCATTTAAATGGTTCACATCAATGAACTTGTTCAAAAATATTCGCAGTAGCTTTTTTCAAAACACTGTTGCTTTTCCAGGTGTCAGACATTTTTTTCCACGAGGTTAGCGTGGAAAAAACATTGGTAAAGATGATTTTAGTTGATTTTAGTTCTCCAATAATTAGTGGTGTAGCATGACAAAAAGATGGCAAAGTTGAACTTCAGTGAATTGGTTGATTCGGATCGGTTTGTTTTATCAAATCGTTTCTTTCAGTCAGAATCAACTAGATTGAATTGGTTTGGGTTCTTCGTTTTAGTGAACCGCTTCGTTCTGATGGAATGAGCTGGTTCAAAAACTACTGTAGGTTTGATTGTTTTGGAGAGTTTATTTTAGTGAATCACTTCATTCACGTGACACAAACTAACTCCAAAACTAGATTTGATTGGTTTGAGTGCTTCACTTTGGAGAATTGCTTTGTTCTGATGGAACAAACTGGTTCAAAAACTAGATTTGATTAGTTTGGAGAGTTCATTTTAGTGAATCACTTCATTCAGATGATTCATTCAATTTGGTGATTCATGAATCGTCATTCAGTGCACCAAAACCATTACATTGTTTTTTGTCTTTGACGTTGATACTATCATTTTAATAGAAAAGAAAGTACATTTGATACAGAAGATCATTTAAAAGATAATTTTCTTTTTAAATAGATTTAATATTGTAGACTATTGATATCTTAGATGTTGCTTTTCAAAATAGTATTTTTTTGACCATAGATGGGGTTTTACAGGTCAGAGTAAAGGTCCTCCTTTCTCTCTATATAACGTCTGTGAAGTCTTTGAAACACACAAAACCATATTGTTTTAGAGTAATTTTGTGAGAGTTCCAGCAGGCTCCTGTTTCAAATGCTTGAACCCCTCACTGAAAGATGATATATTTGACTCCTAGTATATAGAATAGGCTTGAACAAGCCTGGTTTTGCTTCTGTCCCGAGAGAAATGAAGTATGTCTGTTTCCTACAGTGCCGGTCAGCTCTTTACGAGAGCTAACTCTACATTTGCTTAATAAAAGTAGGATATATGACTAGTAAAAGTAACTAGGGAGCATATCTTCTTCGGGACAGATGGAAATTTTACAGACATTGTTGTTTTGCACACGATTTCCATAGAATGTTACTGGTAGAACATGTTCTCTCTGAGCTTTATAGCATGTTTAGCCTTCATGCATTCATTAACTTCTTGTCTTTGTCTTTTTCATTTGGTTTCTGTCCATTGCTGCTTCTCATCCTTCGCTTTCCTGCTTTTTGCACCGATCTTCAGATGAACTCTATGCTCAGAAGCTGAAGTATAAAGCCATCTCTGAGGAGCTGGACCATGCTCTCAATGACATGACCTCCCTGTAGATCCATCTCTGTCCTGCTCTGCTGCATCTCCTGCTTTCTCAAATTTCTTGCCATTTTTTTCATGTTGTCTTCATTTTCTTTAGTATCTTCGCTAGTCTCAATAAAACAGGCTTGTTTCATTTCAGACTCTCAATCTTCTGTTTTCATTGTTAATGATTCATTGTGTCAATTGGTAAGAGTTCCTACGTTCATGAAAAACCTGGAAATATTAGGGAATTTTAATATTAGTTTTTTAAACAGATGAAATAATTTACTTGATTGTAAGACATAGCAATGTCTGATTTGTGAGCAAATTTTTCTCTCGATTCTGTTTTTTTCTTCATTAATATGTTTAAAAAATTTGTCCAAATGATTCATTAGGAAATCTAAAATGATTATCCATTAATCATGAATAACTGGAAAGGTATTTGAAATTCATTCAGTCAAAAAGGATTTTTTTTTCACAAAATATGCTCAATAATTCTCAGCTCAGATCTTATAATGCAGTTTAGTAAAACAAATGAATTGAACTTACAAGAAAATATATGTGTAAGACAAATGGGTAATTTTATATTTGCAATTTAAAATCTTCTGGGGAACTTAAAATATTTATAAAATATATTAAATGTAGTTGAAATGTTTTAAACGCTATATATTAGAATGTAAATATTCATTGCTTCATCACAAAGGTGAGATTCAATTTCAGTTTTGTCTGATTTTATGTTTGTAGCTGTATTTATATAATATTTAATAGATTTACTAACCGTCACAGTTGAAAGATTCTTCTTTAATCATACACTTACATACGATTGCAATACAATATTATTACTGACACACTGACCAAGCACAAGCAAATTCAATTTTGATTTTAAACAAAATTTTTGATTCTAACACACTCTGTGGTTTATAGATGAGGAACCCTAGAGTAAGTTCACTAAATAGGGCACTAAACTGGATTTTAAATAGTAAATACTGTACTTAGTTATTAAAAAGTCATAGGATCTGACTTTCTTTCTTTTTTTGTTTACAGAAAAATTATCTACTGCAAAAGAAGAAAACCTTGGAATGCATCAAGTGCTGGATCAGACGCTTCAGGAGCTCAACAGCTTATAAGAGAGAACGACGTCCATTTTTACAACATTCCACAAATACTCTCCTTAATTCCAAACTCACTACTATTGAGCCCTATTTTCTCACAGAATTTTTTTTTTTGTAATATTTTGGTCTGAGGTATTTCTTTTGGAGCTATTTTCCAAGTTGGTTCGACATCGTTGCCAAACAAACCGAGGTGCTAATTTTCCAACTGAAATAACTTTATAAGTAGCTTAATAAATGACATGTCAAGTGAAAAGTGAATATGTTAATGTGCTAATGTTTTGATATTAATGTATCCCGGTCAAATGAAGACGTTTATGAGGGTTGTATTTTTCAATGCATTGTTTCTCATAAGAACATCATGCGCTCCATCTACTGGCCACGTGATGCACTGCATTACATTACTCCATTCATAATGGACATGGGACCAAAGACCAAAGAAATATTATCTTTTCCCTAAACATTTCTGTGAATGCGTTGTCGCTTTTATTCTGTCAAATGACTATTTCAACATTTTTCCATTTTCTGTGTAATAAATTTTTATAAAAAGTCTGTTGATGTCAGATTATTTTCCAGAAAAATCCAATTGCTCCACATTTAATGGATTTTACAGAAGTTATAAATTATGCCTCGGTATATCACCAAAACTAGCAACAACAATTGCATTTTATCGCGCAGGCCTGTACGTAACGTGATACGTCTACGTGACGAATCCCACCTCATACATATTCATTACGTCTTGTGACGTTCTGAGTTCAAAACTTCCTGATTTGCCGAATGTTAAGTGCAGCTTGCGTGATGCTTGCCTCATGAATATTAATTAGCCTGTCGGTCCAACCAGGTAAACAGGACGTAATAAATATTCATTATATCAAGTCACACGCTACAGTAGTGAATCCCACACATAAATCAACTGTTCTTGTTTGCAAACTGATTCAGTGTTTTCACCAGAGATCGACTGATGACTTAAAGTACAGAGCTGTAGATATTTCATGTATTTCACAGCCTGAAATTGTGTCGTCTACCTTTTTTTAAACTCCACCCCACCGTTTTTAAACAGGTGAGGTCACGTATCTCGTCACTGTACCGTGTGCCTCGGCAGGGTGAGTGTGTTATGAAAACATAACTTTTTACTTATGAATTATTGCTTGTAATAAAGCGACAGGCTTAACAAACATTTGACACCTTTCTTGTCAAATATATATGTTTCTTACAAGACTGTAATATTGAAATGAAAGCAAATGAAACTTTCTTTTTGTGTGTATATGTACAAAAATATACACATACACACATACAAGTACACATACATACAAAAATAAAGTTTCATTTCGCCCGTAAATTAAAAAAATGGCAATTTAATAGTCAATAACCACGAGTTTGTGAAAAAAAATTAATATACTAATCGACATTGTGTGGACTATTCTAAATATTTAGAACTTCATTTATGTGATATGTTCATTAACTGATTTTAACAATTAATGCTTACTATTATTATTATTATTATTATTTTAATTCTCACTCTTTTATTTATTCTAAAAAGTTCTGGACAGTTCAACCAGATAAAACAAATCTAAATGATTTTAATTCTGATATTGAAAACATGTTCATTACAGAAGTGGTGTGTACAAGTAATTAAATGAATTGTATTTAATGTATTTCAAGCATTTAAATAGATGTAGATATAGATATTTCTGTGATTGATTTGAATTGTACAATTTTCCATTCTTTTATTTCTTTAGGACACTCTGGATGTCATGGCTTTGCCTTTACCGCATGACAGCAATAATTCAGCCTTTGACTGGTTCACAGAATTCCAGCGCAACTGCATTTTGAAGAATGGAATTGTTCCAGAATGGTTTCACGGCATACTATCCAGGAAGTAATGGACCGATCGCTGTAGACAGACTGTGCAATTTGTGCTTGAATGCTCATACTATGTCATATAATGAACGTCAAAGAGCAGAAAAACAGGTTTCTGTTACCAGTCAAATGAAATAGTTTTATTGTGTATTGTATTGTAGGGATGCAGAGGATATGCTTATCTGCAAGCCTCCTGGTTACTTCCTCATTCGTGTTAGCGAGAGCAGAGTGGGTTATACATTATCTTATCGGTAAGTCCGTGTCAATGTGGCCATTGTTGCCAGTTTTTGATCCTTACTATAAGGAAGTTTGATTACTGTACACAAATTAGTCTGCTAATCAAACATGTTTTCACAAAGGTCATCTTTAAATATTTCTCCTAGAGCTGAAGATCGCTGCAGGCACTTCATGATTGACGTCTTACCAGATAACCAGTTTATTATAGTGGGAGAAAATACACACTATAATTCCCTGCATGACTTGGTGGCCTTCCACCGCAGAAACCCCATCTTACCTTACAACGAACTGCTGACTATGGCTTGTGAACAGGTCAAGAGTTACACTTGCATTGTTGTGTGTTACACCACAAACAAATAAGTTATGGTCGTCAATCACTCTAGTTTAACAATAACTAGCTTGATCACCTTAAAGGGGTTAGTTCTCCCCAAAATTAAAATACTGTCATTAATTACTTATCCTCACGTTGTTCCAAACTCGTAAGACTATCGTTCATCTTCAGGACACAAATGAAGATCTTAGAGCTTTCTTTCTCTAAATTTGACAGTCTACATAACTGCTACTTAGGTGAATCTGTTCATCATAATCTCTTTATGAACTTTTTGAACAATCAAAAAGCATAGACCCTCAATGGAGGAACAGAAAGTTTTCCAATTTCTTAAAAAAGATCTTCATTTGTATTCCAAAGATGAAAGAAATTCTCAGGATTTTGGAATGACATGAGGGTGAGGAATGAATGACAGATTTTTGTGTGAACTAACCGTTCAAGTTGATGTGACTTTCCCTGCAGAATATAAAACTAATATATTCTCCCTTTTTAATATAATATTAAAATAAATTAATATGATATAATTATATAATATAATTTATTAAAAGAAAATGATAGAAAATAGAAAATTACTCTTTTATAGAAAAACATATGATTTCATATTCTAAAAATATGTGTGTCTGTGTGTGATCCTTGAACATGATTCATTTGTGTGCAGGGTGGCAGCAATAAATACGCTGAGTTGTTTTTTCCTCGAAAGAACGATGTAAAACCTGGAAAGGTTGAATCAATAAATTCTTCAGATATTTTGGAACACAACACGACTTCGCCACTCCAAAATGAATCTTCAAGTTCTTCTGCGAGACTGTATCCAAGCTTGGAGACAGAAATGACTGCTTTGAATCTACAGAGCATGGTAATACAACTTCAACAGACTGTCAAGAAAGGATATATTATATAATGTTCTTGAGGTTAAAATAACAATATATTTTATCTATCATAGTTGTAAATTAAGTAAAAGGTTGTCCTGTTTTTTTTGCATTGTATTCATATCACATATTTTAGTAATGATCATAAATTAGGTTTCATTCCAAAGCTTAAACCCTCAAAATTCAACCTGTGAAATACGTGTTTTTCAGAAAATGTTGCTTTAAAGCCTTTAGAGGGCTCCTCCCCTTAGTGGGCGGCATTGTGTTTCATATAAAAAAATGTACTACCCTTTTTTATAACCAAATGTTTTTCTAATCTTGACAAAACACATATTGTTAGAAAGTTCTGAGACTCCAAGTTCCATATTTGTTTACTATTTGCAATTAAAGTAATATTGTGACAGAAATGTATAAATTTGTGACAGGGAAACGCATCAGAATTGAAATTCAGTGGAATGTGCGTGTCATCCGGTGGCTATTTTTGCTACAGCACAAGATAAATCTCATAGGAATAATTTTTGTGATACCAAATTCAAATTTGGAACACAAATTGGTTAAACATATGAATTTGATTTTATAGCAAATATAGAGTCCAAATTATTTTATAAAATATGTATTTTTATGTGTTTGGTACAGTATATTTGCTTTCGAGGAAACTTTAACTTATATAACTTTTTTTACACTTTTAAGTGCTTTCAAAAATAATCTGCCGAGTGTCTGCATTCCAAAGCATTCATGAATTACAATGTCTATGTTCAGTTAACTGGCTAACGGCTAATACTTTTTAACTTTTTTATTTCAGGATCAGCTAACAAAGCCTCTTCCAAAGACTAGAACAGCATTTTCATCCACACCTCCTGACACGCCACCACAGTTACCGCCCAGAATGTGCTTGCCAAGTCGCCCGCAAGCAACTGCAGAGGCCGACAGATCACAGGGGTTGATGTCGGTAAGCCCGGACAGGCATCAAATCGCAGCCAACTCACCTGTCGAAGGCCGTACACAACAGAAAACCCAACAACAGTTGAAACCTGTGGTCATGAGCCTGGCACAAATTAAGAAAAAGCTTAAAAAGAAGCAATCTAAGGATCACACATATGAGGAGATCCCTAAAGATGCGTGTCAGGAGAATCCAATTGTACCTGCTTTCGAGAGCAGTATCACAGACTCTAAACAACTGCCGGAAAACCAATATCAGGAGTTATCCGAATGTCGGTCATCTGACGGAATTCCCAACTTTCCAGATAGAGAATTACCATATGAGTACCTCAATCCACCTCCCTTTGCTCCTGGTTACTAGATAAAAACATAAAGATGGGTGGTTTTACTTGAAGTTATATTGCCATTGAATAGGGTGACAACATGTCTCTTTGTTGTGTTGTTCTTTTTCACTATGCATTTCAATGTCTGTCACAACATGTTCTGAACAGAGGTTTGAAAAAAACTAGAAAAACCTGCTTGACAAGGTAAAATATTTTAATATAACAATGAACAGAATGTGTTATGCCCGTAGGCACGAATTTCAATATGACTTCCTGACTTTACTTCCTAAAATCTAGCACTGTACATATTGAGAGATAGAAAATCACTGTAAATTTGTGCTTTTTACTAAAGTTGGTCAATAAATGTACAGACACCAAGAAACTCGTTTTCTCCCTTGAAATACCATGTTGTGCTCTGACTATAAGATCAGCAAACCACCTTAAGTATTTTTATTCAGCTGTAAGTATCAAACATGTCTCGGGATTCGTTGTAATTATTTTTCCGAAAGGTGTGAGAAGATCATTAACTCTTAATTAAAGGTTCATCTCGTGTACAGGCACTTGTAATGAGGCGGGTGTCACGTGTCAGGTGCTTGAGAACTTTGTGTTTGCGACGCTATAGTGCTGACAGCCAAGAAAAACGATATTAATTATTTAGTATTTTATTTTATAACAGTATTCACAGGTTTGGTTGAGTGTGAGAGTGAGAAGACGCTAGCGCGTGCACGTGCGCGCTCTCGACCGCCCCTGGTCGTCGCTGTTGCTTAGTTGCGCGTGTTTAACTACTATAGCAGGTCACTTGAAACACAAAAAACAAACCAAAGAGGAACAAGTGCTTATTTGAAGAGGGTCGTCGGCCTTTGTCATGTATATTATGTTGTGAATTGACCATCTGGAGTACCAGCTATCTCACAAATGAACTGACTAATTGCTGTTAACTTAATTAGGACTTTATTTCCGCGTCATGACTTTGACAGATGCAAATTTACGACATGTACTTTCAGGAATTTACGTTAGCCTCGTGTCGTCATGGTAACCACCCAAAGTTAAACAATAAAAAAAGTGTCTACAGCTCTTAGAAGTCGCGGTTAGGTGTAAATAAGGGTTTATAAAGCCATGCTGTGAATTGAATAGGTTCAGTAATGTGGGGAAGGGATATTTCTTGCAAAAGAAATGGATATGGGATCCAGGAATGGAACGATGGATGTAAATATGAGGGGGAATTCGTAAACAACCTGAAGCATGGCACTGGTGTCTTCACTTGGACAAATGGAGAGGTACGTCTCACTTCATATGTAACAGACACAATGTAAAGGTCTGTTGGTTCTAATTTCAAGTTTAAGATGCGAAATATAAGTCATTAATGAGCACTGGCATTATCATAAAACGTCACATATATCATATCATATAATATAATGAAAAGGCATCAAATATCACTATTCCACTTTAAATCATGTAACAATTAAAATCATACAACTATGACATCACTTTAACAGCCTATTGAATATTTAGTTAATTATAAACAAACAAACAAACAAAACTTTTTGCTATTTACTTATTTCAAGTACTAAGTTTGATAATTATTTGTCTGTTTAGTTTAATCTTAATTTTTTTAACACTTCCTAGCTTGAAAAATTAAACAATCATGCTTCTTAATAAAAATGTGCAAAATCAATAAATGACCATGCAAATAAAATAAATCAGCTCAGAAAATATTTAGTTGAAAGTGGAATTATGTTATTTATTCAGGCCTTTTTCATACCCTATTTTTAATTCTTGTCCATTTACTTTCAGTTCTGTACCGATGATCTTTAAATAAGGATGTGTAATGCTAGAAAATCAAGAAGAAAAAGAGTAAAAATAATATTATTTTTTTTAAAGAATAAAATGTATTCATTCGTTTATTTCCAGGCTTTTTGTTCCCTGTTCCTGGAAAGTGCCAGAAATACACCAATTTTCCCCCCCGAAATTATTTTGAACAATTTTTAATGCTCCCCTCTCCATTGTAAACATCATAGAGTACATGGCACTTTAACACCAAACTAATTTCATGTTTTATTCAGTTCTATAAAGGTTCATTTTTTAAGGATTACCGGCACGGGAAAGGTGTGTATGTCTGGCCGGATGGATCCAAATACACAGGAAACTTTTATCTGAACCGAAAAGAGGGATATGGAGTTCAGGTTTTCCCAGACAGATCAACTTTTGAGGTCTCATAATTCCCATAGTTCATTAACAATAAGTTTACTTTGATTAAATAATAAAACTAAAGTACTTCTCCCCATCTACAGGGTCTATACCATGCTGATGAACGCTTTGGCCCTGGGATCATGACTTATCATGATGGGCGGCAGGATGTGGGCCTTTGGCACAGAGAGGTGATACTGCGAATATGCACCACACTGGGGGACGACTTCAGTTTGGAGGACTTCCCAGAACACATGAGCAAACTGCCTAAGAAACACCTGAAACAACCTCCGCTTCCTCTCGATGTGGAGTGGAGTACAGATGGCGGTCCCCTCGAGTCCGATCAGGGGTTATCAGAGGACGAGGAACGCTTCATCCTGCCTCCAGACACTGAGAGATACTCCACAGACTCAGACCATCTGCCCATTCCCAGGTGTCTACGCCGGGAATTGGACCTTCACTTTTTTGGCAGGAGTGACATCAGCACAGAGCAGAAATCACCATTGACAGCCTTGACGCTACAGCAGCGCATGAATGCACACATTCAGAGACACAGGTGTGAAGATTTTTATTTAATTAATAAAAAAAAAAAAGAATACTTTTTTATATTAAATATATTTAATAAAACATTAATTTATCTAAAATGTATTTATTTAACATCACATTATGTCCAGTTTGTGCCCGAACACTCTTACTTTAAATCCTCATTCTTTATATATATTATTTTAATAATATTAAAATAAATATTTATTTGATAATATGTAATAGTAATATTTAATAATAATATTTAATATTTTAAATAGTAATATTTAACATTATAAATAAATATTTAATAATATTTCCGTCCATGGGGATTTTACTACTACAATTACTACGTGTGTGTGTGTGTGTGTGTGTGTGTGTCTGTGTATGCGCGCCATGCAGATGGTATTTTATTTATTTTTTTACTCATTCTTTATGTACATAAATCACATTATCACAGTCATATTTATATATTATATTTTAATTTTTTGTTTTACCTTTATTTGTACCCATATCATACACTTTTTCCCTACAGATTTGAGACAGAAACATTAGACTGGGATGTCACTGCAGTTCTGAATATGAACAGGACTCAGTTTAAACAAAAAGGTCCCCTGGAGCTGAACTCAGAAAAACTGATCGAGGAAGCTTCACATGGTGAATGCAGGAATGTTTATCAAATCCTCAGAGATGGAAACGTCCATCCTGACGTGAGTGATGCACGGGGACTTACGGCTCTCATAGCAGCAACGGTAAAGTTCTGTTTGAACAAGATCCAAAGATCCAAAGATCCAGTAGATAATGTTCTAAAATATGTTTCTTTTTTTATATATTTATTCATATTAATAGCATTTTTTTTCGTAAATGAATATTCATTTTGATATTGTAATACAATATTTTTTATATTTATTTTTAAATATATGGTTTTATATATATATATATATATATATATATATATATATAAATTAAGTATATTTCTCTCCACTAATATCACTATTCAAATTAAAATATCTAATTTATATAACTATGGTGTGTAAAAATAAGTTTGCAATTTTGCATTAAAGTTTTTTTATTGTAATACAGTAAAAGAGTTGAGAGTTAAAACTGTTATATTTCTGATTTAAATGTTTGTGTTAGAGTATTTGTATTATAATAAAGTAAAACAATTAGTGAAATGAGAATTAGAATTAGAGCACAGAATAATATTTCACCCTAAAAAACAAAATTAAAATATAAAGATGTTTAGTTTTCATGTCAATCAGAAGATGGCAGCATTGCTTTTTATTTACACACATGAATAGACATTGGATATTTGGAATACCACAGGTTTCAGATTTTTAATAACAGCACACAGTACAACTTGCACGTTTGCTGATGATCAATAAAGGTTTTAATAAAGGTTTGTTGTTTGTCTATATAGGTTCATTGTCACGACGCCATCATCCACATGCTGTTGGACAACGGTGCTGATGTAAATAAGTTAAATGATGAAGCCATGTCTGCTCTAGCTGTCTGCTCTGTCCTATACTACCCACTTCAGTCGTTACATGAGACGCTGGCTGAGAAAGTGACCCAGAATATCAACCCAGAGCCGGAGGTAAGAATACTGAGATTTGCACTGTATTTTGGTTTGCTTATAGTCAGTCAGATCATTTTTCCCCTTCATATCTTGTTCCTCCCTTTTTCTGTCTGTTACGCTAAAGATCAAACCTTTGCAAGATGTCTCCCATGAATCCTCTCAAGATCCAATGACAGGAACACCCAAAGATAAAAGCAGCCAAGAGACATTTGAGACGTCAAGACAGACCAAACAGGTTGACCAATGTCTCGAACCAGAGAACCTCAATAATTTGGAGAAACTGGAAACTCAAGAGCAAATAAGCAAGGACATAAATGATCAACCTGACCAACCTGAAGACCTCAACAATTCTGAAGAACCTCAAGCTCATCATCAAATCAATGAAAATACAGATCCAAACAAGAAGATAGTTCTTCAGCCTGAACCTGAACAAGACAGACCATCAGTAGAACTGCATGATATAATTTCAAGATCTATTCAAGTCTTTGATGGCACAATTGCAGTGGGTTCTGTGTTGTGGGAAAGGAGGAAAGAAAAGAGTGTCGTTGACTCTGAAGAAGAGGTGACAAATCTGGAGTTTGAAGAAAAACTAGAGAGGAGCATCAGATCAGATGATCTTTCCTTTGATTCTACATGTTCTCTAGCTAGTTATCGCATTGACGTCACAGAGGAGATCATGCAGAAGAGTGCAGAGATCCTGTGCCAGACAAGAACAGTGACTCCGACGGCCACCCAAGAGACGGTCCGGAAAATGGCACTTCTTAAAACAGAGTAAATTTCTACCAAAATTATTTTTGTTTAGGTGAATCTCAAAAATATGGCTGGGCCATATCTAATTTCCCCCAAAAATTGCATAAAAAAAATAAAAAATAAAGATAATAATTAAATGATTACATACAGAATTATTTAATTAATGTACACACATTTTATTTATTATTATTAATTATAATTAAATTATTTAATAATTAATATAATAAATAATACTAATAAAACATTAGTTTTAAGATATATAATGGTAACATAAACTATATAATATTATATAAAATACATAATAATGGAATTACATTATTGTAATATATTGTTATTAATAATGTTAAATTCAAAATTATGTTGCATTTGTCAGATGCCTTTATCCAAACTCCAAAGCGACATTGCATTCAAGGTTTGCATTTGATTAGTTCATGTATTCCCTGGGAATCAAACCCATGAACTTGGAATTGCATTTTAGAGCAACAGGAATGCTATAATGCTAATTAATTTTTTTCTGCATTACAGTAATGAGAATGAATTTAATGTTTTTTGACTGGTGATTGTCTGATTTACTAGACATCGGAATCGATGGATTACTATGAATCTTCTTTTGGAAAGAGGAGCGGACCCAAACGCTTCTACTATTCCCATGCCCATCATCTTTCTGGCTATCAAAGCTGTGCATGTCAAGGGTGTTTGTCGTCTACTGGAGTGCGGAGCTCGTACAAACATACCTCTACGTCCAGAGGTACCTTGAGAGGCTTCATTTCTTTTCTTCATTTTCTTTCTCCAATTCTTTTCTTTTTTCTTGTGGTTTAATTCACATAATGATTATTTTTAAACATAAAAATTACAATTAATTAATATCAAACCATATAATTATTCATTTAAAGTAAATAAATAATTTTCAGAATAGTAAATTGGTGAGTAGCAATGGTCTTTCAATCGGCAGGATTACGGGTGACATGCTTTAACTTCAGAAAGTCGCCATTTTAACCAATTGAAAATCTGAGGCCCCCCCCAGGCCCCCTCCTGGCTATGCCACTGATTTACACGGAGATGATAACGGTATCATGTTCAAAAACTTGTCGTTGAATCCCATTTTCAAAAGTTTCAAGCCCCCAAAACGCTGTAGTTGTGTAAATCAGTGCTTCTCAATTATTTTCTGTCACGCCCCCCCTAGGAAGAAGTAAACATTTTGCGCGCCCCCCTCCACCTATTTTGGAACTTTCTTTATTGTTTCCATGGCGACGCGTCATGCTTATCACGTGACAGACCGCAGTCACAAAAAGCGCTGTTTGATAGATGTTTCACATTTATTTAGTTTTTTCTTTTTTATTCAAAATAGTCTCCAACTGTTATCAACTACCTGATATTCAGATTCTCAGATATGTGGAAGTGAATGTGTTTGTCGCCTAAAAACCTTTATAATCATCGAGTTCTCTGAGCACGTCTTTTTTGGATTAGTGCCAGATAGCGCGTGAAAACGTGTGAATTTAGCGATTGATCACGTGACACATGAACACCTGTGTGATCGTACACATCAACGGGTGAAGGGTTTGTTATCTGAACTCCATATCTGCTGCTCTTGTTCAGTGCAAGAAAACCTACTCCCTGACAAAAAAAGCATGTTCCCCACGGTCACGCGCGCCCCCCCCCCCGGCATCGCTGGCGCGGCCCACTATTTGAGAACCACTGGTGTAAATGAACAAACAAAATGCAAATGTTTTTTTCAGTTTTTCACAAAAAGGTGTCATCTGAACTTAATAAAACTAAATAAGACAGGATTTAGCTATATTTCTACAGTAATACCACACTGAAACATATTCAAAACAATTAGATGTATCTGAACGCCTACACAGCTGTTATTTTCTGTCATTTTCCTTGCCATCCATACGAAAGGTGAAACTTCAGAATAATTTTGTAATGCAAACATGGACCATGTAACATGCAGTGAATTCTAAACATTTGAGAGTGTCATTCTTGCTTAGTAAAGAAGTTTTATAAAAACACTGGTTGCTTTTCTTACTGGTGTAATGGAAGAAATGAGCTGAGACATGAATTAAGTGTTATGGTAGTTTTAGTGAAATCATGCTAGCAGCATATTAAATCATGCTATAAACATGTTAGCGACGTGTTAAATCATGTCAACAGCATTCTAAGTCATGTTAGCAATGCGTTAAATCATGTTAACAATGTGTTCGCATATACTAGCAACTGGCTGAACGTACCGTAACCTAATCTAGTTGCTAACAAATTTAGCTATTTAATTTTTAGCTTGAATGCTCCTTTTTCTGTCCGTGACAGCAAAAAGGTCTGTACCCCCTTCACATAGCAGCGGGTTTGCGTGGAGCAGAGGGTCCTGAAATCACAGAGCTCCTCTTGCACGCTCTAGCAGACCCTGACGTCAAAGCTCAGGATGCAGATGAAGTCTACGAGTTTGATAAGGTCTGGCCAAGTTTTATATAAATGTATTGCTCCAGAACCTTTTTAAATGTCTCTAATCAAAGAAATGTAACACGTTTGAGCACCAGGCCTTTGAGAATCAGCTTTTCATGGACTCTAGGCCCCAGGCTAAGTTCGGCGAAGCGCTGGTCGAGTTTCCTCAGGAAGGTGGGAGGACGCCACTACATGTGGCCTGCCAAAGAGACAGTGATTATGCAGTAAGAACACAATATATAATGGAAAAACATAAATATATATATACAAATATATACGTGTGTGTGTGTGTGTATGCATATGGAATATTCAATTATTTTCTTCCAGAATGCTAGGGATGTGGTTGCACTTCTCCTTTCTCGCAAAGCAAGCCCCAATAATGTGTGGAGTGGCCATTCACCTCTGTCTCTGGCCATCGCAAGTGGGAATGACCTTGTATGTAATCGTTTCTGATTTCACTTTTTCTGACTAAATCATTTGTAGTGCAGCTATTTGCAACAAATCATCTTTTAGGGTATAATTAAATACTGTTTGTTCCAAGACAGAATGATTGTGGAATAAGTAGTCATTACTGAAGGATGAGGGTGAGAACTCTATGACATTGCGTTGATGTGCAGTGTGTATTAATGTTTTTTTCCCAGGCTGTGGATGAACTGCTAGCCGGAGGGGCTGATCCTAATCTTCCTCTCAGCCGTCATGTGGGCAGCGCCCTCTGCGCTCTTACCAACCTCAACTACAATCGTGGGCCAGGTCCACGCAACCAAGTCAAACTGGTGATCTCCTTCAACTAATTATCCTGCCTGGTCTCGTGGGGGAAAACGTGGCTGTGCAGATGTGAAATATGTTTCTGTGGTTCTAGCTATGCATTACAAAATAACATCTAAATTTACTGAATGTAAAGTTTAATTTAAATTTTGAGTCTAAAATGAATGATCTATTTAGAATAATATATATAGTTAATAATATAATAATATAAAAATATAAATAGATTATAGGTAGATTTTATAAAATCTTTATAAATATGTTAATTCCATCATTATAATAATTAAAATTATTTAAAATACTATTCATTATTCTAAATATATTTATGACTTACGGTAATATATATTTATAACTTGTATTAAATTTTCTCTCTCTCTCTCTCTCTCTCTCTCTCTCTCTCTCTCTCTCTATCTATCTATCTATCTATTTATTGTGTGCATATGTTCATTTTTAACTACCGTAAATGATTCAGTAATATGTTTAGACTAATATATAATTATTATATTATACAATAGTGTAATAATATATAATAATTATTATTGTGTTTAAAAAGAAAGAAAAAAGAAAGAAAGAAATGTTATTTGGAGATACTGTAGAAATGTTATTTGGAGATACTGTTTTTTTTTTTTTAGGTTATTAAAGCATAATCTGTATTTGACCAAATAAAACTCACTTTAAGTGTCACTCAGTGGACATTTAACCTGGAAATGAAACAGCTTGAAGCAAAAATATCCCTGAAAGCGACAAAATTGTCACTGAAATTCAAAATGAGAGACTAAAAGTGCCCTGTTTTGATATTTGTAATATCTGATTATTGTTTTCAATAAACACAGCCATTCACATTCCAATGAAGAATGAATATTTATTTTAATTAATTGATTAAGCTTACGTATTTTACATAAAACATTTTTTTTACCAGATAAAAATGACATGCTTAAGTATTTTGTTTTATTTTATTTGTTAAATCCAGGGCGCAAATATTGCCTCTTCATAATTTTTTTTATTTCTGACACTGGCACATAGGGCATGTTTGGCAGCAAACATATACCCAGTCGTGTTTTTCCTCACAAGATCAGGTTGAATTATCAGTCAACTCACGTTCAGAAACAATTCTGTACTTCAAAGACTTGTCAATGAAGTAATAGGGAAAAATAAATATAGTTATTCCTAATCACCCTGCTCTCTTTGTTTCTGTTTTGCTTCGTTTAGCTGGAAAAGTTAATCAAAGCCGGTGCTGACATCCTCATGCCTGTCGTGGTGGGCGAGGGACGCAGGTGCGCTGTGGGAACAGTCGTGGATTATGCGCATGGCACATTCCAACAGGTGCAGCATTTCATCGCCAGTTCATCCCCTGTTCCAGATCATCTGAAATCTCATTTATCAGTCCGCTCACCAGACTGCTTCTGCTTTCCCACCAGAACCATCGAATGTCCCACACCCCATATCATGCCCTCAACAAGCATGAGAGACAAGCCTATAACAACTGCCAGCAGTTACTAGGCCTTATGGGAGATCTGCTGAGACAGGCTGGGATCAGAATGGAAGCAGTCCGCATGGAAGAAGAAAGGAGCCAAGGCGTACTCAGTGAGACCGGCTGATGGTTACTAGAAATGCACTTTATGAACGCTTTATGGATTTTGCCTCCCTGGTTTCAGGGATTGTGCATCTGTTCAAATTGTGATTGAAAGTCACAGGTTGCTAATATGTGTGTGTTTGTCTGTTGTTTAAGGTGTCATTCCCTCAGGGAAGTTTATGTTTACCGGAGCAGGAGCGACACAGAGTCTCATGAGCTCTCCTGAAGACAACAAATGCATCGGTCAGAGAGTGCAGAGGTGCTTCATTATTGCATACCTTAGTTTTCTATTGCTGTGGACATGATTGACAGCTCAAATCCATGTCTTTTTGTGTTTTTTATTTCAGAAAGTCTTGCTTCAAATATTGCTACCAGTGCGGCCGTTCGGTGGGTGTGCAGCTAACGCCCTGCAGCCGCTGTCATGCGGTCTTCTACTGTAGCAAGACTTGCAAAATGAAAGCGTGGGAAGGACGCCACAGAGACGAGTGCGTCCGTTTGCCAGGTTGGTACCAGGTGTCAACCTGCCTTGACAAAACTTGACATTTTGCCTAAAAACTCAGACTATCGAATTTTTGTGTACACATTTTTTTTTTCCCCAGTAAAAATAATGTGTGTGTATGTGTATGTGTGTGTGTGTGTGTGTATATATATATATATATGTATATATATATGTATATATGTATATATATTTATATATATATATATACACAGGATTTATATTTTTCATTTAAAAATTATCCTTTTTTAGGATCATTTTAGGTGTAATTCTAGAAAATAAATCTGTTTTCATTACAATTAAGCACAGTTTCTCAAAAAATTTTAATTACTGTAATATGACATTCTTATTATTGTAATCCATGAAAATCATCCTGTCTGGATTCAATGCAATAAAATCACACACACACACACACACAAGAGAAAATAAAAATTCACATATTCAGAAAATAAAAATTGGTTTACTGTGAAAGAAAATTAAATCCATAAAAGTGAATCCTTAAAACAAGAACACTTTAAATCGCTAAAATATAAAATGTATATTTTATAAAAAATATATATATATTTCCCCATTTTAAGCGTAAATCAAACCAAATTTTAGGAATTTAAAAATGAATAGATGTTTTCTACCAGAGAAAACGTAAAAAAACAGATGAAGAAAATATTAAGATTTATTTTTTTGTAATTAGTAAATTTTTTCCAGTGCCAAGTGACTTAGAAAAAATTTAAAAACAGAAATTTAGCAGCTATAAAACCTTCTTATCAGCCATGAAACATGCATTAAATTACTTCACTGTTGCTGCATTTTATTATCTTTAAACCACACAGAAGGTTTGTGTACTCCATATGAATTGGACTCTGAAAACCAGACGTATAGTGTGTGAGCAGATCTTATGGGATTTAAAGTATGAAATGAGAAATGACCCTCTCCTGCAGCAGTCCATTCCTGTGAGAATATACAGTCAAGATGCAGTCTCCAGTAACAACAGTGTTATTTAAAAAGCGTTTGTGAGATAAAGGCCACACTTCTAGAACAAATGAGGGCGCATCTGATCGCAGGAGGATCACGCAGAGGGTTCAGAAGGACATCAAGGAACCAGCCACAACCTGATTGCTGTATATTTAGGGTGTTCACAGTGTGCTTTTCTCTGGAGGATTTGTCTGTCTAGTGTTTCTACATAAGATGTAGTTCCAAACATTGTTGTACATCCACAATATTTTTTTATTGGTGCCTGAGGCCTCATTTATAAAACGTGCTTTAATCGTAGGCTGTCCGAAATCGCCCCCTATACACTCATTCACTATTCCCTACATTAATCCACTAATGTAGTTCACTTGAGGGAGTGAATTAAAACGTGTTCAGGAAGGGCTGCCACTTTTGTGTAGTTTGTGATTGCTGTTTAATAGTGATTTGAAACTTAGCAAACTGGCAGCTGTAGTAGTAATGAATATACACTCACCTAAAGGATTATTAGGAACACTTGTTCAATTTCTCATTATTGCAATTATCTAATCAACCAATCACATGGCAATTGCTTCAATGCATTTAGGGGTTGGTCCTGGTCAAGAATCTCCTAAACTCCAAACTGAATGTCAGAATGGGAAAGAAAGGTGATTTAAGCAATTTTGAGCGTGGCATGGTTGTTGGTGCCAGACGGGCCGGTCTGAGTATTTCACAATCTGCTCAGTTACTGGGATTTTCACGCACAACCATTTCTAGGGTTTACAAAGAATGGTGTGAAAAGCATCCAGCAGTCCTGTGGATGAAAATGCCTTGTTGATGCTCGAGGTTAGAGGAGAATGGGCCGACTGATTCAAGCTGATAGAAGAGCAACTTTGACTGAAATAATCACTTGTTACAACCGAGGTTTGCAGCAAAGCATTTGTGAAGCCACAACACGCACAACCTTGAGGCAGATGGGCTACAACAGCAGAAGACCCCACCGGGTACCACCTATCTCCACTACAAATAGGAAAAAGAGGCTACAATTTGCACAAGCTCACCAAAATTGGACAGTTGAAGACTGTAAGAATGTTGCCTGGTCTGATGAGTCTCGATTTCTGTTGAGACATTCAGATGGTAGAGTCAGAATTTGGTGTAAACAGAATGAGAACATGGATCCATCATGCCTTGTTACCACTGTGCAGGCTGCTGGTGGTGGTGTAAGGGTGTGAGGGATGTTTTCTTGGCACACTTTAGGCCCCTTAATGCCAATTGGGCATCGTTTAAATTCTACGGCTTACCGGAGCATTGTTTCTGACCATGTCCATCCCTTTATGACCACCATGTACCCATCCTCTGATGCTGCTTCCAGCAGGATAATACACCATGTCACAAAGCTCAAATCCTTTCAAATTGGTTTCTTGAACATGACAATGACTTCACTGTTCTAAAATGGCCCCCACAGTCACCAATAGAGCATCTTTGGGATGTGGTGGAACGGGAGCTTCGTGCCCTGGATGTGCATCCCACAAATCTCCATCAACTGCAAGATGCTATCCTATCAATATGGGCCAACTTTTCTAATGAATGCTTTCAGCACCTTGTTAAATCAATGCCACGTAGAATTAAGGCAGTTCTGAAGGCGAACACAGTATTAGTATGGTGTTCCTAATAATCCTTTAGGTGAATGTATTTATCTTGAACTCTGTCTTGGAAACTACATATAAATGTAATAATCAATTAAAAACGTAATTTATACCTGTATGATATTACACTGTACCCACACTGTTTTAATTCATTTAAATAGTTCTTAAATAGAAAACAGCAACTTATTATTAATAAATTCTAAGAAGTATAATTATTTTTTATTCTTTATGAAGACGTTTATTTTTATAGTTATAGTAAAAACAACAACAGAACTTTTGAATAAAACTAAACGTTTAATTGACTACTTTTCCTTAATGTATCATTTTTATCAATGTGAAAAGGGCAAATGACACGTTGAGTAATGTTCTGCTGACATCTAGTGGCTGCAGTTGACATTTCAAGTTGTATATTCATAAGTGATAAGCAAAGCTGCTATAAGCAGAAGCACCACTTTTGCACTGCGCTAAAACTCTGCAGGTAGCCCCAGATCATGATTGACATGACCCACAAAAAGTTTGGTCAGAATACGCTGATGCGTTGCAGAGATATATGCCTCGCTTTATTTGGTGGCCATTTGGTCAAATTCGTTCGCAATTTTTTCGAAAACAATTTGACTAATCAACTTCGTTTTAATAAATTTTTTTCAACATGGTCTGAAGATGACGTGAATACATTTAGGTGAAAATTGGGCAAATGGTGTGGGAGGAGTTTGAAAAAGTAGGTTTTTAAAGAAAAACAACATGGAAGTTTGGCCGAATATGAAATATTTGGTATCTGTGCTCTCGACTTGACCCAACAAACAAATTAAGACCATTTGTTTTACTACAATAGGTTAACATCATCAAAAGTTATTAGCATATTTGTAAATTTGGTTATAACTTTTGACCACAAGGTGGCGCTGCCTCAACTTTTTGTGTCATATCAAGCCAAGATGCCAAAGACACATACCGAGTTTCGTAACGATATGCCATTGTGTTCATTAAATATAGCAATTTATAACATAATTCAAAATGGCCGACGCTCAAAATAGCCGATATGTGAAAATTTGGTATTGCACGACTCGGCATGACGCACTAAATCTACAGAGACCAGTTGTATGAGTTTTGGCAAAAGCGTTCAGGAGGTATAAGCAAAAATGTCACTTTTTCATATCTTCTGACCACTAGGGGGCACAGCGCCAAAACTCTGCAAGTAGCCTCAGACCATGATTCACATAACACACACCCAGTTTGGTCAGAAAACACTAATGTATAGCAGAGATAAAGCCTCAATTTAATTTTTGCGACCAGTACATCGGATTCTTTCGCAAGTTATTCGTAAAAGGTTTGACGTATCAACGTTCTTTTAATAACTTTTTGTCAACATGGTCTGGAGATGATGTGGTTCAATTTTCGTGAAAATCGAACGAACGGCCTAGGCGGAGTTAGAAAAAGTTGGTTTTTCATAAAATTCAAAATGGCGGGAGAATTTTCATGACGGAAAAGCCAAGGAATCAGGGGACAAAGGAATGTGAGTGTAACTTTGGACAGTTGGTGGCGCTAGAGGGATTGAATTAGAGACTTCAAAATTGGTATGGTCAATGATTGGACTGTCCTCTATATGTGTGCCAAATTTCATCATTTTCCCGCATACGGTTCTATGGGCTGCCATTGACTTGTGGGTGGAAGAAGAAGAATAATAAGAACGGGAACAGAAACAATAGGTGCCTTCGCACCTTCGGTGCTTGGCCCCTTATTAGAAATATTCATACATTTGTAGAAATGTCTTTAGCTTCATTTTTGATGAGTTTAATGTGTCCATGTCTTTAAAAAATTTACTTTGCCTAACTGACCTTTGCTTAAACAAAAGTTACATAATCAGTTGTCGATACAATGGGAAGTATAATCACAAAATGGCTAAATGTAGGCAGGGTAAATGGCCAATTTACAGTTTTTTTTTTTTTACTACTATAATAAACTAATGCATAACACTTTTGTTGTGTTTTCACAGTGAACAGTGGAAACAGCAGCAGAGAAAAATGCACATCCATCGGACCACATTCACCTCTGTCGACCAAAAAAACTAAAGGCAAGACCCTCCATCTCAGCGTGACCCCAGAAATACATGAATATGACCTGAATGAAAATTACAGTTTTATTTAAAATGCATTTCAAAAGCCAATTAAACATTATTAATTCTGACTTCACATTTACATTTTATGAAAAGAGCAAGACTTGAATATTAAAAACGAAGGATATTACTTTTGTTTTTCACAAGTCAAGGTCTATTAATGGAATCTGTTCGAAAAGACAGTCAACACCCATTTTGTTTGAACAACTGTGCATGTTTATTACGTAAAACAGACCAAATTTACAAATTCAAACCTCAAATAAAACGCTAGTCCTGAAATATATCAAATGTCCCGTTACACACGCCTCTGTTTCTCTGGAATGAGCGTTTGCTCAATCTGACACCGTCACATGAAACACATTCCGCTTGTGTTTGAGCCCTTCTCAATGTCCATTCATTGAGTCATGCGATAGACTAAGAGTATACAATGTGCTTTTCATTTATACCGGACAACAGAGTACAAAACCGATCCTTCTTGTGACAGAGATCATACACCACATCATATACATCCTCAACTGCGTTTACATTCCACAACTTTTTACATTTCGCTTCTTACTTAAACCAAGTCCTTGTGGATTCAGCTCTAATTGTGCAGCAAAAAAAGAAGAGTCATTAGAAACAAATATCAGAAACATGAAGATCGATTGACATCTTTAAATGCAACATTTAGGACTAGATGCTGATATTGTCCATTGGACATTTTGTCCAATTGGTTTTTTTCTTCTTCTTTTTACACGTTTGTCTGATCAAAAGTTAAAGAAAACACATAACGTTACCCTCGCAAATCTCTCGCTTCTGAATCAGCTCGTTGGAGATGTTTTAAAACCTCACTGTCACAAGTCTAAATTAATCATATTGCTCTGGAATTGAAGTCGTCAAATTTCTTACGAGCTTTTATTAAAGGTGACAGTTGGTGTTTTAAAGCGGTACATTCTGTAAATGACTGCTTCTTATTGGCTTTGGCTATAATGCAATTCCATTCAAGGCAAATCAGTTCATTCAAGGCTGACACATGCTTCTATTTAACTTGCCATCAGTGCTGAAAATACTCATTATGAATATAATTTTGAGCTGCTCGGAGCAATAATGCAGCCGTAAGGTTCTACGTTAAGGGATTGAGATGAGTAGAGCAAATATTTTGTGCATTCTTGTCTTTCAAAAATGTGTTGTTTTACATTTACAATTTCCGACAATTCGCAACATCTCATATTCAGGTTGTATTTCACACACACACAAAAATATTTTGCATTAAAATAAAGCCTGTTTTTTGAGGTTAAGATTTTTGCATTGTGACGTTAATTTAATGTAAATTAATTACATATTTAAGTTCTCACTACATTTTCATGAATGTAAAGTGAATAATTATTTAAAAAAACTAAAATAAATGTTATATATATATATATATATATATATATATATTAAATTTAAATTGATTCTCATAATTCGTAAAATTAATAAACTCAAAAAGTCCAAATTGGATCAGAGAATATATTTAATGTTTTATTTATAATGTATGGGTAAATTGTATTAGAATCATATATTCAGCTTGTTTTAAGAAGGGTTAAAAAACAAGACAACAATACAGATGAGGAAAATTGTAAATAAAAATGATTATGAAAATAAAATTATGAAAGTAATTATGCAATAAATGCAATCAATCTTAATAGCCCTATAAAAATAGGCAATATTTTATTTTATGCAGCCATTTCTTTTGATAGTGGTGTGAAATAAATGGACGTTTTTTGTTATTTTCATGAAACTGACTCATTATTGCAGCTTGTTATCATACAAAACCATTGTGGACTAAACCAAATGAATCACAGTTTAAAAAAAACATCATTACGTAGTTCCTTAGAGACTCAGCAATTCCGCATTTCGATTCATGTCCATGCCAAAATTCAGTCATTTTGTAATCTAAAAGGGATTTGACTAATGTAGTGCTATTCAATTATGTCCGTCTGTGAAATATTTAAGACAAAATGGACAGCTGTGCAATGACGAACTTGCATAACTTAAGCATGGCGAAATGAAACACGAGATGACTTGGTGACTGTGAGTTTAAGAGCAAAGAACTGTGGGTAAGTCGCTTAGGTGGCTGAGAACCTCGTATTATAAATCTAAACTGGCATTCTCCCTGTCCAGTTATTCTTTTTACATTCAAAGGTAAAAAACAAACAAAACCAAGATGTCGATTGATGTAACAAGTCAGCACTTAAATCTGACATATTACAAGACATAAAAAACACGAAAACAAAATTCCTTTTCCATCTACTCTCATGGTCATGTTGTATTCCAGAGGAATTAAAATGTCCAATCACTCAAAAGTTTTCTTTTGGCAATTTTATTAAGCTCACCTTTTCTAACTTTCGCTATTCTTTGTTTTTTTTTTTTTTTACATTCCTTGTCCTATCCCAAATTTCCTGACTCAGATCCCAAAGTTCGATTTAGCGTCTCCATTATCGTCTGAGCAGTAGACTCGCGAGTAACAGAACCAGTAAGATGACGGAAGGCTGAATCTGATTTCCAGATCCTTTGACTCTCTTGTTTTCATGACCAGAGGCGTAGAGTTTGGGCCTGTCCGTTTTCGGCCCAAAAACCGGAGGTTTACCACGGATGCACAGTTGGTCCGCACACATGCCGCTTCCTGAGCCGCTGAAATCGTCACCTAGAAACACATTATGGGAAAAACCCAATAATTACTCAGGTAATTTATATTCACAAAACAGGTCACAGAAATAATGGTTACTATTCAATATCTAATTAACATGAAATTGCAGAATAGTTATCATTCACAATGTTGTGTAGTTAGTGTAACTGTTCTTAATTTACCCACTCCGAGCGGGATTCAAACCAGCATCTCAGGCATGGGAGGTGGGCGCATTAACAAGGTCACTAAAGACCAAAGTCGCTAGCGCACCTCTCGCACTAGCTTGTCTCTGTTACTCTTACCCCCTAAACCCCACTCCCAACCGGGTCACGGCACCAAATGTAACCCCTCCGGTTCTACTCGCCCAGCTCGGTGCAGGATTCGAACCAGCATTTCCACCATAGGTTACGCTAACAAGGATGCTAAAGACTGCAGCCTTTAGCTTCAGATGCTCGTTGGCCTCATGAGGCCAGGGGAGTGAGGTTTACACACACAGCTCTAGTTTTAGCTACATACTTGTATCTTGGAAATCCACGTCGTTGCCGTTGAGAGCATTTTTCAGGCGGTTAGACATGATCTTCAACAGCATAATCTGTTGACGTATTGTCCTGTCAGGCTTGGTGATGTCGATCTCCACCTCGGGGTTATTAATCTGATTGGCCAGCCCATCGCCCATGACCTCTGGGAGGTAACTGCAGAAAAATACATTTTCCAGATCTACTTTTTTGTACATAAACCATAATTATGAGTAATAGGGATGCTTGCGTTAGAAAACACCACTAATCAAATACACATTAATACACTCCAAATTTGGTTTTACGAAGCTAATAGGTACTAGTAATGACTAAAAATAAAGCTTGTTTGGCAGTACGTACTTAATTCTTCTCAAATGAACGCACATCTAAACCGCATCCAGTGATTAATCACTTCTGATGACTTTGATTGTTTAGCTATCACTGCCACAGAACTGAACTCCCATTGCCCAATTTAACGACTTTGGCCGCAAAAAGAGGGAGGGATGCAGTTTTCAGGATTCTGCCAGCACTGACCATGAGTAACGATCTATAAATTCATAATGTGCGTTCATTCCAAAAGTCATCCATCAAAATCCTGCACATCTATTTAGGCTTGAGAAGCATGTAAATTGATTGAATATACAGAATAAAATTACGCATAATGACCTGCTGAATGGACACCTCTCGCTGTAGAATAAAAAAAGAGTTTAGATGTAATACCTGGCTTTGGTGATGCCGTTCCAGCATTTATCACCACCGGTTGTAGTTGCCGTTTTACCGCTGCACAGAGCCGAAGGGAGTTGGATCCAGTAAAATTGCATTTCCTTGAGTTTACTGGACACGTCTGTGACCTGGGAATCACACACACACACAAACACACTTAAATAACATTGTATAAATCTCATAATAGTTGGCCAGAAATAGATGCGGGCACATATACACACACCTGCACCTCCAGTCTGGCTGCAGATTTGGGGCTGGGTTTGTATTGCAGGGCAGTAACTGTACTTCCTTTCTTTCCTGGCTCCTCAGATATCGAACTTGGCGTCCCATCCTCACCACGGTCCCCACAGGTCTTGAAAACCTAAAACATAACACAAATTAACGTGTACAACTGCTCTTTATGTGATCAATAACTCTTTAAACTCATACCTCAGGTGCATTCAATCTAACCCACTCATACAAATTTAAAATAGATACTTAATTTCAATGTCCTAACCTTGCTGGTATAGATCTCCATGTTCTCCTGCATGGCAAGAACTGCCTCTGAGATTCTCACAGGAATTGAATAGATCACCGTGTCCATACTGGGCTCGGAACCAAAACTGGAGGCCACCTGTAGCATGGTTTCTGATTGATTGAGAACAACAGAGCGTGTTAACAAATTAACAGCATCAGGTACATTTTCAGTGAAGGCTGATAGTGAAATACAGTGGTTCACTTATCTCGACTCACGGTTAACTCGCCAATCCTATTATGTCGACTTTTTTAAAATGGAAACGCCAAACTCCCTATTTGTCTTAGCATTTTCTTTTCGGTAATATCGATTCCTTAATGTCGCCAAACACTAATATTAAACAAAAGCAGGTGTGTGTGTTTATCTAAGCCTCATACTTTGTTTTGACGCACGCTCTGCTCAGCGCCGCTGCGTATTGAAAAAAACGGTTGTTAAAAGACGGGACGAAGCCAAATTTGCTGAGAAAGCACGTTAGACAGGCAGAACGCAAGAAAGTATGCAATCTAGTACAGCGTGATGACCTCACGAATCTGTTATGACTGTTTATGCTGTGACCGAAATTGTGTTTGCAATGTTGGAGAATATAATTAAAGGTTTGTATGGAGAATGGAAGGTGGTTTTTATTGTATACTGGTAAATCTCTGCTGTTAGTTGGTGCACATATGCCTTTTGTTGTTAGCAAACATATACAGTGTATGTACATTTTTATAGCATGCCGATCGCTTCATAAAAAAATCGCCACATTGGCTGTTGGTTATCTCGATCCTCGGTTATCTCAACGCTTTTTTGCAACCCCCAAGGTTGTCGACATAACCGGATTCCACTGTATTTAATAAAGTGACCAAAAAGGGGTGGAGCTACCCAATGTGACGCAACAAAAATAGTAATCCAAGTTATCAACAAACAAGTAAGAGTTCACATGGTATAATCTTTGCTTTACCTATTAGGCTCTGCCACTCAGTGTCTAGGTCAGCCTGATTAGCCAGGCAACCTTTCATGACGTTCTTGCAGTAGTTGACACAAGGTTTGACTGATCCCAGACCTCGGCAATGAGGACAGTACACCAGCTTCATAATGGCACTATTGCACTCTGGGCTCAGAGGAACCTACGGGAAAAGTTGACATATTGTTTTTCTCAAGAACAACTTATGGTTGAAGCCTTGGCGTTTACAAATTAACTAACACCACTTTGAGCAAGGCAATTAACCCAGTATTGCTTTGGGGTAACTGTTCCCATAATAAAGTCACTGTACTGTAAGTCCTTTTAGCATCCACTAAACAAGTTTGTAATTCGTAAATTGCACACGAACACTGGTAAATACAAGCACTAGCTGTGAGCCAGCTTGATTTCCTGAACGCTACAGTACCTGCTTATTACCTGCATGTTAATTCAAGTCATCAACTGTATTTTGCAAGAAACACTTTTGAAGTAAATTTGAAGTCTTTTGGAAAAGCCAAGTTTTGAAGGCAGAGTAATCATGCTGTATATTTGCCGAAGGCAACTTCAGTTTAATCATTTTACGACAACCGTGTGTAAACCTGCCCTGCATGCTACTAATGCAAGAGCGAAAACAGCTATGACTAAACATACTAACGTTTAACGCTAATCCCTCTCAATGTGCCGTGCAATGGATTCAGCCATTACAGATGGCAACATAAAATCACTTAAATCCATTTCAAGAAGACACGCAATATTCAGAACTGATATATTCCCAACATCAGCACGAATTTAGGTCTGCTTAGCAGAAATCTCCTGAGAGTTTGGCACCGTGAGGCTAAATCCAGTTCTGTAAGAAATCCCTTAAAGACCAGAGAGGTACCATTGCGCCCTACATTCATTTGTCAAAGCAGCAGGGAGTTCTAGGGAAGGGTAGGGTAGCCACTAAGGACTTGGACTAATTTTCCTTGTGTGGGTTTGAGGCAAAAATCGTGAAAAATCTCGGGAATGCTGCAGTGTAGCCATTTGTCCTGATATCATGGATCCAATATTGATGAATTTGGGAGTATCTGTTTATTGACATTCTAGGTACACTTAAAAGTACTGCCCTCTTTTAATGAAATCAGACCACCTACTGAGAGTATGGCATTCAGTGGTATGCATGAATTTTTTTTCTTTTACAGTTTTACATTAAATTAACAATAACATATGTGCGTTTAAGCCACATATAAAGTCTTCAGTGTCCTTGGACACTGCACTTCAATTGCACCATGGAACAATGATTATTAACTAAATATTTTTCCCATGCCGTAGAACTCTAATGTCAAATTCACCTGTTTCTATGAGAATACACACTTCATTTCCAAGGAAACACCCTACCGCAGAACCCAAGGATAATTATTATCAGATCTGAGGCAAAGTTCTTTAAAAAAGCAAAACAGTCATGAAATATTAAATGTACCTTGAAGCACTGTGAGGTTTGTCATTATGAATGTGAGAAAATATGAAACAACTGTGCATCTGCAAAGAATTGAACTTCTTCCAGAAATGGGTGTCTGGACAAGAAGAGTTTGGCAACGCCAAAGAGTTACATTTCTATACAAAATAGATGGGAGAAACTATCATGAGGCAATGATAGCAATTCAAAAACAGAAACACTTAATAAATCTGGCTTGTATGAAAGGTTGAAAAAGGAAGTCTTTATCACTTCTTTGCTGGTATAGGCATGCCATTTTTCCCAAAAGGCATGTCAAAACCTCAATGACTTGGAGGAGAGTTCTTGGTCTGATGAGACCTTAACTGAACTTTAAGATGTGGAGCACTTTTTTGCTGCAAACTTAACCCAAGAATTCACACTGGAATACTCATTTGGAAATATCAATGGCGGTACGGCTTCTGGAGCGAAATATGGTATGATTTGCAAGAGCATTGAAGATAATGATTGGTAGATGACTCGTTTTTCTACAGAACAAAGATTTAAAAGACATTTGGTGACTCAAAATCAAGAAAATTAGGCCTCAATTGATTTTAGCACCATTGAACTTAATGTTGTTTTGCTCCCAAACGGTCCCAGTCCTTTTTGATCGAACTTGAGCAATTTGGCCAAGAAGATGCCAAGAAGTGAATCTTCCAGCTTCAAAGATCTTCAATGCTGGCAGGGAAAACGGAAAAACTGCAAAAAGCCATCTTACCAAGTGTGAACTAGTAGAATGCTTGTTTTTAACCCTGTCACACTGGAGCACCCTGGGATTAATTGCCTTGCTCAAGGGCAGTATGGTCTTGGCACATGACATGCTTCTTAAGGGGATCAAACTAGCAACCTTCCGGTTACCTTCCTGAGCATTAACTACTACATCACAGCATCCTAGAAAAGAAAAATAATTTACCTGAGACACCTTCCGTACAATCTCTCCAGCCACATTAAGCCCCTGGACAAATGCCCTAGCAGCGATGAATGCCCGCACCAGCTTGGCCTTCAGTTCACGTGGAGCATCTCCAAAAGGACGAAGGGTCTCTGTCTTCTTGGAGGCACAATCCAGAAAGTCGTCAGAGAGCAGCGAGGCGGTCTCAGGGTCAGATGCCTTCAAAAGACGCTCCAGGAGCTTCGTCCAGAACTCGTCCAAGACTTCCTCAAGGTTCAGGGCGGCACCACTGTAATATCGACGCAGTTCGGAGTAGAGGTCACGGAACACTTCTGCATTAGGTCGGTACAAATCCCCAAGAGCGGCCACAAACGCCTCCTCTAACCATCGTTCAGAGCCATTCAGAAGTTCCAGAAAGTATGCTGCAATGACAAAGAGGAAGTCATTTATCACAGAGTGAAACTACTAATGAAGTAACATTTGGGGCCACTGAGTACTGTTCATCAATTGAGTTGCAGATTTCAGCACAACAACATTAAAGCACCCTAGCTACTGAATAGTTTACATGGATTTTAATATAACTTACAATATTCATTTAAGCAGATCTGTGGAATGTTATGTTGTACATTTCACATGTAATAATATTATTTTATGCATTTCATATTTTCACCATGCATGGTATAAAATGTAAATATAAAAATATATTCATATATATCTGTTGAAAATTATTTATATATATATATATATATATATATATATAATATAAATTGTTTAATAAATTGTTTTTGAACAAAATGAAAGCTCATATTTTGCTTGTTAGGAGAAGTTATAAGATGAATCACATGTCATCATTCGAATCATCGTTTATTTCTATTTCACTATTCAGGTAATTTAATAATTACCATTCATTGATAATTAATTTAACTGGTTTACCAGTATGTTTTTTTTGTGTATATATATATATATATATATATAATGTGTGTTTGTTATGATTGTTTTATTTGAATTTATTTTAAAATAATTAGATAAATTCATGATAAACATCACTTTAATATATATAGTTTAAATTAATCTTTTGTAGATTTAAATAATATTCATTATTTTATCTTTTGCTATCTTAAGCCCTCAAAATGTAAGGTGGCTTAACTTTCTGAACAAATAAACAGACTAAGAAGCTATTAAAAATAGTATGGACTAATTTTAGATTTGAAGCCTTTCATAAAAACCCATTTTATAAATATCCATAGATTTAAAGCTGTTGAGATAACTGAAAAACTTTTGTCCAGTAACTTGTATTTTAGGGTGGCACAGCTGCAAACATGGCTGTTTTATTATTAACAATAAACATCATAATGCATCATACAGAGAACCCCAACTGATACTTGTGGTTTGTAGATATATAGATATAGATATATATAATACGTGTATATTAATATATTACATTGCTGCATTCTTAGTCTATGTGGTGATGAGGGTCATTAAACTGAACAAGTACATCAAAATCTCTTATCATTATTGGCATCAGTTTATCAAGTTTAAATGGTGCACTGCAGTAAAGGCTATAAAAACTTGCTGTAATCGTCCTGCGAGGACCACTCAGTGTGAAAGCAAATGAACTTCAGAGTTTTCCTTTTATCTATGCTCACAATGACACAAACCAGGAGAGAATTTGGGCTTCAAAGTACTGCAACTCTTTAACCCTTCACATTCGTTAACCCCCGCAGATGGCTAAACAAAAAATATTAACCGAAAGCAGATGAAGCTTCATAAACTACTGCTCTGGATGAGGAAGCCGTCTGTGACAGTGCAAGCACACTGTAAAACCTCTAAATCTCATTTCCTTTGCGAGTTACTGCAGTCACTACTCTGTTCTTCTTCAACTTTACACTCTGGGTGGAGAAATGACACCTTAAACATTTGGATTATTTGAAAATTATTTTCCTAATACTTCCGCCCATACAGTAGAAAAACTGTGCAGATGTGTTAGCAGCTGCAAACACAATACATCAAAACATGACCAACTATAAGTCTGAGTACATTTGAGTAGTGGACTCACTGTCAAAAGTCCTGTATTGAGCATTTAGCGAGGCTTGAATGGAACGTCCCGCTTCCCTCACCAGACCTTCAAACTCTCGACGGCTCAGGTTCGACAGCGTCTCCTCCATGGCACTGGTGCAGCAGGTGTAACCTTGCGGGCAAACGCGGAGATGCTCGCCTACAGATGGAATGGAAAGATAATACGATATAAGCAGAGGTTTTAACCTAGTTAAAACCAGAGATGCCAGTTACTCCAATAACATAATAGCCAATATCAAGCTCCATAAGATTTGAAATCAAGACTTATGAATGTAAAGGGTAAACATGATGTTAAACTTCCACAAAACAAATGAAGGATGATATATATTCAATGTTTTATAGTAGCTGTTTGTATTAATATCTTGTAGTTTAGCTATCTATTGAATTTTACTTACTAAGGGGGAGTTTGACTGTAGTTTAGCTATGAGTAGCTTTAGCTTAGCAGGCTAACGTTTCAAAATAGTGTTCTCTGAACATTACTAAACGTAGAGCACTGGGTCATTGAGGTTCTCTAGAGAGCAAGAGCTTCTTGGATCTGGCTGACATTCAGCAAACAACTTTCCCGGGTTAAGCTTGTCTTGGGTCACGGCTTAGGGAACTAGAGCGAGAGATGCTATCGCTACTATGCATTTTTTATGCTGCCTGACTGCAGCGAGAGTGAAAAATCACAGAGAAGCGCAATTGTTTTCATTCACTGTGGTAAGACTGTAGCATAGGGGCAAAAATATTATATGGCCATATTATGCTCAACCCAAAAGAGTCATTCAATCACATCTTTGGCGTATCTGTGGTTTAGAAATGATTCTTGTGCTTTTTCAGCTTTTTTCTTGTGCAGTTCAGCTTAGAGTGCATAAAAAGTATGTTAACAAGCATTGTTGCTTTTAATCACTGACAATATTTTTTTAATGCATCTGTTAATATTTTTATTGTTAACTAAAGCCAAAACATAAAAATGGCTTTCGTTAATAGAAATATTATTGTATCTAAAATATCTATCGATCTATCTATCTACCTTCGAAATTTTCAAAAATGTAGAAATGTTTAAATTGAAGCACTAAATTAGTCAAAATGAAAACTGAAGTAAATATAAATGTAAAAAATATAGATAAATAAATATATCTATAAAAAAAGAGTAAAAATCACATAACTAAAACTTAAAACAAAATCAAAAAATAAAAGTTTATTAATGAATTTCAAATTATTAATGAATAGTATAATGATATATAAGTAATACTAAAATAACACATGCCAGGATGTATAGATAGATACAAAATTATTATTAATAATATAAAAGTAGAAATGAAGTCTGATTGTCAGAGTCAGGCTCTCAGAGGTCAGGTTTCAAACGCGCTCAGCTGCATTAAATCACATGCACGCATGTAATGAGCCCATTTTGAAATGTGTACGCTTGTACATCAACTAGCGGTGAGATCCCAAGATCATATTCTGCGTGTCGCTCTGCATTTTGTGGTGTTAAAGAGCCTTCAGTGTCATTATGCATCACATCTCAGGCCCTTCATTGCAGTCCGTGAGCAGCATGGGAGTGTGGCCTGCATATCAATGGGTACTGACGAGGGACTGTGCGGCACAAGACAAATGAAGATTTTCTTCCCGCTCTGGCACACAAAGGAAGAATCTGTGCCGACAATGTGACCGCACAACCATACATATATGCTCATCTATATTACAACAGGGATCTCGCGTTGCACAGACACATATAAAAAGAAACATACAGTGAGGAAAAAACAACAACCTAAGCACTCTGGGTAGATTACATCTCTGACATCACATCTCTGATTTTTGAGAACAAATTCTACACAATTACGCAATGCAACCGTGAAGTCCTGCACATTTATTACAACAGCATATTAGCGAGCTCCAGTACACAAGGGGGCGATAGAGTTTTCTTTAAATGTCGGTGCCATTAAACTGGATAATAATAATAATTCATTACATTTATATAGTGCTTTTCATGACACTCAAAAGTGCTTTACATGGAAGGGGGGAATCTGCTAAACCACCACCAATGTGTAACATCTACCTGGATGATGCGACGGCAGCCATATTGCACCATAACGTTCACCACACACCAGCTTATTGGTGGAGAGGAGACAGAGTGATGAAGCCAATTAGAGTATGGGGATAATTAGGAAGCCATGATGGACAAATTTGGCCAGGATGCCGGGGTTACACCCTCTACTCTACGATTTTTAATGACCTCGACGATATTAGCAATTCAACTATTAACCAGGGCTGCATTTAACTCCACTTTTAGACATACACTTGTGCAATTCCCCTCATTCAACTTTGTCAAGTGGGCAAAGTTTATTTTGACAGACCCTAGACCCATTGATTTTGAACAAGGGAGCGAGTCTACTCAATGTTTGCATACGAAATCGCATACTTCCATATTATATAGTAGGTGAAAAACGTTATATATGTCAAAAGAAGTATGTCCGAATTCACATTATAAAAGAATAGGCAAAAAGTACCTGGATGACCTACTACTTCCAGTGAGATTCTGAAGTGTGCATTTGATGGACTATCCCATGAGGCGAATGTAGTATGTCCAGATTATATTTATACTACATACAACATACTTTTTTAGAGGCTCATTATTCAAAATAAGTACCTACTGAAGAGAGTTTGCGATTTCGGACACAGCCAATATGTACACTAGATCCACAGACCACAATGCAACGCAATGTCAGGAGATCATGATTAATTTACCCCAACCCCACACAACTCTAGTGTATGAAGTTATTTTGACATTTTACAGCAGAATACTTGTAGCTACCTTAAACTGACCTTTTTTTTTTACACAGCTATAATTTATTGTATTATAATTTTCATTAAAAAATCAAAAAATTTCTACATGAGCCTAAGCATTCATAGAGGCCTATAGAATGGTGCATAAAACAAATCAATAAGGACAAAAACCTTAAATAATAAATCAGCTCCATTACAGCATCCAAGTGGTCAAAGGCTTAGGGTGTTTCTTTTAAAACACATTTCAAGGGTTCTGCAAGTATTGGGCACTCATGTACATCCGAGTAAACAAGACAAAGTGAAATTAGTGTGGGAAGGGTGTTAAAAATAGACTTAAATGCAGCCCACTTGTAACTAACTTAGTTTTACTCTACAGATTTCCTGTAGCTCAAACAGTAGAGTGTGGCGCTTGCAACACCAAGGTCATGCGTTCGACTCCCAGGGAAAGCAAGAACTGATTAGAATGCCAATGTGTTTCTTGAATGTAAGTCGCTTTGGATAAAAGCGTCTGACAAATGCATGAATGAAATGTAATTGACTTAGTTAAAGCTAATCAAGTTATAGCACTCCTAGTGGCATCGCTGAGAATGACACATTTTGTGTGAAATCACATCATAGCTAGCATCACAAACTCTTCTTAAGTACAATTTGCTTAGGGCCTCAAGATATTTTTAAAGAAAACTGAATGACTACATTTATGATAACTGGATGCCACATATTCAATTAAACGTTTGAACGTTTATCGTAACATAACGTTTCACACACTATTTTTACGAAAGTATATACCGTATTTTCCCGCATATAATCCGCAGACGCAGATAATCCGCACCCTCATATATCCCGCGGGTTTTGGGGGTTTGTGTAAAAAATTGTTGGTATAATCCGCACCCTCAGATATCCCGCACCCATGATGAATTTTTTTGTGCAAGTTCACGATTCGAATTTCGAATGTTGCTCGCATGATGTCAATTATTATAACTGTTCAGGCTCGGTACACAGTGCTTGTGCGTGAAATTCACACAATAAGAAAACAAACAAGTCAAAATCAGAAGAAAAAGAAAGAGCAGTCTCTCCCTCTCCCTCTCCCTCTCCCTCTCCCTCTCTGCGCTGTGCTCGTCTCTTTGCTCGTCCCCCTTAAAGCGTGTTGATCGGATGAGAAGAGCACGCTATCGTGGCAGCACAGCCAATCACGTCGTCTTGCATGATTGACAGGTCAGACAGCCTATCAGCGCCAGCTGTAAGACTGTGAGTACAGAGGCCAGACAACCCGTGCAAGAAAGAAAAACAGAAAGAAAATACCGCAATTTTTTTTTATATTGAAATATTATTACGTGTAAAAAAATGATGATATAGTCCGCACCCTTATATATCCCGCACCCCCCCCCCCAGCGGGGTTTTTAAAATTTGGTATAATCCGCGGGATATATGCGGGAAAATACGGTAGTGTCTACTGCTTAGTAAACAGTACATTAGTATTGTCTTCTGAACATAGCCAGGAAGAGAGACTATCAGAGGCAGATCTTGTGTGTGGACGTGCAAACTGAATCTCCCATTATTCCACTCAGATCAAGAGATGATGCATATCTTTATAAATGCAGGATGCTCGCCAAGGCAATACGCTAAAAATAAATCCAGAGGAATTATCTATTTTCTGTTCCAAATAACCGTTGTTCGAGTCTACTTGTTCCGTGTCTGTGCGTTGGATGAAAATTGACACCCTGCCAACGAAACAAGACCCTGAATCAAAGCCTGACAGAGAATCACCTGTCAACCAGCTCTATCAATCCTGAAAAATAGAGGGTTTCTTCAGACAGCCTAATTGTTAGAGATGGACGGCTAGACAAATATTCAAGCAGGATGACAAACAGGCCGCAATGGTGGAGAAATCTTGTCTTGTAAGATGAAGCAAATCCCTTCAAGTTAAACTGTTAGCAGGTAGCTTTCAACCCAACTGGCGCAATCCCTTCAGGGCTGGCGACTATTTAATCAATTGAATGCTCCATGCGGTGTAATGCTGAGTGCTCTTTTTCCATTCTTTTCCCTTCTGTGCCTCTTTGATATTCGCTTACATGCTGCAAGATACCTCAGGGTATCAACTTTTGAACAGACCATTACAAATAATGAAGGGCTTCTGAACAAAGCAATAGAAAAAATGTACAAGCACTTCTGTCTTTGCTATTAAACCATATATGTTTTTATTCAAGCCATTTGTTATAAACATTTTGCTTAAGCTGACTTGACCATTTCTCCGGAAAAACAGTAGATGACCTGAAAAGAAAACAATCACGGTAATGTCCATTGCAGTGCTAAAACAGAAATTTCTGAGAAACGCGGGTAGCATCTGCTTTTATGTATGTGTCTGGAAATACAAATTTTGCCTGGAGAACTGGGAAAAAAATGGTCAAAGATGATCATAGACCATTTGATCATAGACCATTGAAAACACGCTAGCAACTGCAAAGCAATATGTTGAATGATTTTTACGAGCATGTTCTGTAGACCACATTCCAACAAATAAACCTGCGGTAATTCATAAAGAAGCACTGATGTTGACTCATCGGACTAAAACACCCTCATGCCTTCTGGATTGGCTTCTGAAATTGGACTTGGATTGACTTCAGAAGAAAAAAGCGGGGCCTCGTTTTTAAAAGTGAACAACCAAACAGTAAGAGGAAGTTCTTTTGAGGGACGTTCTTCAAGTTCATCTTCAAAGCTCCTGACATACTAATGTCAATAGTTCTTTTATTTTCTCATCTCTGTACTTTCCTTCTTTTCCTGGGCGAGGATTTGACTGGACTCCTTTGAGATGAGAGCAAAGGCTGCCTCAGGCACCGGTTCACCAGAAACAGGTGCGGGAGGATCCACAGGTGAGGCTGGTTGAGTTTTTAAATCCCTACACTGGCCAAAAAACATGCTCATGTCCTCCGTGCCTGATTATCAGGGCATCTCTGAGGAATGAGAAAGTGTTAGGTAAGCTTGCTTCCCAACCAAGCCCTTCTGGAGAACTTATAAACGTCACATTACCACACAAGTACCACATACTGTAGCACAACGCTCAGGAACTAGCTCAGCAAGCAGTAAAATAATTTATGGAAACACTCAGAGGTTTATTTAAAGTGCTGCAAAAGTAGAGATCAAGTGCTTGCATACTGACTTATCCACAAATGACTCCTATTTGCTAAGAAGTGTACTATTATGAAAAAATATGAATTGGTGAAAAAAATACCACAGAAGTGCTCTTTTTAGTTAAGGCAGGCAGTAACAACCACTCAGAACTCCTTAAAACTACATAGATTAAAACTAAATACAGTAATACCTGTGTACGGTGAAAGTAAAATCAGTGTACGAGCATTGTATCGGAGTGCGAGAAAATTTTTCCCTCGCCCAAGCGCATTTTTGGGTGGAAAAATCTTAACGCTCAGCATCTTCGCGCGCATTTTTACTGGAAATAACCTAACGACAGCCTCTCACAAAGCCTATCACCCCTTAACTCGTTCATTCTCTCAGCATCACTCGGTTTGGTTGCATCATTCACCACAGTGATACTTTTATAAGTGATTTACAGCGTTTTTACCTCCTGTTGTTAACATTAATTATGATCGCTATTGTTCACGTAGTGAAATATATACGTACAGTACAGCAAAAACCCCAAAAATATTTAAAATGGGCATTTATGGTCGTGTGGAACGAATCAAGTGATTTTTATTGGATTCTTATGAGGAAAATTGTTTTGGTGTGCGAGAATTTTGATTTCCGAGCTAGCTCTTGGAACGAATTAAACTCGTAAACCGAGGTATTACTGTACATTAAAATTAATCTTGTATTGTTTTTTTTTTGTTTAGGTACATACATGTGCTCAAGAAAACTGAATTGGTTGACAGTATATGCAGCCATATTGTCTGGTTTACTCACATATCAGAACCTCATGACAACTATGGCACAGAGATCTCTAAGCTGGCCGCCATTCACAACTAATCTGTGAATCTGACCTTCTTTTTAAATATGGGGTCATGACATGGCGCTTTGCCCAAACACTGGTCTCAATTAAGAGGATAAGCTGCCTTTAATGAACACAAAGCAATACCACTGTAATCCCGAGCAGACCACTGTCCTCAAAGGACACTGGGAAAATACGCAGAGGAAAAATGAGGTTGTGTAACCTAAGGCAAATTTATCTGTCAAAAAAGTGTGCCAAAGACCTCCGCATTTGTGTCAGGATCATGGATTTGTATTTAAGCATGGACGGATTAATGCAAGGCCCTGCCAACCATTTTCTCAGGGCTCCAGACCAGCAGGGGGCCCTGATGAGCTTAAGAAATGGTGCATAGTTTCTAGAATGATACAGTTGTTGGTAAAATGAGCCAGCCTTTTCATCTATTCGAAAGAAACATATTTTGCAAAAGGGATGCAAAACCATTCAAAAAGCAGTCCATTCAACTTTTTTTCCCATTCAGCCACATATTCCAAGTCTTCTAAAGTCAAACACTAGTGCTGCATCAGAAATGGCTTACTGTCTGAGAAGGTAGTACATTTGAATTTACTTTGCAACCATTAAAAAGTATGCTTAATATAGTATGAATATGGGTATTAGGAATGAACTTCAAACATACTGCATCCGCCATGTTGTTACTGTCACATGACTTACCAGTCCCAGTTGCGTCACTTCATAAATCCTCTCCCCTGGCCTCGTGGGATATAAAGTGTCCTTTGAATGCACACTTCAGAATATCAGAGGGTAAGTAGTAGATCATCCGAGGACTTTTCACCTACTGTTTTTCAAATACTATGTATTTGGAAATACTATTTTGGTGTACTGTTTTTCACATACTATGAAGTACGGCAGTATTCAATTTCGGACTGAGGAATTAATGTCTGTCTGAGGAACTAGACTAGCTAGGTCCTAATTAGCAATGACACAAATAAGCATCCTACATGTTAAACAGCAATTGCATACTGATTAAACCAACAGTTAACAAGCTCTTCACACACCCACCCCTTCACCCAAGTAATTCTTCACAAAAAACGTAAGCCAAATTTAGCATAACTGGACATTAAACATTACGTCTTCCCCTTTGCCTCTTATGTAAAAACATCAAAATTCAACATTTAATCTCCCTTCAAAGCATGCCGGGTGGACTACATATTACCTCCCCAGTTAATGGTAACAAAAATTACAGATGTTTCCTTAACACAAATGGATTTAGTAAACATACAGACAATAAAGTTGTGACAAAAACTGTGATCAAGAATTGTGACTTGAAGGCCGTTAGTAAAGAGAGAGCTCTAGTTTCGTAAAGTCTTAATGTGCTGCTCCCTTCCGGTGTATGGCATCCGCACCCAGGACATCCCAACGTCATAATCTGTTCCCGTATACATGGAGGTACACTGCTGGAGAATAAAAACTGATAAGGGATTAAGTCCTTAAACTACAGACAGTATAAAAATAATCTGGGGCTTTGTCACCTCTGGCTGACTCTTTTAATCTCCACTCTTGTCCGTTTCTCATCTGGTCTTCCTCCACATTTCCAGCAACCTTTCTTTCAACCTCTTCCTGTGCCTATTAGCACTCATTACCCCCCTCCTGCTGAGTTTCTCGCACTCTTTTAACCATCTGCCTCTGGTCTCTCTTATCCGCTACCCTGCTGAGTCGCGGGGCTGCTCAAAGAGTCCCGGGCGCCGTGCCGTCTTACGTTAAGAGCTTGTGACCCCTGAACCAGGCCTTGCATGAAGCCGCAATAAAGGCGATTGACGGGCACTCGCTTTATGTGCTAAAAGAGACGACTTCAGAGCAAGTATGCCTTATAAAACACTGGAAAGCACATTTTAATTGATTTCCTAGGTACTTCTAAGATGCCAGCCCTTCCTTTCTTTGGTAAATGGGTTGGATCGTCAAGGTGAGGTACGTCTGGGGTCTGGCCATAATCGTCGGTGAAAATAGCCCAGGCCTGACTGTGATTTAGATTGCACATGGTCTGCTCTCTTATGCGTGTTTACAGTTTTATGACCCCGGAGAACCAAGGAAGCAGAAGGGAGTGTGAAATATAAAGGCCATAACAGGTCGGTCTAATGAGCTGCTATGATCCTATAACACACAATATATGAGAGGGTTCAAACGGAAAATACAACCCTGTTGACTTTATACTTAGAACATGATATACAGGCACCGTTTGGGAAACTAATAAAACAAAAAGTACAGCTTAGTGTTGCATAGCTTGTATTTCGAATTTAACGATAAGAGCAACACCAACATTTAAAAAGCTATTAAAGGCACATGGGGTAAAACATGTACAAGAAGTAAAAAACGGTAAAATTTTATTTAACTCCTTTTTTAAATTGCTTTATCATTACCTATGTTAAAATACTCTATAAGTAAGCCATTTGGTTATTTTCACCCAAAAACTGTAAACACTGGTGATATAAAAAGAAAAACACTCTTTTTATTTGAACATTCCAACCAGCTTAGCATAGCAACAATGTCTTAACCAATGGTGTGAGTGTGGGGTGGGGTTATCTGTACTGCCAGACCAATGATAGTTGGAATGCTTTTGTTTTTGATGCTGCTAATTCGCTAATTTACGTTTTCTACTCATTTGCTTTTTTACTACAAGTTCCTGGAAGATTATAAAATATTATTGCGAGCGATTGATTAGAGCATGTTATTCCTTTTTGTCTTCTTAATCTTGGTTCTAAATACGACTTGCTATAAAACAATTTTTGGCTAATGTCACCTACGGCGAAAAATATGCTACCTCAAAATGTACGAATAAAATCCCATCCTGTTATACATTTTTCTTGTTCAAAAATCTTCCACTCAGCAAACGCAGTGTACCTACAATGAAAAATGTATACTTAATTCGTAAATTGTTGTAATTTATAAATGTATACTTAATTCGACTGTTATATCATATTAGCTTAGCAGTTAGCCACCTATATATTAAACCCTTTTCCTTCAGGCAGAATAACAAGGAAAAATTATTTTCTTTGAAAGCGACTTCATCTTCTTGAGCATTTGTCGAGATCACGACACATAGCATGCATTATGGATATGCACTAAAACGTGTGCCTTTCTTCGCTAATGGTGAAAGATGGCTAAGCGTACAACCCTCTTTGAATTGGACATTTCTAGGTTTCCATAAATCTAAAAATACATTGCAGCTCAGACTCTACCCTGCTGCCTAGACACACACGTGTGCGAGTGAGCACGTGCGTGTGTGTGTGAAAACAGTGCTCGTATTTGTGCACATTACAATGTTTGCCAAACCTTGTTAAAACAGACGTCCTGATCTCTAATCGAGTATAAGGCCAGGACACGTGTTAGAGTGCGGACGAGGAAAACAGGCTAACGGGTTAAGATGAAGAGAGTGATACTTAAGAGAAAGACCACAAGAACTCTTGTCTGGTTACTTCAGTGCTTCTTAAGAAGTATTTTTAGCCTGGATTTGGATGCTGAAATATTCAGCTTTGGTACGTACCATGGCGGCTAGTGTTTATTAACACTGGAGAAGCACAGTTGTCAGTTATCAATGGCATTTCTTAAAATTTACAATATTTTGACTCCAGTCCTATCAGTATTGTTTATTTTACATGGCCGCCATCATGTTGGAATCAAATGACGTTTTTGGAGAAAAAATTGTTTTCATCCCCAACACTATATGCACACCTACTGTCTTCAATGGATATATTCATGTATTGGTAACTTTTTAACGATTGGTTGAAAAAGTTCTTTATTACAATTTACTAATTTATTTGCTAACATTCACTAAAATATTAGCATGATTTATATATTGATTATATCTACAATGCTTATAGAGTGCAACAGTGCCTGAATACTTATTCAACGGCACTGGTTCCAGAAGTAGTGTGCACGGTTTGCTGTGTGTGTGTGTGTGTGTGTGAGTTCACTTCTCACTGCTCCTAATGTGTGCACACTAACTTGGATGGGTTAAATGCAAAGGACCAATTCCCAGTATGGGTTACCATATTTGGCCTTCATATGTCACTTTCACCTAAAATTGTAATATTATAAAAACAATATTTTTACAAAATATGCACATATATTCACATATCAAGTATTTTGAGAGTGCAAAGAGAACATCTTGATTACATCATTTGCAGTGCATCACGGGAGTGGGCGGAGCCAATGATAACTTTTGGTGTGTTTTGCTTGTTTCGACTCTGATTATTGGAATTTTCTTTACATGTAATGTTTTCCACCACAAATTATGCTGTTCAACATGATTATTTTAAAACCAAGTTGAAATAAATCAGGCTAATGGCTTCAACAGTAGAAAATACCATCGATTAACAAACTCGATTACCGGTAGCTCACAGTATGGGTGTTTTTAAAGGTTTATACGGTATCGTTAAAACATTATTTTCCTTTGGAGAAAATGAAGAGTTTTTACTTCTGGAACTGACTGTTGCACTCTTTGGCCTCAAAGTAATCACCACTGGTACGTACACACTGTTGAGTTGATTACAATAACAGAATGAGAAAACTAAAAACGGATAAATCACAAAGCTTTGCACAAATCGCCAGGCTGGGGGAAAGAGAGAAAAAGTGAAAAAGTGCTTACTTAGTAGACTATAAAAACAGCAAATGATAATGTCCCATCATTCTCAGTATGATGAATTAATTTTATAATCCCTCAGTGAGTTTTATCGACCGCAGTAGCTGTTATTCGGTGCGTGAGGTTCTTCCTGAGCAAGGAAAACGTGCCATGACTGAAACGGCAAGCCATTATGCAAAATAATAAGTTCTTTATAATTGCTTCCACTCAAACAATAAAAAATGTCACAATAAATAAATCTCATCAGCCTAATGGTCTGTTGCATTGGCTGACAGGGTCAAGACAAATGAACAAAACACACCAAGAACAGATATAATGGATTAGTGTGTTTGGCAGTCATATGTTCAGTTTTTGTTTGCTTTTTAAATGCATTTTTATTTTATAAAAAGTAAATTTATATAATTGCATAAGTTAGTTTTATCTTTATTTTTTATAAATATTATATTATTTGCTTTAACTGAAACATACTCAAATTGCGTAGGCAAAATGAAAAAAATCTCAAAATCATACTTTGACGACAAATTAAAAACAGAAGGAAAAACTGGAAATGCAATTATGGAACAACCAGGCCAGTCAGAGCGACACCTCAAGTGCCATCCGACCGTGATCCGATCACTGAAAACATAAGCTAATGCCAGGTAAGGGGTAATTTGAGTGTTGTTTTTAAACTTAAAATCCTTGCTTTCTAACAAGGTCATTGAGACATGCTCAAATTGTCATGCTTGCTGTTGCTAAAATCTGGATTACGAGTCCCTGGATTACGTACAGAGTATTTGAGTCTTAAATAAATCCTAATCCTCGAGCTGTCACGCTTAAAGTCAGAAGTGTCTTTAACAGACAGCATATATGTTTTGTTTTTTGAAATTGTTACACATTTATGTGGGCTTTTAGCATTAGCAGTTCCACTGCTAATGCTAAAATACCTCAGGTGCAACATTTTACAACCACAAAATTGGACATCTTTACTGTAATTTCAGCTGTCAGACACCGCTTCTCAGTGATCTTTAACCTGTCATGTAATTTTATTTTATTTTTTTTACCCAGTGCAGTTTTTCATGCTTTTAAAGGAAACGTGGATCCTATGCAGTCTGTCGGTGTTAATTTGAATAGCTTCTCCTAAGTGACTTTGCGCTAAAGCGTCACAAAGTTGGATACACTGTCTTTGATATCAACAACAAAAGATTTCGGACATGTTTTCTCCTCCTTTATGATTAGCATACATTGCTATGCTAACAACCATGACCATTTGGTTGCATTTTATTATTTGCAGTCAGCATTGTTAGCATTGCACCAAAACAGACCTTAATTTCTGAGTTGAGAACCATGGAAACACAGTAATAATGGAAGGAAAAGATGTTTTGCTAACATTTCGTAATATAAGGCTTAGAGTAATTTTAGCTGCCTGTTTATGGTGATGAAACTAAACCTCAGCTCAACTCTTGGCATATTTACATGCATACCATGTGCAGAACGTCACACTTTCACCTTTAATAGATTCTGACAGCCGTTCTTCTCTGTTGGAATGGCAATACAAGGAGACACTTAATGAGTAAATGGTAACGAAGTCACTCAATGTCAAGACCCTAAAGAGATTATCTGACTAATACAGTCCAAACCTTAACTGAACCCTAATGTGACATGACCCTGTAGTTAAAACACCAGATAAAGACTGAAGTTCTCATTTACTCACCATGTATACGCATAAATTTACACGTGAAATCTGCATACGAACATTTTCAAGAACAAATCATGATTCATCAATAACAACGAAATTTGTTCAAAATGTACGCAATTTTTTCCCCACTCTGGAATTAAAGTAGAATTAAAGTGGAATTAAAGTAGAATTAAGGTGGAATTAAAGTAGTTTTGCAAGCAATAAAGTAAGCAATTTTGAAAAGTGTGTGGAAAGCCCAAATTTGGAGATGGGTGTGTTTATGCAAATTACCCGAGGAACCGTCACGTATTTAAAACATATGAATTGAGTTGTGAATTAGGTAAAAAGAAAATGAAGTGGGAATGAACTATTAGTGAATATTTAAAAAAAATATTCTTTAATTTCTTTAAAGTCCCAGAATTTCTTTAAAGTCCCAATTCCTTTAAAGTCATAAAGAACAGGAACATATGTTCAATTTCACTCATGGAAATCTTGTTCAATCCCTGAGTCAACACACATTTCCCAGCACTCCGTGTCTCTGCCACTTGAGCAGGATAATGTTCCTCGAACAAAGAAGCTGACAGTGATAATAATCACATCTCCGTCTTCATCACTCACTCCCATCTTCCCTTTCACCATCATGTTGGCAGCGTGATAACCTGATAGCAAATTGGCTGACAACAAAAAATGTGCAATTAATATTGGCAGAGCAAAGTGGCTGAAGGAACGCTGGGCATTACTGTGAATTATTCACATTCTGCTGTCGATGGCTGCGGAAGACTAATCACAAATGGAGCCATTTCATGCATTTAATTAGCTAGGTGATAACAGCACAAACAATGAACTGAATTTGTTTTCAAGTAGCAAATCAGGGGTTTCTTTTGTAGTTGTGGACAGTAAGAATTACTTACAAAAGTGTCATTAACATACCACATAAACTTGGCTGTGTTTATAACTCTAATGCAATGTTAATTACTACATGTTCAGTACATGATCAAATGGCATTATGGTACAAATTAAACCGTCAATTCAAGGCATTTCTGTAGCCTCATTAGCGCATAGCGCTAACAATGCTAAGACCAAAAGTTTGATTCTCAGGGAATATAAGAACTGATCAAATTTAATGAAATAGAAGTTGCTTTGGATTTTACATAAATGTACCTTTTACTGCACAGAAGCTAGCAAGTCACATGAACCTAGTTTGTTACATTAAAGATAAATTTTGTTCAGGCCCTCCAATCTTAAAATACATAAAACTGTCAGTTATGTTTGGAATAATTAAGATTTGATCATCACTGATTCATGAGGTAAGGGAAAAATATGTCCTACGCCAAAAATAAAAAAAGTTACATCTAAAGGAAATCTGTATACTTATTGTTTAAACAATTCCGGTGGTATTATTTATTATAATTATTATAAATACAAGCTCTGTACATGTAATTGAACCTGTCTTCAGCATGAGGTCACAATGTAAAACCGCCAAACAAAGTGTTTAAAAATGCAACAAATTCAATAATGTATTAATAAGAATAATTCAAAAAGTACATCTTGAAATATATTTTCCATAAAAAAGAAGCCTATCAAAGTTTGATCCTCACTGTGTGCCAACTCTGTCAGGATTTTCTTTATAATTCAGGTAATGTCATGTTCATCCTTAACTCTGAGGACCTCTTTCCCTATTTCCTGCTCATTGTGGATCTCAGAGTAGGACACAAAGTCCTGAAAGTTTTACATTTTTAAAATATTTTATACAATGTTGAAGTCTCTGCAGTCACAGCTTTAACATGTCAACTCCGTCATAGTTGTGAGATGAATATTAGCAATCTCTTTGTTTAAGGTAGCTACAACTGAGGGGAAAAACTAAATTGCTCCACTGCACAACATGTGTTATTATAGTGATATTATTAGCCTGTGGGGACTTATTCTACTGTTGTTTCATGACTTTATTTCCATATATATTTGGCCTGATTTACATGGCTTATATACATAGCATCTACTGAGAGGAAGCATACCAGTTTCCCAGTGCTTAAGTCATGCAGGTCAACACAGCTGTTCATTGTTACTTCATGTTAGCTCAAGTCCATTAAATAATATTAACAGATCTGATTTTTACTGTATTATTAAATACTGAAATGAATCTTAGCTGAGTTAAAAAACAACAACAACAACTTAGAAGTATTTTTAAATGTTGGTTCATGTTAACTAATGTAGTTAACAAATAGAACCTTATTGAAAAATGTGTATTCTGTATTTTTTAATACGAAGAAATGTCAATGTATATCCGCCACACTTTTTTAGGACACAAGCGATGCTTTTCAAAGACCTTGATGTGTCCACTCCAACTTTTAACCGTTCCAAACGCACCTGAACAAAAGAAGGCTTGTCAGTGGTTCCAGATGCTGCGTGCACGCACTTCCGAGTGCAGGTGTGCTTTTATTCACGATCAGTGGCAGGGCAAGAGGGTGGAAGATTGAGACCATGGCACAGTAGCGTGTTTCAGCCCTGATCAGATCTGCATGATTTCGGCTCTAACAAGCGTCACGGTGCACTGCAGATCCCCACTGAGCCGCGCAGGAGAAACACCCCCGCGCATCAAAAGAACAATCAGCGGGCCAGAGGGAGAGAAGCTGTGTGGGAGAAGGTGTAATTATGCTCAGATAATCACAAGTCGACAATTCATCAGCGAAAACATGAGCATTCGGCACAAATGTCTTGGTACTATGTGAATTAGCAGCACAAGAAATGGAACTATTTCAACATGATCTTGCCTGTAATCTTGATGTAAACTAACGTAACCATGTGGATGCGGTTGAACTGAATAAAACTGGTTTCTTTTTGAGTTATTTAAATGTTATCAAAGGAAGCATATTTTCAGTTTACATGACAAAATTTTGTTAAGTATAGTCAATCTTAATATATAAAAATATAAAATATATTAATAATAATCTTTAATAAAACTATTTTAGAATAAATATAAACTTTGATTATTCAATCATACTCAATACTTTAAATAAGTGAATATTATTTGATATAATCATATGACGCATATTTGTCAGAATATGCAGAACAGTTTGTTAATATATTTAACCTTAATATGTAAAAATATTAAATATAATAATTTGTCATATATATTTTATATACATATTAACAATATAATAATTTAATTAATAGTCAATTTTACAATAAATAATATTACAATTTAAGATATACTATTACATTTAATAATAATAATGAAATCAGTTCATACTTTATAACAGTGGTCCCCAACCCCCGGTCTGTGGATGAAATGGTACCGTGGATCGAATTCGGATACGTGAGCGGCTGCAAGCGGCTGTGGCGCTGTAGCTTTGGCAGGAAGGAGGTGTGTTTCGCTTCCCCATCAGAGGTTCAGCGGAGTATCGCAATTCCTCAATCGGCCATCAGGTCTCACTTTCCGGATTACTAGTATTTGGTTTGGATTACATTTCCCAAGCTCTCACACACCTGGACTGATTACTGCACACCTGCTCCTCATCACTCAGACTATTTAAACATCTTTTGTGTGATCACTCCTTGCAAAGTCTTGTTTGCTGAGTGTTATTTTCCCTGGTTGTTCTGCTTGGATTTGACTCTGCTGTGGATTACCTTGTACTATTCTTTAGTGCCTGCAAGGTTACCTTACCATCAAACTTACACTGAACTCTTGGTTGATTAACCCAAACCTTGCTTACTCGAGGTATTTTGGTTCCAAAAAGGCATCCAGGAGTAAATTCATCCAACCCAGATTGTGGATTACCTTGTATTATTCTTTGTTGCCTGTCTACCGCTTTGCCTGGACTACTTCTATTGCTGTTTGCTGCCTGCCCTGATCCTCTGCCTGTTACAGAAGACTTTGTTACCTAATGATCCAGTGATCCTCATGCATTTTTCCAGTTAACTCTCTGCCCAAGTGAACCAGCTGGCATCTCACTAACAACAACTAGGTCCACTCACCAGGTTAACAGAGGGGTTGGTGAAATCCTCCATTGGTCTGCAACTGAATCCATTTCCCCAGCACCTCAAGCGAGTCAGGAACCAGTCGTAATTCAGTACATAACAATGCATTATCTGCTAATCCACATTTTGTCTTTCCAGAAAAATGTGATCCCACCTCAAACAATGCTTTCTTATGCAATGCGTCGTGTTGCTAACGGAACAACCTTTGTTATACCTGACTGATGATAGTAAGACTTCTCTTATGTGTTCAATACTAACGGGAAAGGCCTTGGAGTGGGCAAGAGCTGTCTGGGCCTATCAAGGATTGAATTGCACAACTTTCAATTACTTTATTCAATGACTAAGAGAGGTATTTTAACTTTCTGAAGGAGGAAAGAACGCTGGGGAACAACGGCTTGCACTTCATCAGGGGAGAGACAACTGCGGTTGCAAATGCAACTCTGACTTTTCGAACTCTCGCTGCACAAACTGTGTGGGAGGAGGACACTGGTGTTCTGTCAAGGGTCAAAGGGAGATGTGTAATCAGAGCTGGACTGGTGTAATGAGGGCAGAACCTTGGACCAATTTGACTCTTCGTCATCCACTCTCCACACAATCCAGTTATCCTCAGTTTACCTTCATTGCAAAACCATAACGGCATAAATTTCATGCCGTGAGAAACAGATCATGCAATGTGACCCCAGCTGCTCGGTAGAAGTAGACGCCTCAAACCCCCGTATTGGCGCTATCCTCTCACAACACCAAGGTAACCCTTCTAAGCTCTTCCCATGTACTTATTACTTCCGTAAATTCTCCTCTGCTAAACAGAATTATGATGCAACTGTGAACCGCTAGCTATGAAAGCAGCTTTTGAAGAATGGCAACACTGGCTGGAGGGGACCAGACATCCATTTCTGTTACAAACAGATCATTGTAACCAAGAGTACTTGTACTCAGCCAAAAGACTAAACCCAGACAAGTCAGATGGGCACTGATCTTCACTTGATTTAACTTTTCAATCAATTATTGTTCAGGATCAAAGAAGAGCCCATTAATATGACTCCACTCCTCAGAACACCTCTCCAGATCCCATCATCTCACCTTCCCTGATTCTATCTTGGTCTAGTGGGATATCATGTCTGAAATCACCCAGGCCCATACATAGAACCCGCCTCCTCCAGAATGCCCGCCAAACAGACATTAGTTCCCCAAGTTTACGAGAAAAGATAATCCACTGGGTGCGATTATTAATAAATTGGTTTTGGTGGGGAAACCTTACAGGCAGATACAAGCATATTTGTGAAGGCTTGGCACACCTGTGCTAAAGCAAAAACTCCCAGACAACTATCAGCAGGACTGTTACAACCTCTACCCATACCACAACAACCATGTTCCCACATCGCCATTGATTTCATCACCAATCTCTCAAAGTAACATATTAATTATGTCATTGATCGCTTCTCACTTCAGGTTACCAGTCCCAGTCTAAGAAAGTCAAGAACTAACCAAATTCCTTCATGCGTACTATCAACAGAATCAATCCGACTGGAGCAGAATTCTACATTTACATTTATGCACTTGGTAGAGGCTTTTTATCAAAGCGACTCACATTGCATTCAAGGATGATTCAAAATGTCATGAACGCTGGTGAAGATTCCTCAATGGGCCACCAGAGGTCTCACCCACCTGAATACTAGCATTTAGTTTGGACCACATTTCCCAAGATCTCACACACCTGGACTGATTACTGCACACCTGCTCCTCATCACTCCTGTTTGTTTGCTGACTGCTTACCACTTGTGTCTGCCTGTACAGTGTCTATTGCTGTTTGCTGCCTACCCTGGGGGGAATTCCAGAAAGTAAGTTTACCTTTCTATCAAACTTACACTGAACTCTTGGTTGATTAACCCAAACCTTGCTTACTCGGGGTATATTGGTTCCAAAAACACGGTTAACACACAGGACACTCTAAACAGAGCGATGAATCCACGTGTCACCATAGAAACGTTTGCCAAGAAAATTACACCATACTACATTATTCTTCTTTATTCAACATACTTGGTGATTATCGCCACCGTTTTGTAATATTTTTTCAGTCTTTTTCTAAAAGTCTTTTAATCACTGTGAATAAGAACTATATTGTTTATTTGATGCTAAGAGACTTATTAAACTAATTAATAAAGTATAATATACTATTAAATGTAATAATTAAATCAGTTCATGCTTCATTTAATCTAAACTATAGCAAATCATGAGGTGATATTATAGTACATTATTTTTTAATGGAATAAAATGTATTATTTTAGGTCATTTTTTGCATTTTTTTGTTAAATGACATGACAGGACATGTATATTATATATTAATATTTATGAGTGATACTCAAATTATGTTGTATGTAATTACATCAATAGTTTTATATAATTATGATAATATATTTTAATTGATCTGGTAACTCATGCCTAATAATTCCATAATTTGTGAGGAATTATCACTGGATTAAAATTTGTGACCGTCGTACAAACAGAAATTAAATGCGTAAAACTAATTAACAGCTTCAAATGAGCAAATTTGATTGTCACTCGCCACTGAACGACTATATTATTGAATTTGCATGTGCGAACAAGTGTAATATATGCAAAAATCTTAACTGAATCAGGCCTCTGTCTGGGGTTTGGTTATGCGTGTGGCAGTGGGGTTGAGAACATGGATGTGTGACTCTTTCATTTCACACAGGGCTCATGGGTGTGTGCCGTGCTCTATAGAAGAGCAGCAAATATGAGCCAAAGCTGAGGTCTGAAAACAGGCTACAAGGTTCCGAACAACACAAATTCGTCAACACCGCAGATGCTTGGATCTTGTTTTCAAAACCTGGAAATAAATCTCTTAAAATAAAAAAGTTACGATCACAAACAAACACGACATCGCGCACATATCCACCCGACTCCTCTCTTCATGGCCTATTTGAGGGAAATGTGAGATTGTCATTGTTTAGAGTGACCGCAGGGCTCAAAGTGTCATGTAGTCCCCTCCGTTGAACAATACGCAGCCTCTGTGTTTGTAAAAATGGCAGACACACTAGTTGCGTCGGTAATTCTAGACAGCAGCATTCAGCTCTGGTTCCTCTCTGACCTTTAGGTAATGCTTTATGATCAGCTCTTTCTAAAACATGCTAAAAGAAAATGTGGCGGAAACCTCAAACCCTCCAACTCAGAATGCACAGTATGGATATCAATGTCACACTGGTTAAAGTGGCGTCAAAATAACGTCTTATTGTAATCGTTTAAAAATATGATGGCTCTATTGCTGCATCTGATACTTCCATACTATATGGTTTGTGAAAAACGGTATGCCAACAGAGTAGCGTCTCCGAATACATAGTATTCGAAAAAAGCAGTGGGTGAAAAGTACCTGGGTGGCCTACTATTTCCACCGAGATTCTGAATTGTGCAATCATTAGACACTTTAATATCCCGTGACGCCACAGGAGAGGATTTATGAATGGCGATGAAGCGTCGCAACTGGCGACGTAGGTCACATGACAGTGACAACATGGCGGATGTAGTACATTTCGTTCATACTCTAAAGCAGTGGTCCCCAACCCCCGGTCCGCGGATCAAATGGTACCGGGCCGCGGATCGAATTCGCGACTAGTCCGTGAGCTGCTGCGAGCGGCTGTGACGCTGACGCTTTGGCGGTGAGGAGGTGTGTTTAAACAATCTCGCGCTGATGAATCTGGCTCATAGATGCATCCGACTCACTGTGAATCATTTCATTTTCTGGAACTTCTGCCTCTTTTCTCTTCAGAGAACCTGTTGCTATCCACCGATCCATAACGACACTGAACTTGAACGTCACGGCCGAACACCACTGGCCTTATTTTAGTAATCGCACAATAACTTGACAATTGAATGCAAATGTTATATCAATATAGGCCTACATATTCTTTTTTAAAATTTATTTATGGGAATTTCCTGGTAAAATGAAGGTAAAATATTATTTTATTTTGCCTTTCCACGGACCACCTGCAGTACCCTCACGGACCACTAGTGGCCCGCAGACCACAGTTTGGGAATGACTGCTCTAAAGAACATACTTTTTTCACGGCTGCGAAGTAAGTTTCAAACCAAATGTAGTGCCTACTATACAGTATACGAATTTGGACGCAGCGTGTAACTAACCAGAACGTCAGTTCAACGTTCGAACAACATTTTATCACTACATTTAATATTCTGTGAAAATCATTGTCTGCTGTCAAAATATTGGAAAGGTTATATAATCCTGCACTGTATAAGCAAGTATATATCGAAAATGTAATTTAGTCTCAGTAATACTCAAATGATGTTTATGCAAATTAACATAATCTGACTATTAAAACTTAACATGAAATGTGTTTTGCAACTGATTTTAAGTTTGTAACATGACACATTTCTAAGAGTTAAATAACGAAAATGATGTCATTGTTTACTCATCCTCATGCCATTGAAAACTTTCTTTGTTCTACAGGAAATAGTTTGAAAAATGTTCACGCTGCACTCTTCTATTCAATGAAAGTGGAGACTGGGGTTGTAAAGCTCCAAAGAGCATTTAAAAGCATCTTTAAACTATTCCAAATGATGTGTGCACAATATTCCAAGTCTTCTGAAGCTGTGAATGAGGAACAGACTGAAATCTAAGTGGTTACTCAGAAAATCTTGCTTGTGAGCCGTAGTCTCCATTCACTTTCATTGTATGGAAAAGAACAGCTTGAAGATTGTGCTATAAATATTAATTTTTTAGTTTTGTGATGGAAATAAAGTCTAATTAAAAATAACAATTTATATCTGAAACCATGTATATCTAGCCACTAACTTATAATGCATCTCATTTAAATAAACATGAACGCTTCAAGCAAACGCAATCCGCCTGACAACCACTTTAAAGCTTTTAAACAAACAACTTGTTCTTACAGTCCGGACAATGAACAAAAGATGTCGAGACGGTCTCAAACGAGACGGCGGTGGGCGTCCGGCACATGCTACATTTTCCTCGACACCCCCTTCTGTCATTGAGACAGCAGGCGATGACCTTGAGAATTTCCTCTCGGCCAATAGGAACTCTTTGTTTCTCCCAGCCTCTCAAATCTGCTGAGGATGTCAATGTATAAACGCCTCAAATACACTTATTACTGAAGGCGGCTGCCGAGGTGATGTTGCATTGGTGTGTGTGTGTGTGTGTGTGAGTGTGTGGAATACAAAGGGAAGGCAGAATATCTGTTGTACGGATATATTTTCATTATCTTAGAAAAAGTATACTCTGAATATTGCATCGGCTTCCTTATTTACAAGTGTGAGTGTGGCACATGTGCGATCATTTATCTCCTTTAGCTTCTTGGGCACACAGCACAATTAGACGTATGCATCCCAGAGGAATTCTGGGAGAAAAAAACTGGGAGCACATCATGCACTGATATAATTGCATGTTTACGTGGACTGATTTGTGACATATTACCGGTTATAATGTGCGACCTATTATCAAAAAGATGGCTGTGTCATAAAGATTGATGGCAGATTTCATACTACCCAGCACGCATGGGACAGATTCAACACCTGCCAACATTTTTTGGCCTCTAATGGGAACATTAAAAATCCCTGGCTTGAGCTACGAGTCACTTGCTGACTGCACAGATTTCCGCCGCTGCCTGTTACTTGCAAATGACAAAGAAAATCATGAGATTTTCTCATCAATGCCACGATTTACTGACTTCACACTGTCCTGCGTGTATCGAATAACACTGACGAATTCCGCAAATTGCAGAAAACCACAGATAATGCAATTACAGAGAGGTTTACACCCTAGGGAAAACCTTCGATTCTGGCGGTCACCGTGTTCATCATAACATGACCTAAAGGGACCACACACTGTTAGAAATGAGCTCCAGCACACGCTCTTTCGAGCCACACGGGGATCAGACATCAGGTTGGTGACTATAAAGCTGATGAATGAAACAAAAGGTCATTTTTAACGGGGAAGCCGCTCGTGATCAACATTAGGTCAGGTGTAGTCCTCTTTTACCAGTTGGAGTTTTGTCTATTGTTCTGTTCGGTAGGGCGAGTAGAGCTTTTGTCTGGGACCCTCCATCTGTTCATGCTTCCTGAACTTGACAATAAGAACATGCACCTCTCAAAACAACGTGGAGCGTGTCAGGTGCAAAGACAGAAGACAACGGGATAGATAGATAGATTAGTCTCGTAGGGTAGATAAACTAGCATCCTACATCAATATATATTGTCTACACACAGATAAATGACAGTGTTGAATATGAATGGAGTAGTACTGTACCTGTAACAATGACATCTGTCACTGGGAATTCATACCTGATATCTCGGACTGAGGGACGCTGTTTAACGTGAAGCCTTTGCCGCTGTAGAAGTGGTGCACTTCCGCGCAGCTCCGCGCTTTACCGCCCGCGTTATCCGCAGACAGAGACACGGAGATGAGCGACACGAGCAGCGCGACCGCTGTCAGATCCATTGTGTCCGGATCCAGAGACTGAGGATGAGGATGAAGTCCACTGATGCTCTACACTTCACACAGCGAATCAAAGCATTCGATTCTTTCTACAACAACAGGATATTATGGTCAAATCCACTTGTTTAGGGATGTAAATGCACGTCCAGGGTTAAAGCCGGTGGTCCTGATGAAAGAGGATGCGTGTTATTGATCAGTCCGGTGGAGATCTGTTTCTGGTGCTCATGTCTTTACGCACTACCCTATTAATAATGCATAACTTGTAATATTCCTGCAAGTATCTGCTATGGTATAAACAGTGAATACTGTTGTAGGAGTAGCTGGTTAGAGCGCTCAGTGCTGCTGCTGTGCGCTCCTGTGCTGTCTGTCTCTTTACTGTCCCGTTCCCACCGAACAATAGTGATGTCCGATTCGTGAGCGAGTTGTTCTTTTGAATCGGATCCTTTGAACGATTCGCGCGGATCGATTCGCTTATTCATAGAAACAATGCATTTCTTATTGGAAAACGGCTTAAACGGGATTCATAGGCGGAGTTTGGCCAATTAATGCCTGCCTTGTGCTTTGAATATTTTTATTTATTACAGAATTCATATTTTCTCGTTTTATTTGTCTGATCTTATTAGTTCTGTGTTTAGAATGAGTAAGATATGACTATAAAAAAAATAAATCTGAGCTCGTGGTCTGCTGACCTGGTAGGTGCCCCCCCAAGCACAAAAGTGAAACTCCGCCTATGGATGGTTTGCTAGTCTAGTGTGCATATACTGGGGTGGCTAGTTAAGATTATTTAACTAGGATGGCTAAAGAGATAGATAGATAGATAGATAGATAGATAGATAGATAGATAGATAGATAGATAGATAGATAGATAGATAGATAGATAGATAGATGTCATACATACAAATAGATAGATAGATGACAGACAGGTAGATAGATAGATATAGAGACAGGTAGATAGACTGATAGATGACATACATACAGAGATGGATGGATGGATAGATCAGTATGCAAAATTAAAGCAAAAATAGAAATATTGGAGACATTAACAAAAAACTTCGGAAGCTGGATATACATATATTTTTGGGCAGAAAATTTAATACGCTAAATAAAAAACGAAAACAAACAGAAATCTTCAAAAAACACAGCATAGTAATAAACATCGTGACTTAAGTAAAAACATTTGTTTCATAGAAAGAAGTAAAAAATTATTTTCGGGGAACACTGAAGTAAAGAATCATTTGAGTCGACTCATTGAAACGATCCGTTCGTTATAATTTCAAACGGATTTCCCAACATCCCTGAACAAGTCCAGCCCTGTGGTAGAATAAAAGAGGAGGGATGGGGGGTACAGACGCCCCCTGCAGTCTTGCCAGACAACTGTAACAGAATAGATCCCGCATGGCAATTGATTTTTAGGTGGGATATTAAACAGACGTGATCATATAACAGATTGAATCGGTTATAGGCTGAAACCGAGAACACGGTCAGCAGCGAAAGCCTGTGATTTCTCAGTCAAGACACGTGTAATTAAAGCACTCAGATTCTCGGGGTTTACTTCAATTACATGGTGGTTTCACAGCTGAAGAAAGAAGAATTATTCAACGCAACTACAATAAGCGCATGCTGCCTCCGTTTGATCATAGAGTCGAAAAATAAAAGTGAGTCATTGACCACACTAGGTGAATATTAAAGCACTCACCTTAAATCAAAGCAGTTTCAAATCCAATTTCCCAGCATTTCTATGACAGTTGCCATGTACTTTGTTGGCACAAAAACGTAGCAACGGCAAAATGAAGGGTTTCGGTGTGGCTGAAGACCAGGAAACGTTCATGACAGCTTAATTGGCATCTAAATAATAAGACACAGCTAATTAAAAAGCATAAATTACAACATGTCTGCTGAAAGACGTGAAGACTCAATTGTGCATTATGGGTGTGACTGGTTTAATGGGATAGATTACAGAATATGTTGTCAGGAAATATGGAATTGATACAAAACGGGTTGAAAAACATTTATCAGACATAAAAAAACATGGATTTGCAACAGGATGGTGAAATATAACCCGCAAACGAGATGAAGGTGCTCGGGGGATGATGTGAGAAGAGCAAAGCGAATTCGATTTCAAAGAGCGGGAATGTGAACACGAAAGGGAGAGCGATCAAAAAGACACGTGTATACTTTGACAATATGGTGTTTTATTGATCGATTTATGTGCGAGCACTTACAGTGACAAGTCATATAAGCAGTCTGATCGTCATGGAAAATGACATTAATGAACTCAAATGAAAGTTTAAGACTGTGATGTCAAGAGAAACTGTCAAAACAAATACATTTTGCGTCTAGAAAAAAGGTTAAAAGCGGATGTTATAGAAGTTTCTAGTAGAAGTGTTTCATTATACTAGGAGTTAATTAAAGGCTATTTTCAACGTTTTTAAATGGTTATGTGCACAACCCCACTATGATATACACATTTTTGTATACATACATTTCAGTATAAATATGTTAAATGTACAATTTGACTTTTTACAACCACAACAAAAGCTCAAGCAGGAGGGTCAATCTTACAAAATGGCGTCTCTCTTTTTATCTTAAAAAAAAAAGCTTAATGAGAATTGGCCTGTTTAAGTTTAAGATAAAAAAATTGCATTATTTGTATTCCTTACATTATTCTCAGATGTTCCTCTCACATTCTCACTACTGTGATGCAAAGAATACCCCCCCCCCCCCCCCCCACTCCTAAATTTAGGGTGAAATGTGAAGTTTAACCCAGATATACTGATGAAGGGACAAATAAAATTGCTCTCTTTAATATAATTCACACATACAATGACATAGTATTCACACATTTAACAAAAAAAAAAAAGATTCAAAAGAGCGGAGCAAAAAAATTATGATATTAGACCACCAAGGAAATGATGGTTGACCTCAATCACACTTTGCGTCTCTTTACACTACTTAGTAGCTACATACAACCCTTTAAAACAGGCCAAAGCAAACAGATAACCAGTTTTTGAACCGTCGCATCCTGAGGGGGGCCGACATGAAAACTTTCTGAGCATCTGAGGAGATCAGAAGACGAATGTGCAGACTTCTAAGGGCCTAGTGCAAATGCATGCATGAATCATTCAGTCTTTTCTACTGTACGTCAGACACCATTGGGCCACAGAAGGAGCTGTATTAAGGGTAAAATTGCAAGAAACAAGACGGATGAGATGGTCGGGTTGTGGACGACTCCTTTGGCGCCCACGTCCGGTTTGGATCTGGAGTTGGGGGGTTGGATTGTGACAATGCCGCCCAGTGGTTGAATTCGTACATGGATTTCCTTTTTAGTGAGCACTGTTGGAAGAAAAAAAAAAATGGTTTAAGAATTAGGTGCAAAAATAACCAAAGATAGTGCTCAGAAGAAGTTTTTCAACTTAAACAGAACTTTTATGTGTTTTGTCTGTTAATTTACATTTTGGGTGTCTGAAAATGTAAACCTTTGAGAACGGCTTTCAAAGTGCAAGTGAAACGATGCCGTTATAGTCCGTAAAAAATGACAAAAAAGCAAATTTGTGAAAACTGTGTAATTATATGTATTCTTAGTACGTGTTCAGTCTATAGGCGTGTAGTGTTTAGTTACAAAGTGACATCGCCAACTACTGGCTTGGAGTGAAAGATTCAGCATATTTTGTGGTTTTTGCGAATCCAATGTTTTTGACAACATTGTCGTCTGTATGTGAAAAAAGCATTTTTAGTACATTGTTGGCGTGTAACCATACACTTGTCACAGAAAGGTCCGGGAGCACAGGAGGGTATAAATACACATGAGGCAAATAGGGAACAGCTGACAAGACTGTAGGTAAGTGATAAGGACCTGGAAGATACATAAATGGACCTGGAAGGGATAAGTGGCAACACTTAAATACAAAGGTTCTTTTTTGGCATCTATGGTTACATTAAGAACATCTAATTTCCATTCCACAAAAGGTTCTTTAGATTTTTAAATGGTTTCAAACTAAGAAAAAAATGATTATTTTAATACCTTTTGACTGAAAGGTTCTTTTGGAAACCACACTTTTTTTCTTTTTGTTTTTTCTTTGTTGTTTAAGTTCTTTACCTGCATGTATGGTTCCAGGAAGAACCTTTAACATCCATGGAACTTGTCCATTGCACAAAAGGTTCTTTCTCAGCAAACAGGGAACGTCCACAAAACTTTGGTTTGGTTCTCTCACAGTTATGAATTCCAGTAACGTTAATAGAACGTGCGTTCAAAGTTACCGGGGTATTAATAACTTCCCAAAACACAACAATATAACAATATAAACCTCCTTCATGGACGTTCATCTGTATATATATATATATATATATATATATATATATATATATATTTTTTTTTTTTTTTTTTTAAACGTACTAGTTTGAAATCGTTTCAGAAAACATTTAAAAGTAATTTCCCATGTTTCCCTTGTTTTCACTATTGACCAAGAAGGAGGTTTTGAAAGTTCAGAGAACTTGTTTTCATAAATTAATGTTTTTAGAACCTTTTTGTTAGCTGGGTTCTTCAAAGATTCTTTTTCAAAGAAATTTTCACTGAAATGTTCTTTGGGGATCTAAGTGAGAAAACAACACCCTTTTGAAACCTTTATTTTTAAGAGTGTACAATGAAAAACCAATCCTTCGACAAAAGAAACGTTAAATCCGATTTGGTAACAGTGACAAATGCGCTTTGTGCAACAAACGCACACACAATAACGTTCCCAGTTGAACATATGTGCATTGCGCAGCAGATGAGCAGGGCCATATATCAGCGCCAGGCTACGAGCCGAGAGCCGCCACACTCGCAAACACAAACCAACAGACGACAACGCATTAACGTGTCACAATGAAATGATGCATAGTGTCCATACAGACACAAACGAATGACTTCACGTGTGGATGTCTCGGCACAAATGAACACACATTCACAGTCTGATGTTTCAGAGGCATCCATTCACCTAATTTTGCAACAAATTCGACCCAGACGCAACAAGGCAGGGCGAGACGAAAACAACAGTCACACCTTTTCCCAATGAAATCCAACCTTAGGTTCTCACACAATAGCCATTGTACTGTCTGCACAATACACAAAGGGTTCATTTGTTTGCAATCACTGCGAGGAGATATCTTCATGCCAATTAAAACAGGAAATAGATCCAATTCGTATCAGACCAGAGAGAGTGAACGCCCGTGGGCTGCTTGGCATTGACAGGAGTGATGTGTAGGAATGATCACATATGCTGTATAATATCATGCTAAATATGCAGTAGTCGTGTGAAACTGCGGGTTGACGCTGAGTGAGACTGTTGGAGAATCGACTTATCTAACATGTTGTATTTCAGTTTCGGTTGCACACAGCATTAGCAAACCGCTATGGTGTTTATGGTTTTTGGAAAACACAAATGTATTTGCATGATTCAATGCTTAATATCTCCACTGTATGTTTGAATATAGAAAAATGTGAACTGTGCTGGATTTGAGATTCTTCTGTTGTTGTTGTCCAAATTGATAACATTTTTTAAGTTACCTAAGAACATTCTGTAAGCTCAAGGCAATGTGTCACAGTCTGTTTGTGTGCGTTCTGTTTCCCCATGTGCTTCTTTGTTTTGATCTCAGTCACCTGTGTCCCGTTAATCATCTGTCCATCATTAATCACCCCATCCGTTCCTTTGTTTGGTCAATGTATTTATATCCCGTGTTCTCCCTCATTCTTTGTCCGTTCTTGTAACATTGTGTGTTTCACCTGAATCCTGAGTTCTTGTCAGTAGCAAACAAACAAACACTTAAATTGCCTTGCCTTCATGCTATATTTACACATGAACCCCCATGGCACAATGCTATAATAAATATATTTTATTTTATAAATAAATAAAAAATATATAAATTAAAATAATTATAATAATATAACAGAGAAATGTCAGAAATGCTTCTAAAGAATGCATAACATTTAAATGTAATAAATATACATATATAAAATGTTTAATTTATAAATAAAACAAACATATAAATTACATATTTATAAATACTGTACATAAATTAATACTAATAATTTAAAAAATATATAATTTAGCTAAATTATTAAATTAGCTAAATAATAAAACAATGCTTTATTTTCAACAATAATCCACTGGAAATATAAAAATATTCACTTTTAGTATAGTGAGACAAATGTAGACAGTATTAGCTACAACTGTGTACTTAAGTTGATTTATCTTTGTAGGTCATAAAACAAAAACATAAGTAACCTCTGAACATAAATGTTACTTCTTTCTGATGTGATTAAAGTTACTTAAAATCTTACATTTTAAGTACATTTTAAAAATTTACTTAAAAACTTCAGGGGAGGGGGGTGGGTTGGATTGGTGGGAAGGAAACTACGATTATATATTTTTTATTCCAAATGAGAGTAGTTCATTTGAACTTTCTATTCAAAGAATCCAAAAAAAAGTTTGTTTTTTTTTATCATGGTTTTAACATGGATAATAATAAGAAATGTTTCTTGAGCAGCAAATTATCATTAGAATGATTTCTGAAGGATCATGTGACTGAAGAGTGGAGTAATGATGCTGAAAAATCAGCTTTGCCATCACAGGAATAAATTACATTTTGTAATATATTTAAATAGAAAAACACGTCTACATGACACTCGGATGGTCTCTTCCTTTATTGGTGATTCTTGGTTTGTTTAAGCTCCGGTGTGGACCAGAAGTTATGTTGAAAGTAAAAAATCTGACATCTTTATAGCTATATCTCGCCTTTAAAATTTTGATTAGATGGATATTAAATATGTATACAGAGTTGTTGAATGCCAACATTCACTAACGGCAAAACATATCTTGACTTAACATGTGGCCACTCATTCATAAGACAAAGGCAAGCGGCATAATTACCCTTCTATAAAACCATGTTTGCCTTCTGTCTATCAAACATACAGGTGAAGCATGACCACACATGACAGGAAGAATGATTGCATTTCAAATCTTTCCCATGAACCTCTAGCTGTTGCAGGAACAAGCCTCCGCAGGTCACATGGCAACTCCCGAGACGGCAGAGATCTGAAACTAGACGGCGGAGAGTGCTGGAGATCACCGTACTGAACGCCTCACCGAACACAGCCAACAAACTGAATATATTATCATGACAGTGAAGTGTGTGCAATGGGCTCGCTTTGGCCTAGTTTTGCCAACTTCTAGCTGAGAAACAATGACGAACCAGGAAAACAAAGAAGAATGTCTTACAAGACTTTTACTTGCACTTAACTTATTTTGCATTTCAAAAGACTCTGCAAAGATTCTGTAACTTTTACATATAGTACAAGTGTAAAATATGTTTTATATTCAAAAATATATTCAACAACTTAAAAGAGGCACAAAGTGAGAACGTTAAATAAGCTAACAAAATAAGAATGTTAGAAGAACGTTTGGCTAAAGTCTCCATTCATTTATGACAACAGCATAGCATGCTATGTGTATTGTGGAAAAATGCCTAGTATTATTGTAAAATAATGGTTTACTATTTCTATATACAGTAATACCTCGATTTACGAATTTAATTCATTCCAAGAGTGAGCTTGTAACCCAAACTTCTCGTACACCAAAACAATTTTCCCCATAAGAATGCACTAAAAATCACTTGATTCGTTCCACACGACCATAAATGCCCATTTTAAATATTTTTTGGGTTTTAACCTATTAATTACAGTTAAAATTACAACCATTAAGATCTCATATAAATTCATGTAAGTTTCAGTAAAAATGCACGTGACGATGCTGAGCGTTAGATCTTTTCCACACAAAAATGCGCGTGGGCGAGAGAATATTTTTCTCGCACACGATACAATGCTCGTACACCGATTTGCTCGTATACTAGGTCACTCGTAAACCGAGGTATTACTGTATTAAGAAATGAAGGCAAAGCTAAATTTTCAGCATCATAACTCCAGTTTTCAGTGTCACATGATCCTTCAGATGTATATGCTGATATAAGAAACATTTATTATTATCAGTTGTGCATTTTCATATTTCTGCTTACAAGTTTACTGATCCCAAACTTTTGAGTATATGTATTTATCTATCCATAATATAACGTAATTTAATTAAATTTGTGCATTCAGTGGTTTGATAATGAATTTTACATGATAGACAGTGTCAAAAAGCAGACAGGGTACTATTGTTAGCTTGTCCACCCACAAAGTGGGTATAATTATACGGAACTTGGCAGTCTCTAATACTAGTGATGTGTATGAGAATGAAGACAAAACATCTCATTCATTCATTTAGTGTAGTTTTTTTCTTAAACCAGAGGTGGGAAAAGCAGGTGTGGAAATGCGATCCCTTTACCAGCAATGACAAACACAAACTTAGCTTCTGCAGCTGGATGCTAGATATTCTGCTTTCAGAGAATATAAAATGATGTAAACATACTGAAGAGTGTTCAGAGCTTCAGTAAAAAATGCTAATATGGTTAATACGTAAATACATTTTGCATTTGAGCAGCTTTGAGGCAAGTCAGCTCGGCGGCCATCTTGAAAACGCCTCAGAGTTGTTATTTACAATCATTCAAGTACCTGAATAGGAAAATACAAAACTATCCAAAACTGTTGGACAAGATTGTGTTCAAATAATATATTTTAAATCCAGAATACAACCTAATGACGAAGTTACCATAAAGCTAGCACAAATTGTGTTTTTCCCCTCAGGCTGATCCATTGAGCTAATGCACTAATCTAGTTTCCCGCCTTAAACAGTTAGCAGGAAACTAAGTTTAGTGCCACTAATTATAACAAATAAAAACACAAGCCTGATATAATACCCTTTGATTATTGATATGGCCAAGATCATGACAAAGGAAAGACATTTTTATTAAGAGCAGGGCTAAAGCTAAGCAAACTTACTCTATCAGACACAACATTTGCAATAACCCCTACAGCTGGAGGATGAAACTGGTTTTACCTTTGGGAGTCAATCTAATCTTCCTCCCCTCTTCGCCGTCTGTGTTGCTGGTGGAAGGGGGAGGAAAACCAGTGGATCTGAAATGATGTTAGCATTAGCTACACTGACATCTACTTGACATCAAAAATCCTGTTTGTGATTGTAACATAAAAAATGGATTTACTGAAAAAAGGAGAAAGAATCAGGTGCTGACAAACAGACGACAACACATTCGCAGGAGATGAGGTCACCTTAAATCAGAGTTTACCAAGCTGTCAAAGCATGTCCGCTCCAATGTCTGATGCTGGGAAAATAATCTGATAATTACGAACCCAGACACGCATGAGTGCCAATGCAGTAACATGAGTGCAACCGCCTCTATGTGCCAAACAAACAACAGTTGTGGTTTTTAAAATGTTCTTTTTTCTTAGCAATTCATCCAGGACCTTGTGTTGAATGCAGGTGTTTTCATTTACAAAATCATAAATTATTGCTATGCACACAAACTACTATATGACAGATTTATTGCCACACATCAATAAAAAAAAATATTTTTAACAAAGTATTTGTGATATTTCACCAATATATATTATTTATACATTTATACAATAAAATTATAAAATCAAAGACTGAATAATAAAAATAAATAAATAATAAAACCGTAAAATTAATGTGATGTCCTATAAATAAACAACTTTGTTTTAACAATTCTGCAGTATATGTTTTATACATATTTTATTTATTTATATATATATATATATATATATATATAAACACACACACACACACACACACACATACATTTATGCATTTGGCAGATGCTTTTACTCAAAGTGACTTACATTGCATTCAAGGAACACATTGACATTCTAATCAGTTCTTGCGTTCCCTGGGATTCGAACCTCTGACTTTGTCGTTGCAAGCGCCACACTCTACTGTTTGAGCGACAGCAAAGCACACTATATATATTTATGTATGCATAATAAATTAGAAAGAAATTATAAAATAATATTTAGCTATAGCTACTACGACACTTTGCTAGATAAATTAACAAAAACGCGCCTCTAAAATAAGTTTCCTTTCACATGATATCATGAATATTGTAGTTATAATGTAAATTCTAACATTTAACATTGACTTTTCATGACCCAATCAATTCCTAATAGAGCAAATTAAATCCCGCCTAACTCAAACCTCCTTTTTCACCCATATTAAGGAAATAAAATAAGTTGAAATGCACATTGTCGTGCTAAAAGTGAAGATCATTTGCATAAATGACAAATTCGGGTCACACACACACACACACAGCCTCTGGTATTGTTTGACCTTCACTAGAGGCTTGAGGTTGGGGGTGTAAAGGTATCTCTCGCGGTCCTTCTTGAATCAGTAATGAGTTCTTCATTACCCAAGCCACGATTCCCAAGAGACGATTGCGGCAGCAGACCCAACACACACCCGCTTAAATGCAACTCTAACCCAGACCGCTGCAGAAAGCAAACACGCACTCTCTTTTGTAATTTATCCTTGCACATTAACGGCATTAATTGATATATTAAGCTAGAGTGATATTCTTCACTGAGCTCTTGAGTTAGCAGATTGAGTAATGAGCCTTCGCCCACTCTCAACAACAGCGATTCAATAGTGAGGGTGTAGATGTCACTTAATTAATCAAAGGAAAGCTGGAGAGAATGGAAGACAGTCTAGTGGCCAGAACAATCGGAGACCTTCATTTTGGCTTTGACTCTTTTATTGCCACACGGCTCGGCCTGTTAAGCAACATACAGTAGACTTATTACAAGGACAGTCCCACTGGAGAAACCTGGGGTAGTGCTTTGCTCAAGGGCTCGATGGTGAAATTTCATGGATCTCCCTGGCAAGACGCAAGTCCACAACCCATTGTCCCAATATTTCAACCCTACACCAGTGATATATACACGCACACACACAGATATACATACACATACTCCTGAACACACAAAAAAAAGAAACGGAAAAAGGGCCAAACCCAAAATAGCTAAATTGTCGAAATTAACTAAATTTAAGCAAATGCACTACTTAAAGAGCCATTGCTATCTCAGAAAAGGCAGAATTGGCAGAATATAGGAAGTTGTATGTGGAGTAATGAATCTCAATGAAACAGTTGAAAGAGAAGACACTTCTTCGAGAGAAGCGTCTTCGAATAGCTGGTGATAAATAATAATAAACGCATCTCTCACACAGTGAAGCCTATGGGGGAAGAGACTGTGACAGTGTGTGGGGAGCCGGTTTAGCTGCTGGTGTTGGTGAGCTACTTCACTCTGAAAAGTACAGGAGATGTTATTTTCCTGCCCAAATCTCAAAGGTGAGTCCATCAGGTTCATGTTTTGTCCTGGTCAGAGTCCAGAATTGAACCCAATAGTGAATATTTGTTCTCATATTAAACTCGAATGAACTGGGACACAATCTTCATCAGTTCAATCTGTTTGAAGCCATGAACATTGAGTGGAACAACACTTTGTTCCTGTAAAAAGCCGTATGAAAGCTATTTACAAGACTTTACCTACAGTATTTGTGCAATTCTTGCTAATTTCCTGCCCAGTAATTTCTGATTAAAATGGTTTAAACACAAATAAAGCATCAAAAGACCTCTAAATACTTAGCTCTTTTCTTTTTGTCCAGGAAGTGTGTATATATATATATATATATATATATATATATAAATACAGTGGAGTTCACTTATCTCGACTCACGGTTAACTCGCCAATACTATTATGTCAACGTTTTTGAAGTGGAACCGCCAAACTCCGGTTGAGACAAACTCATTTGTCTCAGTATTTTCGATTCTTTAACGTCGATTCCTTAATGTCGCCGAACACTAATATCTCGAGCAAATATCTCGGACAAAGTCATCACTTCACATGGTTATCTCGTGAGTCATGAGCGTACCTAGTTCACTGCGCATGCGCTGAGTTTGCGTTGCACGTGGATCGCGGTCCATATGGTCGCTCTTTCAGTGATGCTTTACTCACAGTGCTTTACTCACAGCAGGACTCTGAAGTGAAAGCACATTCACGTTCTTACGAGAGCTGCCGTGGGTCCACCCCCATCCCAAAGCCTCAGCCGCTTCTGTGTGCACATAAAGCCCGCCTTCTCTGATTTGATTGGTTTTCTCAAATATTTTGACATTGGTCAGTAACGAGCGGTAACGACCAATGAGTATAAGGCTTAGATGAACGAACACACACACACGCACGCGTGCACACAGACACACACAAACACATCCTGCTTCTGTTCTGAAGCGCTCTGCTCAGTGCCGCTGAAGGAAAAACAGTTATTAAAAGACGGGAGGAAGCCGAATTTGTTGAGAAAGCACATTAGAAAACGCAAGAAAGTATGCAATCTAGTACAGCCTCACGATGACCTCACGAATATGTTATGACTGTTTACACTGTGAGCGAAATTGTGTTTGCAATGTTGGGGAATATAATTAAAGATTTGTATAAAAAAATCGAAAGTGTTTTTCTTATACACTGGTAAATCTCTGCTGTTAGTTGGTGCACATATGCCTTTTGTTGTTAGCAAACATATACAGTGAATGTATATTTTCATAGCATGCCGATCGCTTCATCTAATACAGTGGTCCCCAACCCCCAATGAACTGGTCCCGGTCCGCGAAATCGTTCCGTGGATGAAATGGTACTGGGCCGCGGATCGAATTCGCGGATCGGTCCGTGTGCAGCTACAAGCGGCTGTGACGCTGCTGCTTTGGCGGTGAGAAGGTGTGTTTAATCTCGAGCGGATATCGCTCGCACGGATCTGTAACGTCTCCTCCAGCACATCCCAAAAACTTCCAATGCATTTAAGGTCTGGATTTAGAGAAGCCGATTCATGTGTGAAAATGATTCTTCCATCATTTCACAGTTTGAGCCTGATGAATCTTGACATTGGCATCTTGGAATATGTCCATGATTCAAACGTTTTTGGCCTGGCAGTGATACGTGGGGCCTCCGAGTAACACAGTTTGAGGTGCAAGAACAAATAAACAAATGAATACTTTGTAGCTTGAGTTTCAAGGGAGCTTCATCAGAACTGAGAGTTTCAGTGGCCTTGGTTTCTCCATTCTGCTTATCAGGTAGTCCAAACTGTAAACTCACACACTGCAGATGTGGGGACACAAACAGTAAACACACACACATACTGGTGGTGTTGCGAGATTTCGTTTCATTTGGCTGGAGGTTACAGCCTCAGCAAGTGCTTATCAGACTCTGGTTCCATAAACAGCTGGATAGAGTTACATTTTAAATACCACATTCCCCTCGCGCACTGCAGAGTCAGAGGTCTACTGAGGGACAAAAAAGGACAAAACTAGGACAAAAGTGGAATAAATAAAACAGATAAACTTGTGTTTGAAAGTCATTTGAAGCCATGGCCCTGATGTGTGTCCTATACTGTTACAAGCTATACTCCATACAAAACCAATTACTATTGCATATTAAAATTAAATCTAATAAAATAAAAAAAAGAATTAAAGAATATACACACACGCGCACTGCATATGGACTGTATGCGTATAGGAAATTGACCATTTAAAGTGCCACAGATTCAAAGATAAAGTCCACCTCGACTTCAAAAACAATTATTTTGTGTGTAACCAGGCAAACGGCTGAAGAAAACAGGCCTTGAGTTTAAACACAAGAAATGGTTTCCATCCTCGCCAAACTGTATTAGCATTATTGACGCAGACAGTGACTACAAACGTCTCAGATCTGAATCTCCAAGGTTCAGCAGAAAACGATCAATGAGGAATTTTATGGACCTCAGAGGAGGTGCGTGCAAAACAATTACCCTTTCTCTCCCATGTTCAGAAGCACACCAGAAAACAGACATTCAAGGCAGAGCCGAACTGCAGCAATGCTTATTTGTGCGTGTCATAGTCACGGCCAATTACGTCGAGGTAAACCTGACGAAAACAAACAATGCAAATTGCATGTCTTGTCCGTGTGCTTATCTCAGCGTCATTGGACAGAGACACCAAGCATGAAGAGAAAGACGAGAGAGACAGAGCGGTGGGTATCATAACTCTCTGGTCTCCGTTAATGAACCGTTTCCTGCGGAATGAATAATTGATTGATTATGACCAGCTCTGTGGTCGCTGTAGGGGAAACTATACCTCCGTGACCCCGGATGAGACGGGCTGTCATTCAGCAATCCATTTTTTCATCAACTCAGGGGATTTGAGGGATTTAAAACAGCCAAGCCAGGAATTTATTGCATTTGGGTTGTGGGAAATAAAAATAGATTAAAAATCACAAAAAATGAGTGTGCCTTGGTAAAAGTGCAACAATGACTTTTGTCAGTTTGTCACCAAATCTGGATAGCTTTTTGTTGGACATTTTTGTATTCAGGTACAAAAATTTTTTTTTTTTTTTTTTTTCTTTTTTACTATTGATGGATTTACTTTATGGACATACTGTTTCCCAAACGCAGATCAATTTTAAACTGTGAAAATAGGTTCATAAAAAAAATATAATTTCATTTTTAAAACTATGCTAATCCAAACCAGGGTTTCCTAAACGTAGGAGTCATAAAATACTTTAAAAATTATATAATAAATCTTTACCACTAACATACAAAATTTAAAAACGACAACAGTCAAAATAAAATCCACTCGCAATAAATAAAAAAATAAAAATGAAATTATAAAATTATCTTTATTATAAATAAATAATTTTATTTCTTTGTATTGATAGTTTTATAATTACAGTTATTCTATTAAATGAGTAATTTTTTTAATAAAATACACATTTTTATACATAAATAAATTACATATAAATACATAACATATATAACATACATAACAGTGGAATATGAGCATATTTTCAAAAATTACAAAAGCCAAAAATGGCCATATATTATGTAAAATATAAATAAATGTTTTTGTTTATTTTATATATATATATATATATATATATATATATATATATATATATATATATATATATATATATATATATATATATAATTTTTATTTTGTTTATATATAAATACATTTTTATAGTTATATATAATATATTAACATATTATATACAATATGAGTCCATCAATAATTATATTTGGTTATAAATAAGTAATTTATATATAAATAACATCTAAGTACATAACATATGAAACATTCATACACAACAGGGGAATATGAGCATATGTTTTAAAACATTTTAAAAGTCAAAAGAGCCCATGTATTGAAGACATACATTTAATTAAAAACTGAGGATGATTTCATGGGATAATGTCCCAAAAGCACAGCTACAGCCAAATTATTCAGAGCTTTGTTGCCCGACTCAACAAATACAAAGTTGGAAATGTTACTGTTATTTGGAAATGTATCCAAGAGCAATGGACAAAGATGCATGACCTTATAGAAGCAACACAGAGGCTTGACTCTGAACAACAGAGTAAAAGAACAGCAGCCGTTCCTTGAAAAATGGTGCAATAACTACACACAATTCTATTCATCTATTATAAGGTGAAATCCATTATTTAGTCCAACCCCCCGAATGCATCCAGCATACTAGTGAAGTAGAGCACAGATCTAAGAACAATACTGTTCCTATAAAGCAGAAACATCTTAAAATAAATAATTTGCTATAAAGTATTTGTTTTGTTTTTTTTATACTTAAAATAAGAAAAATAGGTTTATTTTTCTCACCACACTGGGAATATGGTTAGTTTGTATTTTTTTTAAACAAACAAATATAATTCAGTTTTGCTTTGATTTATGCCTCAAAAAGAAACAACTCTGGGAAATAGTTTTGTGTTTGTTTGTTTTCACATAAACCTCATTAAGTTTTGCTTTGATTTTTGAAGAAGAAAACAAAGCAAGAGTATTTTTCTCATCACATTGAGATTTTTACAAATAATTTTTAACATAAACCTTTTTTTAAAAGCAGTTTTGTTTAGATTTAAGCTTATAACAGCCCTGTTGTGATCAGCACTGTAAAAAATGAGAAGAGACTACCCTCCTAAAATAAACACAAGACAGTAAATGGCTCTGGGTTTCTTAGCAACATGGGAACGACGTCCTCTCCTGGGACCAGTAGATCAAGTAAATGCAGAGAGACAGTTGGCTTTGAGCCGCAGATGCAGAGAACGAGCAAACTCACCTGTCTCAACGCCGCGGCCCGATCCTTGACAACCGTCTTCATCATCGCACTCACCACTGCCTTCTGCCATGTCACCGCCGCTGGTCTCAACATCATCACGACCATCTGTTCCTAAACCTGTCTCACCCCACATGTCCTGCAACAACCAAAAAAAATCATAGGACACATATTCTTATGAGAGTCCATCGCAACAAGCTCAATATATATATATAAAAAAACAAAAATTGTCCAAAAAAAATTTGTAATTTTTTTTTGTGTCATATATATATATATATATATATATATATATATATATATATATATATGACAATTTGTTTTTAACAACCCTACAAGCTATCAAAATATGGAAAAAAATATATATTTGCTTTAAATAGAATAAAACATATATATTTTAAATGGGAGGAAAGAACAAAACACTAAACTTGGTTAAGATATTTATCTGTCAGAATTATTTGCCAAAAAAGGGGTAAACTACAGCCAAAGCTTTTGCTATCCTATGCAAAAAACAAAATAAAAAAACAAGTACAGTGATCCCTCGTTTATCGCGGTTAATGTGGACGGGAACCGATAGGTGAAAATCCACGAAGTAGGATCAGCCAATCAGCTCACGGGATACATCCACTCGTGCTCTCATTGGTCAATCTTGCGCCGGGAACCAATCACGTGTCTTGTCTGAGTGCCCGTGGGTGTGTACAAAGCTTCTGAGAGAGTTTCTCTCTTTGTCTGGCATTCTTGGAAACCGTTTCTCTCGCATGAAGCAACGCTTCTTTCCGCAATACGACTGCCAATATGGCGGTATTTTTTAATTTTTATTTTTCGATACATTTCTTTGAAAAATCCGCGATGCACTGAGGCAGCGAAACTTGAACTGCAAAGTGGCGAGGAATTACTGTACATCAAATAATGTAAAACACTTTTTTTCCAGTTAACAACTAGTTTTATGTAATGTTTTAAATGTTCAAATTGGAAATTCTTTGTTGATTCTCTAGAAATTGTTCTTTCTAGAGAATGTCCAATCTGATACAGGCTCTAGTTGGTGCACCATAACAACTACAGCAGCTCTTTTCTCAAATTCACAAGCTGTAATAGTGGAATTTTCCAGAAATGACTTCTTCTGAAGCGAGTAAGTGACTCGAGATCACCCATCACATCCAAATAGCCCCATGTGTTCCAACAAAGGCTTCCAAGCAAGACGTCAAGGCTCATAACGGCAGCATTCCAGCACACTAAACATGGATTCACTCAAGTGCAAATTCCATTTTCACAGCGAGAGAATATTAAACACGTACAGTTGCGAGGCATTTCAGAGCTGTTTAGAAAAACAGCTCTGGGAATCGTAGAAGTGCATAATTCATAACATCTTAACTGAGTTATTTTCTGGCCCATTGTTTCTGCTTTCATATTCTGTCTCACTTTCTAATTTGTTTTTAACACAAGGAAGTGCAAAAAAAACCCTTTGCAAAATCACAGCCAATCAGAACAGAATGGATGTGTTATATTCAAAAGAGCAAGATTTTGGACCAATGAGATTTCACTGTAGGCGTGGCTATCGAGAGTGAACTGACAAAAGCAGAAACTAAGCGACCAAAATAGTTGTTCTTGCTGATATTGATAATTTTTTTCATGTTATGGCTGAAAACTGATAAATGGCAAATTTATGAAATAATTCTCTACTAGTTTGTGTAGTAAATAAAAAAATAAAACTATAACAAATAAAATTACTAGTTTAAATGCTACAAGTTTAGGCCCTGTATTAAAAATATATAATTTTTTACATTATATATATAATTATTGACTAATAATTGAATTAATTTGACTTAAGTTGCACATCCAGATTTCATTGATTGTATATTGTACTACATTCAGGCACACTTTGAATTCCTTGCATTTTGTTTCTTCCTGACAGAGGAATGCAATACAATTAAATTCCACAGTGACTTTGTGGAAAACGTCCCCCAGGGGACTGTTAATTAACCGCCGTATAATTAATTATGCCAAGCATCAGGCGAACACCATGGCAACAACATACCGAACAGACTGTCCTTTTCTAGTATCCACCCCCTTCTGTTGAGATAAAATAGCGACATACTTATTAGTGCTTTCTTTTTTGCCTTCCCTGGCTCATTATTCAATTTAGCTGCACATTAAATTTTAATTGTTTTGTTTGTGATAAGAGAAGAAACAATAAAAGAAAGACATCTCACCACCCGCACCGAGTCATGAGTCATGATGGTATTAAATTGACATGGCTACGTTAAGATACTTCAGTGATTAAAATTTCTGGATTAATTTCCTTTTCTCCTAGCTAGATAAAGATATCAAGCTTAAAATTGACATTAAATTGAGTTTTCAACCTATTTTGCATCTGTTTTATGACATATTTCTGAAATAAATGAGAAAATAATAAAAAGTTAGGACTTTTCACCACCTTCGGTAATAAACTCCACCTTCCAAAAACCTGTCAGCATACTACAATTGATTTTCTGATTGGCTTAAAAAAAAAAGAATGGTTTTTAGGAACACAAAAGAAGATATTTTGAAGATTGTTGGTAGCCAAACAGTTGCTGGTCCCCATTGACTTCCATAGTATTGGGGGGGAAACGAAACTAAGTAATTCAATGGGTACCAGTAACTCTCTGGATACCAACACACTTCAAAAAGTATTTTCTTTTGTGTTCAGCAGAAGAAAGAAACCCATTAAGGTTTGGAACAACTTGAGGGTGTTCAATTTTCATTTTTGGATGAACTATCCCTTTACTATTCAGAGCTCTCCATGGTCAGTCGTCATTGTATCTCCAAAAAGATAGCGTTTCTATGGCAGGATTTTCAGCATAATTCAGAGTCATCAACAAATTCCCTTATATCCATGGCAGTTTCAAGACTCCATTCATATAAACGGATCGATAGGATGCTTTGTGGGTCTTTTTTGCCAAACCACGTCTCCTTGACAACAGGCCTCATCAATTGGACTGAGATACACCTCTAATGGTCAAAGGAAAGCAATATGGAGGCGTGTTTGGCAGGGGTCAGATAAACAGACCAATAACTCATCAACATGTTTGACACATCAAAACACTATTGCAAAGAAATTGCAGTTCCAGCTTCTTAAAGCTAAAATAAAAAAATATATACCGGTATATATTTTAGTATTATTTATCTGCTACATTATATGATTTACTTGTTTTTTACTTTTATTTAAATTTTAGGTTTTAGTAATTTTAGGGTAATTCAGACAATCCCATCCCGCTCAGATCATAATAAATGGAACCCAAAATTTGAACGCTAAAACGCCATTGGTTTTAATATTTGTCGTAAGCGAAGGCAAAACGTGGGGTTGAATACTCACAAAGGAGAATTAGATTCAAGCGATGCAGTGGAGGGAAAAATTGTAAGTGAATTTCCTTGCTAAATGTAACCTATTGTACGACTTCAGGAGGTTTAGCACACAATTCATGTCGACTATTTTTATAGTGCTTTCATACTAGTTTTTGGTCTATACTGGCACGTGACATTTGTTGCCACAAGAAAAAAAAATCCTTCAAAAATTTTACATTGAAAGTCACAGTTTGGAATCGGTCAGCTATCAATAATCATTACCGGACAACAAGGACCTGGATGTCTTCGGATCACACTGAAATAGGATGAACGCATCCACTTGCATGCCTTATATGTCTAAGTGTTTGTGTGTTGATGTATGTTTACATTAGATAGCAGGTTATGAAAGCATTTGTACTCATTAGCATCCTTCTGTGACACATCTCGGCTCATACAGCAGCGTAAGTCATGCCTGGGGTTTTCTTCACTTGCCATTTTTGTGGGGAGGGCTCATAAATTACTTAGCTTTATGTAAAAGAGTGTTACATCACACTGTCCGCTCAAAGCTAAAGGACGCACAGAAGATTCAGAGAAAAAAAATAATGACGACCTTTGATGTAAATTCAACCATGAGGCACATAAATCTTTCTGTAGCGCAAGATGACTCACTCTTGGGACATGGCGTTGCAATATTAATTTCTCAATAAGCGTTGATCAGAGATGGACTGGTACTCAGGCTGGTTTTTACATGAGGATCTCACACATCTCTGAAGGGACACTTAAGATGCCAGTTTTTCATGATATCCTGTGACGCTTTTGTATACTATTCAGTGTCTAAAATACTTTATATGGGACCAGTAATACATATGAAACAAAGACTTTGTCGTGTACTAAAGGGGGCGATGGAGTTACCTTCAAATGCCTGAGTCATTAAATCGAATCCAGGTACGTTTCTATGTCTGCGTTCTAAAGCATCACTACTTACATCACTCCTCTTATCAAGCAGACTTTGCAGGCAGCATTTGCGCATGAAGGTACCTCACAAAACCAATTTCAGAGAGATTTCTGAGGTGGAATAAATGTTTAATGAATCTTACAGAAAAATAAAGAGAGCTTTGGTGAATATTTAATCACTACAATACTAATTTCTCACTAGAAATGACATTAAAAGTTGAAAACGTTTACACACAATCTGACCACCAACCGTAGCTTTCAGACATAGTTGAGCTAATAAATGTAAATAGTCATAGAATTGAGTGCACATGATGGAGCTCTATGCTACCTTCAGAAATCAACAAATGTATCTCAGTAGACTGGATATGACGCAACCATTGGATTTGAACATGCTTTTCTAACTCTGAGGAGGTGGCATTTTCAGATCTCAGGCACAGCCTATTATTTTAGTTAACTGAGAAATATTCTCCACAAAAGAAACTAAAGAAGACAGACTTGTGGAAACACTCAGAATGTACTGGCATTGCAATTTGAATGAACAAGGCACAAATTGAAGCATGCATAGTTAGAAGAAACCTCGTCAAAAAACAAACCTCATCCAAGTCTCCATTCTGGTATCTCATGCCCACTTTTCACGATCCAATCAATACCTGATTTTATTTGCAAGAGTATCAAGGTTATGTATTACCGTTAATATTTTACCTATCAGTTCTTACATGGATAGGTTCATTAAATATGAGCCAGCCACTAAAAACTAGCACAGGTTACTGTGAGAGCAACATACATTTGAGACTGTGCAAGACCTTGATGACCTATGGGAATAATGGGAATAATTCCACAAGCGGCTCAAAGTGACCTTCTCCTCAACCCCTGACACAAATCTACTGTACTTTCCCAGCTTTCTTGCCCGTCAGTGACGCAAGTCCTCACAGCAAAGCAATGTGGCCAGGGCTGGGTCAGGTTTGCACATAATGTGGAACCAGAACGTCTGTTTTTAATGGAGCAATGAAAGACGTTGCAAAATGGGGGCCGACTGAGCTGCCCTCCGTCCCCTCCCAAATGCAGCTGCAGGGGTGACAGGTTTTGTCGTCATGCCAAGAAGGTCTTCAACACTCCCGCTGGAGATGCTTGGTCTGATCACAGAGCACACCCTTGCCTAATGACACTGTCTCACCACTCTTGACATGTGCGCTGGCGTTCAGTTGGCCTAGACTATTTTTGTTTGGTGGGCAAGCTTGAAACTTGAAGCTCTTTTGGTGGTTCTTAATGTCTTCTTTTTGGCTTGAAAAGCAAACATCCAGTGAATGTTTTGTAAAAGGAAATGCACACGAGCCATAGCTGTACTTTTTCTTTCTCAGATTGTATGATCTAACCTGGGTCAGTTCTTGATCAATACGATATGCATCTTAGCAAACTTATGTCACGACTGACAGCATCATTTGAGCTCTGACAATCGCACCAACATGCAAAAACCCAAACAAGCCAGATGGTTATTGTAGGAACTTTGTAGAAGTCATACTGCAGATCTGCCAAAATTTCGGACAAATCTTACTTTTCGGAAAGCTTGTCACTTTAATCTTAGGCATACATTTGTCTGTCAGCAACCGATCACAGTCTTGTCTCGTTGCGTCTGTCACATCCGGGTTCCTTTATGTATCTTCCAGGTCCTGCACGTTCCTGTCTGTGTCTAATCACTGCCCAAGTCTCGTCAACTGTTCATAATCCCATGTTTGTTCATTTATACCTGTGTTCCCATGTCTTTGTCTCTTGTTGACGTTAGTTTGTGGATGTTTATCGTGTGTGTGTGGATGTCGTCTCCGTGTTCCGAATGTTTTCAGTTCTATGTAAATCTTTTGTTTCGTTTTGGGTGAATAAACCACCCAAGTTTTTTGTTGCAGTACTGCATCTCTGTGTACTTCTCCGCATCGCACACCACACCAGCGGATAACAGTATCAAAGGAAATAGGTTGGAAATTGTTTTTGCTCTAACAGTTGTGGCTTGCATTCTTGTACTCTTCATGTCAACTCAACTGATTTGTAATATCTGCAAGGGCTCAACCTCCTGATTGTATGAACTTACTCAGTGTCTATCCACCTTATATAAACAAAGCCGATTTTGTCCTGTGAAAAAATAAATCTCTTACAATTCCTCAAAGTTGTTCAGTAGTGAAAATTGTACCTAGTGCACTGACTTCAGTACTACAAATATTATACTGAGCTTGCAGTTAGAGGGTCAGGGTAAGGTTTAAGAACATATCATTTGGATCAAATGTGGCAGGAAGGATGTTCTGACCTCAGATGTTTTTGGACCTACCTGATTGAAGTGCTCTAGCTTTTCCTTTATGTTGACCAAGACTGGATCCACACTTCTGACCTTTATCTCCGGGTTTTGTTTCTGGGCTTGCAGTCCATTCCCCACAACATAGCCTGTATAACTGTGGCGGAAGCAGAGCAAGAGATAAGTTGCCTTTCCTAAGTCCGAGCTTTGGAGTCCTAACAATGCAGGGAATGCTTAAGGCTTGTCTAATAGAAACAGGCCCAAGGATTGATCAGACATTCAGACAGCCTTTTCACCCACATAAAAGATTCATTATGAAACCCGCAGCGAAGCCTGAAGACACAACTGTGCTGCAAATGTAAGTATTGACCCTACACCCTTATATTCGAGATGATGGCGGAGGCATTTGGAGGGCGACCTTAAACAAAGGCCAAGTCAATTCAATCAACCCACAACATGATTACCTGTTTTACAGTTTTCAAGAAAGCGACAAACACATCTGGATAGATTGACAATAAAACCCTTTCATGAGAAGTCTATTTTTACAGAAGGGATGTTGATAAAGAAACAAACTTGAGAAAAAGGTCTCGATAGGTCGTCAATCTTTACTCTTTGGGGGCATATCTCAACATTGGTTGCCATGGTGACGGTCAGAGTGCTATGATCAGCAGCCTATAAGATCAATGGGTCAAGCTCGAGCAGAGCAGATAGGTTAAAACTATGATTAAACACAGTGTGTGAACTTTAAATACATCCATGATTGGTTGGTAGGATGAATAAATTACAGACAGTGATTTTACTGACTAAAATATGCCAAAAATTTATTTTTAATGTTGTTGAAGAAAAGTAAATATACATCCAGATGGTTGCTAGGGCGTTACTAGGTGGTTGTAATCTGGTCCAAATCTCAGGAGGCCAGTTTTAAATGCCACAATTTAATGTCCAAAATTTGCATAAAAAACGTAGCATGACATAAATCATATCCAGAATGTTGCTATGTGGTTGCTAGGGTGTTGCTAGTCAAAGGATCAGAGCTTCAAAGCCCAGAATTAAAAATGTCCAAATCCCCATAAATATGTAATATGACTTATTGTTCCAGATCATGAAAAGTATTATACATCAATTTATGCAAAAGTGATTGTTTATACAATTGCTAGATTATCATGCAGAAGCTATTTCCTGCAGCAACGTCCTTGAGACAGACGGGCAGACAGACAGTCAGACAGACAGACGGATCAAAGGGTTAACAGTGGGGGGCATATAAAGCATGGCAGGGGGGCAGAATAATGCAGCCGTGTGCCTGTACATCAATAAATGAATGCTTGTGGGAGAATCGCCCCGCTGTTTTCACCACAGCTAATCTAAGTGAATAAATAATGACCCCAGACACCTCATGCAGCATACGAACAGCATCCGAACACACGGCTCACTTTGCAAGGTGGAAGCACTTTGTCAGGAACTGATGTGAGACAGACTTGTTTGTTGGTTTGCGCTTTTTAGCTGTCATGCCTAAATGCATTTTGGTGGCAGGTTCAGTGCAGATGAGATATGCGAGTATTCACTATGTGAGAGGAGCAGATTATGAGCCTTACTTAAAAGAAGAATGAGCTGTCTGTGGATACTGTGATTTTTAAGGCTCATTCTTTCTTCGGTGCGTTAAATAACCTATCCATATGCGCATAATTAAAGAGGAAACAATCTGCTCAGTGTGTTTTAATGAACATATAGCCAACCTTAAAGGGCCAGTCACACAGCGAAAATGCATGAATCACGCACAAATTACGCACAGATTTCGTTTCTACGCAGAGCATGCATCGTATGCGCAATTCATCGGTGGGACGAACGTGGACCGTCAGTGATTGTAAGTGGGTGTGCGTCGAAGGCGGTTTGTGCGTGATTTTGAGTTTTGAACGGTTCAAAGTCGGCATGCGTAGTTTATGCGTCGAGAATGCGTGACCAGTGTTGCCAGATTGGACTGACGATTTCCAGCCCAACTAGAGCAAAAAACCCGCCCATCCACAAAAATTCCCGCCCAAGACCAAAATTGTTGTGTTTTAGTGGAATTTATATGCATTTGTAGGCTTGTTTTAATGGAATTTATATAGGAAATTTGGGCGGGTTTGTCATCAAAAATGCATTTTTTTCCGGTCAGACGCGAACAAAAGGAGCCCAATTGGGCGGGAACCCACCCAATATGGCAACACTGTGTGTGTCAATGCACGGGACACGCGTCGGCCGTCAGTGCTTATGCGTCAGAACTGGTTCGAAACCGCGCACGTCCACTGACGCCCTACTTTCATATCACGCATGAACCGCGCTTGTATCACGTTCATTCCACTGACAATGTGGATTCTGAAAGTGCTTGTACGTGGAACGTTCGCGAAGCGTGCGTGTTTGGATGCGCTCCGTCAGTGATTCATGCGTCGGGCGTGCGTCGAATGTTCGTGGAATACTTTGGTCAATTTCACGACGCACAAGCACGCACAAACCCAATCTGTGCGTGATTTGTGAATGATTCGTGCGTGATCGGCTGTGTGACTGACCCTTAAGATTCTGATAATCACAGATAAAAATGTTTATAGAAATGTACTATATCATGACTGCTGATGGCCACTGGCCGCCTTCTCCACAGACACTCACACAAAGAATATGACATTTCCACGACATACTTTGATGAACCACAATACAAATCTAGCAATGGCTCTATTTTGAATATGTGATCAAATCAGCCCTATTTACTGTCTTAACAAATGTCCTTGGTCTTTGTGCAGTATTGAATGAACAAAACTGTCTAAATTAACTGAGCAAATTACATTTAGTTTTCCTGGGTTAATGGGGTTTTAAGGTTGGTTACTGAACCAAGTCCAAAAAACAAAAACAAAACAGTCTACAATATTCTATACTATTAATATATTTATGATTTGTTAAATCAACAGGCAAAAATTCCTTAAGAAACTCCTTAAGCCCAAAGAGTTCAGGCTCAGCATACTACACACAGCCTGATTTTTAATTAGTTTTTTTTCTTGTGTAACCGGTCCTGCTCGACAGTCTCTACTGCACCTCTTGAGGCCAGGGGAGTGAGGTTGACAAGCTGTTGCAACACTTCCCACCCAATTTGCATCCATACTGAGGAACAATATTGTTCTGTTTATTATAAGTACTTGCTGCAGTTCTGTCATCTACCACATTAAATGCTAAAGCTCTTTAAAACGGGATGGATTTTGATTGGCTGTCAATGGTTTTATCATTCATCAGTTGGACATAAATCATTGTGAAAGCGATTCCAACAAAATTATTTCTCTGCGCTGTTATTGTCACACCAAAGTTGTGTGAACTCTGCTATTCTTTCACATTTAGCGGAGTTTTAAAACTATATCTTTATTGTTATTGTCATAGATTTGATCCTTGGTGTGATTTGATCCTTGCTTTAAAGTTTGCAACAAAAGTAAACAAATGGTTTACAAATGGAAAATGCAAATTTCCTCAGCAAGCGCCACTAATATTAGCACACCCTACCACGTTTCACCCCCACACAATCCAATCAAATACCGATAAATCAAGTCCTGCTCTCGCCTGAAAAGTTTTCTTTCCACAAAACAAAGACCACAAAAAACAAGCCACCTCATAAATACTTTGATTATGACACATGCAAACTGTTTCAAATAAGCAACAAAGAACATCAGGCTCTTTAAACAGATGTGCTAGCAGGAACACGGGTCTTACAGTTCAGTGTGGTGGGCTTGTCACTGCAGTCACCCACATTTCTCACAATAATTAGCAGCTAAATGAATCCAAACCAGAAAAAAAAGTCTGAGAAAAATATTTACCCAGCTCAAGACCAAAGAGTTTGGAGTTCCCCTTTGACTAAACGCTGCTTATTTTCCCATAGAAGCCACACACATACCACTGCGAGTTGAAAAGCTCCAATTAAATTCATCTGCTATACTGGATTAGCTCATTTGTTTGCTCAGAAGGTTATGAAACTCAGCACCTAATGAGCAAGCAATATCCGTTCTTCATGAGCTGTGCATTAGAGTTTTCTCTGTACTTTAGAACTGCTTTTCAACAAGTTATTGCCTTTGGCATCGACAGGCAGCCAAAACGGATGCCGTACACTAATATTTCAACAAGTCCTTTTCTTTTGAATACGTAACTTTGGTGTTTAGCATCTGAGTAAACTGTGTTGTCGTGTCTTACATCAGCATGAATTCAGCTGTGTGCCTTCTCATGTGTGTAATAACTGGGTGTAAGGCCTTCTGGTTGCTAGTTTTCCATCCTATTTATTGTCTGTGGTCTATGAAGTTGGGAAGGGCCCATGCTAATATAGGACAGCTGTAATATATCTAGTCAGCTTTGAACTGCAGAAAGCTAACAGTGCCGTTCTGTATTAAAGCAGCTGGAATTGAGTAATTCAATAATAAGTTGTAATACAAGTACTGGATATCCTATATGCATTTACAGTATCCATTACAAGTTTTCTGGTCAATCAGCCACTATAAAACTGTGTATCATGTAGCATTTGTAGGCTATGTCTTGGCGTACCTAAGATGCTAAAAAAAAACCTCTCTAGGTAGATACAGAAATACCTTGAGATACGAGCATAATCCGGTCCAGGACCGAGCTCGTAACTCGAATTGCTCGTATCTCAAATCATTTCCCCCCCATAAGAAATAACAGGAAAAAATCAATCCGTTCCGGCGCTCTAAAAAACTCCCTTATTAGTGCTAATAACAATGGAAAAAACATGTTTATTGCTATAGAGATATACACACGCATACAAAATTTATAGTATATAAGGATTCCTGAGATAAAATGATCTATCTTCCACTGGTCCATCTTTCTTGTAGCTCAATCAGTAGAGCATTGGTGCTTACAACGCCAAGGTCATGGGTTCGATCCTAAGAAAAGCAAGAACTGATTCAATGTGTTCTTTGAATGCAATGCAAGTCGATTTGGATAAAAGCGTAGCCAAATTCGTAAATGTAAAATTTGGTTTTAATTATGAGTTCTTACCTTCGAGATAGACGATACAGTAATGGCTAATGGCGGCATGTGCGCAGGAGGAGGAGGAGGCTTGAGCTGCTCCGAGTGTTCAAACACCTAGCGTCGGCGTCTGTAAGCTGCTCGTATCTCAAATATTTACTTGTATCTCAAAGCAAAAAATTTGCTTGAAGGCTTGCTCGTATCTCAGAATACTTGTATGTCGGGACGTTCATATCTCAAGGTATTACTGTAGTTTTAAATGGCCTTAGTGGAGAATTCAACAAATTGTTGTGCCAACAGTATCTCAGTGCAAAAACACGTTAACCACCTGCAGTCCTGTTGCTAAATATATTGAAATTAAGTAATTATCATTTCTTATTACAGCAAACTCTTTAAGCTAATTATAACAAAGAATGTGTCTGCTAGCATTAGCATTATTATAATGCAGAAGTGTAAGTATACAATGAAGCATGCTGAACATGCTAAATAGAATATTACTGAGCATGCTAAATAGAATGTTAGTTTTATACAGAAAAGAACACATTAAAAATAAATCTATAAAATATGAAATTCAATTGCTAATGTTTCAAAGGTAACATTTTAGCCCTTAGCCAAATTATGGGTTGAGACAATGTAGGGGAGCGCGGGGACAAACGTAACACTTTTTGGTTTTAGCCAAATAATGAACAAAGTAATTGGGTTAGACAAACCATATTTTTATACAAACAACACACAAGCCTCTCCTACAAATGAGCACTGGTTTGATGTTCGTCGGACCTACAGTTTCTGTGCAGTATCGCCAAAAGCGGCAGGAGTGAAATGTGACAACTTACCCCGTGAGCGGGGCTCGTTGCAACAGACAGCGGGTTAGTTGTAACACCATGTTATCCAATGGGTGTTCATTGACGTATTTTTATTTCTTAATAAAAGTTGAGTCTTAATGATTATAAGCATAACTTATGAATGGAATATATTTTTTCTTTTATTTATTACATTGTTATGCTTTGAACAATGTAATGACATGAAAAACGTTTTAATAGGTTAATACAGTGCTTCTCAATTATTTTCTGTCGCGCCCCCCCTAGGAAGAAGTAAACATTTCACGCGCCCCCCCTCCCCCTATTTTGGAACTTTCGCTTTATTGTTTCCATGGCAACGCGTCGTGCTTGTCACGTGACAGACCGCAGTCACAAAGAGCGCTGTTTGATAGATGTTTAACATTTATTTAGTTTTTTTCTTTTTTATTCAAAATAGTCACCAACTTGTTGGCTCTGTTATCAACTACCTGATATTCAGATTCTCAGATATGTGGAAGTGAATGTTTGTCGCTTAAAAAACCTTTATAATGATCAAGTTCTCTGAGCGCGTCTTTTTTGGATCAGTGCCAGATAGCGCGTGAAAACACGTTTGAATTTAGCGATTGATCACGTGACACATGAACACCTGTGTGATCGTACACATCAACGGGTGAAGGGTTTGTTATCTGAACTTCATATCTGCTGCTCTTGTTCAGGGCAAGAAAACCTATTCCCTGACAAAAAAAGCATGTTCCCCACGGTCACGCGCGCCCCCCCTGGCATCGCTCCGCGCCCCCCCAGGGGGGCGCGCCCCACTATTTGAGAACCACTGGGTTAATACAATGCAAAATATATGATTATTGATGCAGCCTATTCAATGCGGCTTAGTTGTAACACCGTGTTACAACTAACCCCGCGGTGTCGTGTTCACTTCAGGACCGGCTGGCAGCCACTATGTGTTTTTCACATCTTTCAAAATGGTACCATCTTTTAGCCAAGAAGATGGTAATCATAACAATATAAGATTGGACTAACATACTTTCACACATTCTTTGAAAATCGAAAAACAACTACTATAACAAAAAATATTTTCATGCATTCAAAAGAGTTTTTCCTGTGGTTCTCATCCAAATTTCGCTGAAATTTCTCGAAAGATGGCTGGAAGACGTGTGCAAACAGTGTGGTGAAAAGCCCGTTAGCACGTCACATTTAAGCCCGTGCCACTATCTAAAAAGTCTGTGTTACTATTTACCCCGCGCTCCCCTATTCAACACAGATCCTGTTGAAGAAGCAGCTTTTACCAGTTTAAGCTGGTTTCCACTGGTCTAAATGTTTTTAGACAGTTTTCAGTCACTAAACCAAAATGGGACATCCATTTTAAACTGGAAGTGTAGTAAACCATTTAGACTAGCAACAAAACAGTTAGCTCATACCAACTTAAGTCAGGGTGGTTATTGAGATATAATAGCTAGTTGACCAGTTATCAGCTGAGAAACATAGACCAGTAAACAACATTCTTTGTCACTTGTTTATATCCAATCTAAGATTGTTGTTATTTAGACCATGCTAAAAACACAGTTACTAGCTTAAGGCTAATTATAAAGCTAAACACTATCAAAAGCCTATTAAAGCTATTAAACCTTAATTAGGGAAGTGGCATATTCAGTCTTAAACTCTTAAGAACTAAAATATGAGTTATGGTGAGCATAAGGGCGAGTCCTCAATGAAGCACATAATCCGGCCTACGACCGGCCTAAGACCACAGAGGAAAGGAAAATACACACACACACACAACTAAGCAAGTCAAATCAGTCATGGACACAACATTGAGAACGAGGCTGTAGCGTTTCATGATGACTGACAGTCAGCAGTGACCATATTTTTTTTCCAATCCTTTCACTTTTTATGTGGGTTAAAGTTTGGCAGGGGTGTCAGTAATGGACAAAACGTGAGAGAGAAAGAGAGAGAAACCATGAACGACCCAAAGGACTTTGACTTGGGATGGTAGTCGCCTAAAATGAAAACAAAAACACACTGTTTCCACAGTAACCTCACACATGCAGTCGCCTGGATTCTGGCTGACACAAAGTTATAAGTCATGCTAACATATCCTTGGTTAACAACACAATCTTACGAATACGAAATAGCCTTTTATACACTTCACTGTGCAGAGGGAGGTGAACCACAACTCCAGCTAAGCATTTTCTAAAATGATCTTTTTTCGCTCAATTTGAAGTTGTATGTAGCTATACAAATGAACCTGAAAAGTCCAAGCTAAAAATGCATATTTTGGACTAGAGTCAGTGTGAAAACCCGGCCATATTGTTAACACATGTTTCCCACATTGTGTCTCTTTGACCCAATGTTTATTAAGACCAAGTGGCAAAATATTTTTAGATGGCTAATATATATGATCATGCAAAAAAAAAAAAACATGCAATCATTGTTTTTTCCTTCCTCAGAAAACATGACAACAAAATGTTCAAACCGTGAAAAGGGGGAATTATTTTTGCCAGAAGGGGGCAGTGTCGTCTCTTTTGAAGAGGTTATGCTCACAGGCAGTGTTGCCAATTGGGCTCCTTTTGGTCACGTCCGACCGGAAAAAAATGCATTGGACTGGTCGATAAAAATTGGGCTTGTTTTTGATGACAAACCCGCCCAAATTTCATATATAAATGCATATAAATTCCATTAAAACAAGCCTACAAATGCATATAAATTCCACTAAAACACTCCCCCCGTCAACAATCGCGTGTAGGTCTCTCTCTCCCCCCCCTTCAACAATCGCGTATAGCCCCCCCCCCCCCCCCCCCCATTTTGAATGTTAGCATTTCATTGCTGTTAACATGTTCTGTTTGCATTAGTAACTTTGATTATATTGCAGTATATTGTTAGCAGTATGCTAGTGTTCTATTCCAAACAGTCTTTGTTTCAACAGATTATTTTTTGTTGTTGTAAAGAATTAGATTAGAAACAGATTAGCAAGATAGCTCAGTCTTGCTATGCTAACAGTTTTTGTAGTATGTGGAATATCAGTAGCCTATTAGAAAATTCAAAGCATATGTTTATAATGTCGAACTGATTTACTTTGTGGGAAAGATAAAGATGTAGTGATTACTTAAATACCTTAAGTGTTATCATGTGGAATTATCTGAAATTAAGTGTCTCCATTTTGAATCGGACCTCTTTGGAATCAGTCGATGGCATTTAGGGAACCACTAAATCTTTATCTTTCAGACAACCCCCACCCAAACCCAGCAAACTAGTAATTTTTCTCCTTGGTAACAGTGGCCTGTCTCCAGGACTACCCTGTATTTGTGCTACTGGGGGCTCCCCAATATGGATGGTGCCAGCCCTAGTTTACTGCCATATTGTGGATGGTGATGGGACAATTTGTCCAGTGGGTGGGTGGGGAGTTTGATCTCTTACCTCTGAACCAATCCTGGGGAGCAAATAAAGCTAGATTAGGGATATATGTGGAATTATAAAACTTCCATCCAAGCAAAGTGGTCATGGTCATTTTGTGTTGTGGAAGCCGAAAGAAAGCGTGTTTAAATGAACATATGTTGATAGCAAAACCGCCTACACGCAAAGGTTTATTTTGAGTGTGTTTTTTTCAGGGAATCTCATTTGTGTCACAATAGAGCTCCAGAACTTTCTGAATGAAGCTTCTGTCCAGAAGAGGATTGGAGAAAAGCCACGATAATCCATGGCAACCATCACTCCTCTTGGCCATCTTATGAACTTCACGACCTCACTGAGTGGATAGAGACCTTTTACGGATCAAGATTTGATTAGTTTGGGATTTTGCGTAGACAAAACCAAAAAATGTTTTTTTGTTTTTAAAGAATAAGTCTTTATCCAGACCGGAAATCTTTTTGTTCAATATGCTAATTTTCTTTCAATTTAAGATGATGTAGATGATATAGCCATGTGCAAATCTTGCCTATATGATATTCTTGGCTGTAAAACAGGAATATGGGTCATTGCAAAAAATAAAATCTTTTAAAAATGCATTTTAAAAATAAAATCCATACTGAAAAAAGAATGCCCTGTCATTGACCCGTATTCATCTCCGTATTAACATGCAAATTTGAATTCCTCTGATAAGAGAAACTTACCTCTCTACTACATCTTCTCCACTCCAGCAGGTGTTTTCATCCATCACCACCTCCCCCTCACACAGCATCTCCGGCAGGGTGGAGAAGAACGATTTGTACCGCTGGATGTAGCCCATAAACTCTCTGCAGGAAGTTCAGACTTTCAGGAAGTTATCAAAAAGCATCAAACCAGGCCTAATTATACAGTACAACCAGTTCTGCCCCAGTCATCACACTAATCAAACATGCCCAAACACTGATAGATACAAGCGGCAGATTGATCTCCTGCACTTGTTTCTGACTGTTATTAATGCTGAAAGCATTCTTCCTTGCTCACACATGTTCATTTGATGTGATATTATATCGTTAGAACATTCTTAGGCTGATAGCCAAAGCCATTTTTAATTGCAAAATAATTAGATATACTTTTTATTCATTTATCCTAAGGGTATGATTGGAAATTGATAAAACACAAAAACCTGGAAGCTGAATTACTATTTCTTTAAAACGTTAGTTTCCCCTTTAATGTACGCTTACTTTGAAATCTTTTTCAGGCTTCTGGGTTTGTCGTTTTTGGACGGTTTCAAAGGCAGAGACCTGGGGTCATAGACAAATGCAGATGATAGAGGAAAGAAGACAGACAGAAGGGAAGTTACTTTACACTATATATAACCTGAAGCATCTGATTTGAAGTTCTTAAAGGGTCAAAATATGTTCAACAATTGATACATGCTATTTTCACACCTTCTTTTTAGTGTCATGTGCTCATGTTGGCTGACTGTTTCAGGTAGTGTTGTCGGGCTGGAGGACGTGACTGAGGTTTGAAGTTCAATGGTTGTATTTACTGCAGTGGAGGAAGACGATTCAGTCAAGGAACCACAAACTTTACCTACCTGAAAGAGAGTGTAAAGGAATAAATATCCACTGCATTATTATGAGTTTGAATATGATGCAAGAGAAAATAATCATGGTTAAAGACTAATTCAAAGAGATTACACCACCTAGTGGCCACTAATAAATGGCACAATAACACTCTACAGCTTTATTGTTTTTTAATTGGAACAATCTTGCACAATAAGCTCAAGGCTTCACTGTATTTAACTGTACTGGATACTGAATTATAATGCATTGACTTTTATGTATACATAAAACGTGTATTTTATTCTATACAGTATCTCACCCTTACTAAATACAAAAATGCATCAAAATAAGATTTTAATACAGAATAAGTGCTAAAAAAAGTGATCTATGTGAGCATGGTCTATATGTGTAAAGGTGTTTGTATTTGTATATCTTCTACAGCGCTTTATTTATCTAAGGATTAGCCGAACTTTCTCATTCCCCTACTCTGGCCCCTCGCTAGCTGCATTGCATTTTGGGAAGGGGCCGGCCAGTTCACGGGAGCCGTCTTTGTCCAGAGGTGAATTTGCATGCAGGACATCAGGCTGATTGGGACCAGACAACACCCAAACAACTCAAGCAGCACCAAGATAGCGCCAGACCACATGCAGCGTGAGGGACTGGAGAGGCACCATAGTCCTCCATGTCAACTCTGGGCGACACATTTAGACATCTTAAAAACAATTAAGTTATCACAAGTTTTTCTTCAGAATCTTTTTTGTTTACGATCAACAAGAGCATTACAACAAGCTGTATTACAATTGTAGCACATCAACAAAGTGCATATCTAAGGCCACGTCCACACGAAGACGGTGCATTCCCTATCCGATCTTTTTTTCCCCCGTTCTAAAGAAAAATTCCGTAAACACGGCGTTGTCAAGAAATATCAGCGTACACACAAAACCACTAAAACCGACTGAAAACGGTGTAGTATATATGCCAGACCAGTATGGGACGCTGTAATTCTGACACAGATATACACTATACACAGAGAAGAAGACTGAGCATGCGCATAACCTTGCGCGCTGTTTACGAATATGTATAACCATCATCGCTTGTTGCTCACCACAATTGCATAGAAGCAATAGATTTTGCTGTAATAAAGCTAGTAGGCTTACTAGCTTCTGCAGCACGAACACAATCATGTCGTCCGCCATTATTGTTGTTGCTGTTATGTGTGGCGCAGCCGACATGTGATGTGATGACATCATCGTTTCACAAAATATACGGATTGGCTGTACACACGAAACCGCAAGGGTGTCATTTTCAGATTTATCGACTTTAGGACCCGGTTTAAAAAAATAGCGGTTTCAGTCTCCCAAAACGCCGGATCCGTGTGGAAGAAACGCCAATACGATAAAAAATGTATAAGTATACAGTGATACCCCGTGTGGACGGGCCCTAAGATTCCCAAAAAATTTGACATTCCCTTTTCCTTGAAAACCATAAACAAAAACTATGCATGTTAAGTAAAAAGAAGAGCAAAAAGTACAACTTCATATAAAGCTTTTCTTACAAAGAGTCTGTGAAATTAATTAGTGAGCATGAGAAAGAAATCTCATAGAGATATATTTGAATATATATATATATATATTTTTTTTTTTTTTAATATTTAATATTTAATATATATATATAAATATTGGACAGTCACTATGTACAATGTAAACTCTGGGTCTTCGTACTTCAACTTAGAGTTGCATCTAACAACTTTTCTAGTGCTCCGTTGTCCAGCTCTTAAGACTTGAGTCCAAACCAGGTAACGTGAACCTAAAGTCATTCCAGCCTCGTGGCATCTGTAAGTGAGCAACATATGATCCAACGATGTGTTAAGTGGGGGGAGCGGAGGGCTCAAGCAGCCTCCATTGTAAAGTGGTAAGCTTGGTGTTGGAGTTTATGGGGTCTGCGGTTGGGACTCAAGTAATAATATCTCCCATTCTGACTGTGTCTATTCTCTTTGAGACAGAATTGTGGGAATGTGGTCTCAAACGTGACCTACCCATAAAGAGTTTTCATCACCAGGACATGATAAGTGCAAAGCCGAGCTGTCACGAAACCCTTGACCCTGCAGCCCTTCAGCCACAATTCCAGTGAAACAGTCAAGTGAGAGAGACTGGCAGACTGAGTGAGTCCTATGCAATGCACACAGACTCTGGTGTTGATGGTATGAATAGCCTCAGGGCAGGCGGCTGGGTATTCACTTACAGACAGCCATAGTCACACTGTCATGACCAACACATTTTTTACAGAACGTGTCATATTACCACATAATAATGCTCCTAATCACTGACCTAATAATACATCTCTTGCAGATCCGTATTATAATCACATGGCTTCACAAGACCATTGTGAATAGACCGATTTTTGGGGTCAAAGCTAATTTATAAGACATACATTTAAGATTTAAGCACATGCAAATATGGCAGATTAGCATGTGCAAAACTTGCAAATGATTGGGCGAGACATTTGATATGCAGCAATCAACGAACATGCTGCTTCAAGTTCATGCATCCCAGGCCTGATTAGTCCAGCATATGGTGTCGCTCGTTTGTGGAATAAAAATAAATGTGTTCTATGAATCAGAGAATTGCATGACTCACCACAGCGCTGAGATGTGGTCCATGCAGTTGCGCGGTGAGGATGGCATCATTAATTCTTTCCCGGATGCGTAGAAGTGCCAGTTCCGATTCGTATCCCCCTGCTAGTGTCCCACTCAGCCCTTCCAGCAATGCAACATAGCGTCGCCAGGGCCCATCCAGCTCAGACAGGCCTGCCAGGCAACCTCGCATCACATTGAGACACAGGCCTCCGCACGGCCGGATCAGGGTCAATCCACGGCAGTGCGGACAGAACAACATTCCCACCAGTGCACGTCCACACTGCTTTGTCATCCCCACCGACTCTGTGACATTCAGAACCTCAGCACCCATTGCCAGTGCCCGACTGAGGGCATGACCAGCCACTAGTGCCCTAGACAGTTCCTGAGCAAGTGCATGTGGGTGAGGACCAAAGGGGTTGACATCATGCCGTGTGGCACGTAGGCACTCGCTTCCTTCAGAGGACCAGGTAGAAACAGGTGAGCCCAAGCCAGGATTGACCAGGTGTTGGTATACCAATGGGAAGAGATTGTCATAGAAACTGTGAACAGATTGTTCCACAGAGATATTGGCATCGCCACGGAGGTAGAGATCAAGGTCAGAGAAGAGGGTAGACACCAGAGGTCTTGCGTCTTGAGAGATTGTCTCGTAGGTGCTGTCAAAGAGCGAGTAGGTATTGTTTAAGGTGAAGGTGAGTAGGGAATGGAAGATATCTGTGGAAAGAAGAAATAAAAGAGGAATTCTAGATGTCTATGAAGAGCTCTTTCATAGTTAACCTAGACACATGAACATTCGTAACATGAGACGACTAACAATTGCGGTAATTTTGTTTGACATTTACGAGAGGGTCAAATATACTACTCTGTCACGGTATACCTCACATTGCTTACAACTCTTTCTTATGCAGCTAATCTCTCTTTCCATTGGACTAATGGGAGCTGACAACACTTAATCCATGGATCTTTTGGACTGGCGCTATTGGGCTGAAGGTTAGTTTGGAGATATGTGACACATGCGACTAGCTTATTACCAATTTTAGCAGTCAGGGCGACATCTTATACCTCACTTTGCCTACGGGTTGTAAATGGAAGTTGAGGATCACAGTCAGTTGTACCATACACGTTATTTACAATGGCATATTAACTTTTGTATGACGTGTGACAGACGGGTACTTAAGTCAACAGCTGGTAGAACCCTTCAAAGCGCAGTTTGCTTGTGTCATCTCATTCATAACAACCAAAGCAATTCCAGCTCTGTCTTATTTCTGTGAGAATGACTAGCATGCTAACAACAAGCCAAAAGTTATGATTTCTCTTTATTGGCGGAGGAACAAAAGAACAGCTCTTTGGCCAACTTACTAAAATAATCTTTCTATAACAAGCCGTTAAGGATTTGCAAGAAAAGATGGCTAAAAAATCTGACTAGGTTGTGACATGGCAACTACTGCCAAACACCTCAGTATCAGGTGACATGGCAAGGGATTATGCCTGGATTGTGTAATGGGGTTCTTCTCATGTGGTTCTGGGCCATGGAGGCATGTGGGGGGAGGTCTTGCAGATCCGAGGGCGCCCGGGAATCACCACAACTGATCTCTAACCTCTGGGACAGCAGAATGTTCTGCGAAGATGGATAGAAGGGTCAACTCGGATGACTGTCTCTTTGATAGCTCTATTAACTCAGTGCCTGTTAGATTTGATATGGGTCCTTCTTTAAAAAGATCAGTGTCAGAATAACTCACTGTACCCAGTCTAGGTCTGAATTTAGATCAAGAGAAGGTAGCACAGTATTTTTAGTGCCTTTTAGGTTTGCAGAGGATTGTTGAGATTTGTTGTATGGCTAATGTGTGAGCAGAATATGTTGGATTTGCTTTACAATGGACTTAATAACCCTAAGTACAAAGAGCAGAGACCATTTTTCAAAGAAATAGTTCACCCAAAAATGTACGCACTCTCAAAATTGTAACAGTTCATCCTCCCTATGTTTTAAGGTAGGTTTGATGTCCACAATATCAATCCTTTGGTTCTCGCATGTCTTCACATTGGTGTCAGTTTTGGACCTTGACAGTCCTTGTCCCCATTATGAAAAAGAGAGACATTCTGCAAGCTTTCTCGTCTACCATGGAAGAAAGAAAATCATTCAGATAAGAACAGAAGTTTTGGATGATCTAACTCTTGAACACATTCCCAAGAGAGTCCATAAGGTTTGTACTTGAATTATTACTTTCCCCCGTACACATATAGACAAAAAGCGATCTACATTAAAAATCCTCTTTCACGTGGGAATGAAAAACACTTTAGAGACCTTCTTTCTTTTATACAGGACACCAGCTACAACCATGCAAAAAGTAGCAGAAAAGGACAACCGATCTTTTCAAAAGCTCTCATTATAGAGCAATACATTGAAGTTCAGTGAGACGGATCTCCACGGATACGCCAAGAATTTCAACATTTCTCTGTTCGTTTGCTTTAAACTCGTTAAATATTCACTCGGCTGGCAGCAAAGACAGTGAGGGCAGCGACTGTGCCCTTTTCCTATGAACCTGAAAGGGTTTTTGTGCAAGTTTGGATAGACAAATTGGATGAACTTAAATATTTGGTTGGGCAAGGTTTTAGAGTTGTAAATTTGAAGCTAATATGGTTTATAACGCCATATGTTGTACATAAAAACTCACTGGAGTAGATAACAAAATGCATGGAACTAAGTGTGTGTGTGTGTGTGAGAGAGAGAGAAAGAGAGAAACATCTTTTTTGATTCGTTCTTTTTGTACGTTTTATTCAAACACTGATTCTGAAAGGACTTGTCCTAATCCTAAAGTACCAATCAACCTCTAAGAAACTCATGTACCGCTTCACAGGAGACCTCAGGCAGATAAAGGATCATTCTGTGAGCATGAAAAACATTGGACAAGTAACCTCAGAAAGTCACAGTATACGGCTCACAGTATGAGATGTTAAACACTACCCCGCAGTGTATCCCACACATGCGTACAAAGCAACAGCATGTAGTGACCGTGTGAACCACCTGCTGTGGCAGGGACTTGATCCCATGACCTCTTGCTCCTTCTGCAAATGCATGAAACACATGACCTACTATTTATCCGACAAAAAGCATCACTCATTATCAATACAAACCCTGGAAGGTAGAGACATGGCCCAGGATGAGATATCTAAGCTCGAAGCTATAGGAGAGAATGTTATGGAGTGTGTCTCTCTGGGCTGCGGCATAGTAGCTCTCCTCCATCTTGCGGGTGCAGCATGTGGGACCCTGGTGTTTGCAGATGAGAAGATCTGCATCTGTGGAGGATTCATCAAAAGATGTGATTCAGTTAAGGGCATTTTCACCACTTGGAAAAAAATGAAACCTCTCCAAACTAAATTACAACTTGTAATAAAATTCTGATCAAAGTATTATTGTGTAAAATTGTTTGTTTTGTTTTTACCTTTTTTACTTTTGACGTTTCAGGTATTGTTTTGCATTTTGTAAATTGTGAATTGTGAATTTGTGAATTTTGCTGTTTAATGGAAGGTACCATTAGGACAACTTTTAATCATTAACTGGATTTTTTTATTGTGATATATTTTATATAAATTGTACTAGGGATGAGCGAGTACAGTATTATTCTGTATCTGTATCTGTACTCGGACTGGACGGGGCCTAACCCGGAAGTGAGCGTGGGGTATGAAATGTGCAGGGCTTTAACCGGTATGTTATTTTTAATCATCCAATTGATATGGGTTGATCAGAAATTGTTATATTTATTGGTAATTAGAAAACTATTTATTTATTTGATCACGATAAGAAACAAACTATATACAGAACAAGTTTTGCAACAATGAATACATTACAACACATTTCTTGCAAGTATGAAGAAATCATCATTTTTAATCATAATTTTTTTCGTGAAGTCAAAGAACTGGAATAGAGCCAGCAGACGGTAAAAAAAAAATATCTCCGACAGGCAGAGATGCAATGCTGGTCGCACTTTACCAAGCACCACGTCTGAACAAACCCCACGTTTACCAGAACTATACTGTTTAATAAGTAAGTATTACAAACAAACCGAAATAAAAAACAAACCTGAAGCTGGAGAAACCCTAAACGTTAATGCAAAAGACCTTCTCAGTGTTCTGCGTGTGAATGAGCAGGGCGGTCCACGGGACACAGCAAATCTGTGTGTGTAGGGGAGGGGCGCTGTGACTAGCCTATCACAGAACGCAGACACAGTCAGCTACCCAATGAGGATTTTTATTCAATCCGAGCACAGATATTGACTCGTATTACTCATATCATACTCGTACTCGGCAAAAGTGCTTTATCTGTAACGGATACTCATATCAGCCGAGTATCCGTCTCAACTCTAAATTGTACACTTCACGAGTTCACACTTACAAATGATTCAGGAGCAATAAATGGTAAGCATATTTGGCGTGCTGTCCGAGGAGAGGGCTCCGAGCTCGGTATTAGCCCGAACCTGGAGCACTCCCCCCGTATCCTGACTTTGATAGGAACAATTAAGTGTGAGGAGTTGGGGTGGTGGAGGGATGCCGAAAAATGTCAAAGAGCTGTAGGTGAGTCAAACATTTCTATATATACATGCTTCCTCTCCTGCTGATAGGATGAGGTGTAATTGCTGATGACGTGTTGATTGTGTTAATCATTTGAACGTGCTCCTCCCGAACTTTGTTAATAAAACATCATATACTGTAAATACCAAATAAATATGTTTTTTAAATCAGATTTAACTTTCACAGAGAATTTTTTTTTTACTACAGAAAGTAAAAATCTGGACGAACCCAAATTGATCATCTCTGTAAAAGGTGACCTGTCAGCACTTAAAAATTGAGAAAATATATCTAAAGAGACAAAACAAAACATCACAACTACAATGATGTTTCTAAGTATTTTGTCATTAAAATAATCCTCTGGGACAGAAATATCTCATATACACTATCCTGTAAAGAGAGTACATGTGATCAAGACAGACGATATCTGCTCTCTTAGTCAACCTGGCCTATCCTATGCGACCAATTTAACACCAATGGGACCCCATAAGCCACGCATTAGAACAGCTGACTGTGATAACCGGCATTCTGCTGACCTCTCTCACCTCCTCTGCTCTCAATACACATGGAGCAATGCCTCTGAACGTATGTCCTAAGAATAAAACTTTGTTTTGTAATGGTCATACTTTTCTAAAGTATCTTTTCCATAAACAAGAACTTGAGACAATCTGATTATTCCCAGCTTACAATTTCATGGGAACTTCCAAACATTTTTGAGATGACTTCTGTTCAGGAACGCATCTTTGATTTGACACGAAATGTGGAACATGAAAAACATTTGACAGTCTATCCTACACTCCTGTTAATTTTGTCAACACCACTGACATTTCTGATTTATGCGCCGTCATCAAAAGACTTATTTGTTAAATTACTTTTTTGGTCACACGTTACATAACAGTTGACGTAGTATAACGTGGCTTGTAGGTAAATGTTTATATAATACTAATTAATTAATATGTAAATATTTTCTGTATCTTTTTTGTCTAATTAATTACTTCATATGTCACTGAGACTCATTTAAACAAAAATGTTCTAATAGTTAGTTTGATGACCTCATAATAAAAATATAAATACACTTTTAGTAACTTTTTCTCATGACAGGAGTATTTAATTGAAGTTGAAAAGGCGAATAAATTGCCATTTATTCCATTCACAGTATCTTAAAGAATATTATAAAGTATAGGCTAATTAAACCGAACGTTTAAAGGGATAGTTCACCCAAAAATGGAAATTATGTTATCGCTTCCTCACCCTCAAGTTGTTCCAAACCTGTATGAGTTTCTTTCTTCTGTCGAACACAAAAGAAGATATTTTGAAGAATGTTGGTAATTAAGCAGTTGACGGCACACATTGACTTCCATCTTAGGAAAAAATACAATGGAAGTCAATGGTGCTGTCAACTGTTACCAACATTATTTGGAATAAAAACTTTGTTTTCAACAGAAGAAAGAAATTCATACAGGTTTGGAACAACTTGAGGGCGAGGAAGCGATGACAAGATTTTCATTTTTGGGCGAACTATCCCTTTAAATCACCTGCATTTTGTTCAAATAAAAGGTCAGTTTGGGCAAGCTGGGTACATTTAATACAGTATATATTCGTTCGTTACCGTTTCTGGTATATCTATATATATATAATTTTTTTGTTTGTTTCACGGTTCAAATGTAGCAGATATGAGCGTTTAATGGCAAGTAACTTTAGACGACCAGAACAGCTATTACCATTTAGTTGTCTGTAGTTTTTTTTCTTGGTAAGTAAACAAAGTAACAACAATTTGTAAAAAAAAGCCCGTTGGAAGTAATGTGGAAAATGTTTTATATGTTCTGTTACATGAGCTACTGCTTCTCACAGTGACTGCAGTATGTAGAGACGAACCTGTGGCCGCGGTCTCCGGAACCCATCTCAGTGAACCGACTTGACGCAGCTGGAAAGCGGTTTTAACCTCATGACAGCTCTGCGCACTGGCGCACTGAACTCTCCAAACTAACACACTGGAGAGCAGGATCCACAACCAACATACACGCGGTGCTGTCCTGCGGAGCATTGCACCATCTCAGTCCACAGAAAGCCCTCTGAGCCAATGGGTGAGAAACAGGGAGAAAAATCCAAAAGAAGTCAAAATATTATCCAGAACAGATGCACATTTATAGCCGCTTAATGAAGTATCCAGGGAGAAAGGTTTCCAAGCTGAAGGATCGCAAGGGCTTCACATGCTGCGTGATTTGACAGAGTGGTCTGGAGACATGTGAGGAAGGGCCCTGTGTGTGTGTGTGTGTGTGTGTGTGTGTGTGTGTGTGTGTGTGTGTGTGTGTGTGTCCAATGTGGAGAAAGAGACTTCTGACTGCCAGTTTTGTGAACTCAACACCCACTGGACCCCCTCCATTTGGCATAGATAGATAGATAGATAGATAGATAGATAGATAGATAGATAGATAGATAGATAGATAGATAGATAGATAGATAGATAGATAGATAGATAGATAGATAGATAGATGGATAGATAGATAGATAGATAGATAGATAGATAGATAGATAGATAGATAGATAGATAGATGGATAGATAGATAGATAGATAGATAGATAGATAGATAGATAGATAGATAGATAGATAGATAGATAGAAACAAAGAAATACATATTAGATATAAAGAAAGAAGGATTAGATAGAAAGAAAGGAATAAAGAAAGATATATTAAATAGATATAAAGAAAGATAGAAATAAAGAAATAAAGATTAGATAGAAAGATAGATAGATAGATAGATAGATAGAAACAAAGAAATATATATTAGATATAAAGAAATATATATTAGATATAAAGAAATAAGGATTAAATAGATAGAAAGAAAAAAGAAAGAAAGATTAGATAGATAGATAGAAAGAAACAAAGATATATTAGATAGAAAGAAATATTAGATATAAAGAAAGAAAAAAAGACAGACAGACAGATAGACAGACAGACAGACAGACAGACAAACAGACAGATGGTAGTTTTTTTCTTTAGTAAAATATCTAGATAGATATTATAGATTATAGATAGATATAAAGAAAGAAAGATATATTAGCTAGATAAGAAAGATAGAAATAAAGATTAAATAGATAGATAGAAAGAAATACAGACAGACAGACAGATAGATAGATAGATAGATAGATAGATAGATAGATAGATAGATAGATAGATAGTAGTTTTTTACTTTAGTAAAATATCTGCTTTAAAGATCAACACACACACATACACACATACACACACACACACAATGAGTAGTGACATAACCTCTTCATGGCCACGCCCTGGCAACCATTTACAGCACCCTAGAAACCATAAAACTATGTTTACAAGACATATCTCAGTACTAGAAACACAGATTTGAGCTTTGTAAACTCAGACTGTCAAACAGTCTTTCAATGTTGTCTCACAAACTGTATAACCACACCATAGCAACCATTTAGAGTACCCTAGCAACCCTATAGTGGTGGGCTCTCTTGCTGTCGTGCACAACACTGCAGCATCTGGCCCGGGCCGGATTTTGCCACTGCAAGTGCAAGCACCACTCACATTTTCTTCAGAAACTCTTATTCTGAACCAAGCGTTATATCGTTAAGTCGCTAGAAGGCGCAATATAGTCACTTTTCGATCACACCGTTTATCACATTCAGAAGATGTCATTACACCGCTTCTCCACTAGATGTCAACATAAAGCAGATATAGCGCTTTTAACCGCAACTGAGAAGCGGAAGTGGTAAAACAAGCATGCTGTTATGTTATGCAGCACAAAAATTGACACTGTGGAGTGACAGCCAAACATCCATAAAGAAACATGGCTGGGAATATAAAAGATAAAGAAGCATATCAACGTCTGAACTTCCTCTATCAGGTTAGTGAGATTGTGAATCGGATGTATTTATCAGATCTCCTGGTCTTCTCATGATGTTTTCTCGATCTCAGGCTGCTCACTGCGTTTTGGCTCAAAATCCAGAGAATGTTGAACTTGCAAGATTTTACTGCTTCACTCAGAAGACCATCTCTAAACGACTGGTCCTCAGACAGTGAGTAGCATCTCCTCGTTTATAATGTGGATTTGTATAAATGTATAAAGCATGATGTGTTTTTCACTGACAGAGATCCATCAGTGAAGAGAACCATTTGCAAGAAATGCTGCACTTTACTAGTACCAGGTGTCACATCCACTGTAAGACAAAAAAGTAAGTCCATCCATCCATCCACCCACCCATCTATCCATCTCTCTATCCAAGATAACAATGAGTATTAAATCTTGATATTGAAGGAGGACCAAGGCGACAACGTAGGACTATTGTACGATGTTTAAGTTGTGGACTGACCAAACGGTTTCTAAACAACCCAAAATATAAATTGTGGGTGGATCAACCGGAGGCTCAACTAGAAAACCAGACGTCACAAGGTAAAGATGATCATCGATTGGCTTTGAACTGTTTTTGTTTTTAGTTTTACTTAAAAGGGTGTGATTTCCAAGAAGGTCCAACCTAGAAAGGAATCCATTAGGATTTCTGTTCATCTCTATTGCGACTCACTCAGGACTGCTGGCAGTGTCTGTACCATATAAGCTGCCATCTTTCTCAGATCGCAAATGTACGTCTGCAAGATGTAAGTTAAAGAGCGCTTCATCTGGAAAACGTCTGCTGTGAACAAACATCTGAGAAACATGTTGAAGTCGTCAGATTTACATCCATTCGAGATTTACATTTATGCATCTGGCAGATGCTTTTATCCAAAGATACACATTGACATTTTAATCAGTTCTTTGGCGTTGCAAGCGCCGCAGGCTACTGTTTGAGCTACAAGAAAGCTCTCCGTTCTAAACCTTAAACATCTTAAAGGTATTGTTTATTTAACATGTGATAGGAAACATGAGCATCGCATTGCACATGAGCAAAATCAAAAACAAACAAAAAAAATCTTCCAGATGTAAACACACATCAAATAGACATCTCTGAGATGTCTGTGTTGCTTCACGAATATTCACTTTTTTTTTTTTTTTGAGCCAATCACTGGAGCTGTTTGTGGCATGTGACTGTCAAGCACAATAGAAGTTGAGGAAAAAATATCCATTTTAATGTCTATATTTATGTCTTTTATACTCTGTTTATTTGTTGCTTGGAGAGAAAGAACAACTTGGTATGAAAAATAGCATTTCGGGGTATCCTTTCATTGCAGGGAAAGCTGAGCTCTAATCACCCGAATGATGTCCTATCAGGCTAATCTGTAACCGGTGTGTTAGAATAGTTGGCTAATCAGCAGCAGGGTTGAGGAGTAATAGAATAGATGTAACGGCGTTATATAATCATACAAAAATCTGATGACTGATTCATTACAGTTGCTTCAAAAAATAATCTAATTTTCTAAATAATATTTAAACAAATATTTTCTAATAATTTTCTAAAAAATGTGAATACTATCAGGATTAAAATAGTTTTACTTGCAGCTAAATAAATGAGTTTTTTAAAATCGCAATTTTAACAGTAGTGTACAGATCACAGTTATATTCAGGGATACTATGGATTATCTGCTGATCAGGCAGGAAAGTAATAATAATAAAAAAGATCTATAATGTGTTGATTTTAATAAAGACGGAACTGTCATTTCATGGTAAAACACTACGTACGTCACTTTGTTTTCAAAAACAAAGTAAAGCAATCAAGAAAACATATACCTAGAGCACATTCTAGTGGTCTTTAAAGCACAAAGAGCAAAAAAATTACATTATGGCTTAACACTGTTAATAGCTTTACAATATACACAAGCTTCACAGTAATTAATTAACATAATGATGGATTAATTAATGGATTAATGTGTTTAAAGCTCAATTTTTCAGTAAAGCTTAGTTTGTCAATTTGTAGACTCTCTTCAAGCTAGTTCTGTGAGTCACTTGTTTAAACAGCAATGGAGTCAAAAGATCTAAGAGAAATATATAAATGGAGAATTCAAAACAAAAAAGGAGGGACAGAAAAGTAGGTTCCGTGTGCGACCGTTTAACTGAATTGGGTAACCAGGACGAATTAAGTGATGAGTATGTGTTATGTAATTGCTGTGAAGCGCTGTATGACAATAAACTCATAAAGCCTATATCCAGCCTTTGCTTGGGATGAACGTAGGCTATTTAAATTCTTGCGTGTGTGTGTTCAGGAAGTTGCGATGACTGAAACGGTTACATTTTATGTTTTAAGGGAGTAGCTAATAAGGTAATGCAATTTTGGGCAAAGAACTTTTACTTTTAAATAGCTAAATGTTAATATAATAGTTAGGGTTAGATGATGTGTTAATTTAATATTTCCATCACGTTAAAAAAAACTGAGAATTAGAATAGTTGTAATGTGACGATCGGTGTGTGTATTTTTAAATCAGAAAATATCGTAGGTTTGAGTCGGAGGCAGGTTGGATGATTTATATCAATCGCACATTGAAGGAATCCAAAAATGATCAGATTACGTTACTTTTATACTGTTGTGCTTGGATTTTTTACATTTTTTTTTTATGAAGTCCTTTTCGTAACTGAAACGTAAAAGAAACAGATCTGATCAGTTAACCAGTAAGCTGCCTGAAAAAAAGACCTGCAAATGCTTCGAACTAATTTCTGTTTTTAGCAGTGAAAGCTAAGGGAGCTAATCTGTTACTGAAATGTTGACATAACAGCTAATCAGCAAAACTGTTTGGCTAAAAATTCTGATT